>CM076677.1:28741908-29324408 GCA_038501925.1 Xenopus petersii
TGTTAAAGGAGTTTCCACTATGTGTTGTGATTGTATGTGGAGAGTTATACTGCCTGACTGCTGTGAGCCATATCATCAGCCATTGTCCAGTAAAGTTTTTTGTTTGAAATAATAATCGTAGACTGCTGTTACTGATTAATCTGTGCATTAGGAGACACCCTGGATCCATATGAGGGTAAGGCGCTTAAAGGGGCCACTACACACTGCTAGGAGTTGCAGGGAGTTGCCCATAGCCTAAGGGTATCCAGGGTAAACTGTTAGCAAGTCACACTACTCACACGCTTCTCAGGCCAAGCCACAGTGTGCTACAATGGTATAAAGGAGAACTATTTGTTCTAAAAGAAAACTTTACCAACCAATACTGGCACAAATGAATATGCCAAGCAGTGTAAGTGGGTGAGATACTACCTCATTGTAGCTGTATCCATTTCTTTGCACTTTGATGCATAGGATGCATTAATTCTACTGTAGTTTTTTGTTATATGTCAGAGTAGAAGATTTGATCAGACTGAGAAATTAGATTTTTTTTTGATCATATGCTTTGTGATACAGAAATCAGGAGCAGCAGACATACTTTACTGAAGGGTCATAACTGTGCCATCACTGTGCTATATATGCTGGAAATATAAACTACAGGGGAATGGGCTGTCTTGTGCCATATATGCTGGGCCAAGGTGTATGAGGGGCCAGTGGGTCATTGGGTGCGTCATAAATTGCTGGGACCATTTTGTCATGGCATGCTGGGGCCACAGTGTCATAAATTGCTGGGATCACTGTGTAATAAATTGCTAAGTATACTGTCTCATGAAATCTGTTTCTTGAACTGCTGTGACTACTGTATCGTGAAATGCTGTGATTAGGGATGTCGCGGACTGTTCGCCCGCAAACTAGTTCGCGCGAACATCGACTGTTCGCGTCCGCCAATGTTTGCGAACGTCGCATGACGTTCGCCAATTTGGGTTCGCCTTAGCTGGTGCTTATTTTTGACTTCTCACCCCAGACCAGCAGATACATGGCAGCCACTCAGGAAGCTCTCCCTCCTGGACCACCCCCACACCCCCTGGACCACTCCACTTCCATATATAAACTGAAGCCCTGCAGCATTTTTTCATTGTGCCTGTGTGTGCTTGCAAGAGCTAGTGTAGGGAGAGAGCTGTTTAGTGATTTGAGGGACAGTTGATAGTAACTTTGCTGGCTACTAATCTACTTGATACTGCTCTGTATTGTAGGGACAGAACTCTGCAGGGATTTGAGGGACAGTGAGTTTAGGTTAGTTAGCTTTGCTGACTAGTAATCTACCTTCTACTGCAGTGCTCTGTATGTAGCTGCTGTGGGCACTGCTTCTGATCTCATCTGTTGAGTGCTGCCTGCCTGTAACCCAATAGTCCTTGTAAGGACTGCTTTTATTTTCTTTTTTGTTTTTTTTACTTTGCTACTATAAGAGCCCAGTGCTATTAGTCTAGCTGTGTTGGGGAGTGGGACTGGTGTGCTGCTCCTCCTAGTAGTTCACCACTACCAGCACCAACCAGAGTCAAAATTGTTACAAAGTATCTTATTTGCACCTGTTAGCTGTTCTGAGCTCTCTGCCAACCAAAAGCTAATTAAGTTAGAAACTGTTTTTTTTCTGGCTGTTCAGTGCAGAGAAAAGAGGGACTGGTGTGCTGCTCCTCCTAGTAGTTCACCACTACCAGCACCAACCAGAGTCAAAATTGTTACAAAGTATCTTATTTGCACCTGTTAGCTGTTCTGAGCTCTCTGCCAAAAGCCAATTAAGTTAGAAACTGGATTTTTTCTGGCTGTTCAGTGCAGAGAAAAGAGGGACTTTCCAGTACAAAAGAGGGACAGGGGGTTGAGTGGTCAAAAGAGGGACAGTTGGGAGGTATGCAAGTGCCACCTAGCTGTGTGAGCTTTTTCACATTCTGTCTAAATAACAATAATAATTCCGTGTCCGTAAACATCACCTGAGTGATGTTTTTACAGCAGCAATAATATATTCCGTATCCACTACTGTATACGTTGCCCTTGCAGGCATTGTTTGCCCAGTCTTTAACCAAGTGCCACCTAGCTGTGTGAGATTTTTCACATTCCGTGTCCAGAAACATCACCTGAGTGACGTAGTGTGATTTCTGCCCTTTACAGCACAAAACGCAGCGCTGTGTCAACAATGTATTTTTCAGATACATTTTTGCCCATGATCCCCCTCTGGCATGCCACTGTCCAGGTCGTTGCACCCTTTAAACAACTTTAAAATAATTTTTCTGGCCAGAAATGTCTTTTCTAGCTTTTAAAATTCGCCTTCCCATTGAAGGGGCTAGTTTGATATGTGGATGCGGCCATCAAAGTGTCATAAAATGCTGGGGTAACGGTGTATTTATTGTTGAGCTCTCTGTTCCACACATTGCTGGGGCCAAATTGTAATGACATGCTAGAATCTTTTTGCCATGAAATGCTGGGTCCATGTGCTATTCAGGGGGCACTTGTTATAGTGTTTGTAGACTGAGGAAATACTGAGGAAAAGAGTCAGGGCTGATATAAACTAAATTAAAAGGAGAAAGGGATACTGTCATGGGGAAAAAAATATCAAAATACATCAGTTAATAGTGCTGATCCAGCAGAATTCTGCACTGAAATCTCTTTCTCAAAAGAGCAAACAGATTTTTTTTCTATTCTATTTCCTCCGCGAGGCAAGTTCGGGCAACTATGGAAAACGAAGCGCCGCGTGTGCTTTAGCGCAGGCGACTTTTCATTATAGCCTATGGGAAGACACGCTGAGGCAGTTCGGGGAGACAAAATCTCCCTGAATCTCCTCGTGTGAACTTACCCTAAGGCAAGTAACAGGGAAAGATTCAACTATGAGCTTTATCTGCAGTGCAGCTAATACCAATTAGCAGAGCCAGTTCAGGCATCCGGCATTCCAGGGCCATCATCATATTCAGAAAAAGAAAAGAAAATTAAAAAAACCCTTAAAATCTACTGTTAGTTAATAAAAATGTATGTTATACTGCAATCTAGATATATCTAGATGAGAATGTCATTTTTTTGTTGTACTGTGTCCCTCTGCTTTAAACGGATTGTGTCACTTCTTTTGAAAATTAAATCTGCACATTGTAGAGCTCTTCATAAAACAAAGGGGTTTGTTATTTCTCAGAAATATTTTGCCCTTTTAAAATAGTCAGGCCAATTTCATCAATACTTCACCAAAGCTTCTAAGGCCAAGTTTCCATGTATAGAAAATCTATCGATGATATTCACTGAAGAGAAAACAATTAATGCTTGGAAATTATTATATTTCAAAGAAGCACCCCTCTGTAATGGTCAATTCATTGTTTCTACCCTCTGAAATCTGCTGTCATAGAAAGTGGAAGTCCATAACACAACTTCATATTTTAGCATCATAGTAGAAGAGTTTTATTGTTCAACTTCATTTTGTTGAGAAACACCAGCCAGTTTTCTATACACAGTAGAACATGTCAAGCATTATCTCAGTATGCTGAGCAATAACAAAAAGTTTCACCACAAATCTTCTGTGGAAGGTTTGATGAAGGCACACTCCAAGGAACTCTTCCATTTACCACCTACAACAGGGGTGCCCAAAAGGTAGATCGGGATCTACCAGTACATCTTTAGCTTGTGAGCAGTAGATCTCAAGACACGGTCACCAAACATCTTGCCTAAATCACTTTCCTATTTCATGCTTTTCATTCAGATATTTTTTTTTTGTTAAAGTTACATAAGAAATAGTTATTTGTTAAATATAGTAATATCAATTCTCTCATAAATCAATATCATATTTAAGTAATATTGTCCATGGAACAGAATGCTAACAATGGTTTTATGGATGGAGATCATAATGGGACATCATCACTAAAGTAGAAGTCACATTAGTAAAGTATGGGAGCATCTGACCTACAATATAAATGGATTACAGCTCACTGCCTATTGTAGAGCTGAAACATATTTTAGAAGGGAACCACTCTGAATTATGAATCAGCTACTGAGCATAATGCAATGCCAGGCCCAGACTGGCAATCTGTGGGTTCTGGCAAATGCCAGAGGGCTGCTATAAGGTGCCATAGAAAGTCAGCTTTTAGTGGGGGCTGTTTGGACCTCTGCATGGACTGATTGGGCCACTGTGTTCCTGAAATGCCAGGGCCTATTTTAATTCTCAGTCCGGACCTGTGCAATGTTACTCCAATCACATGGATACAGCAGGCTTAATGGTAATTTGGCTTACACAGAGCAACATGACATTCCATTTTCTCATTGTAATGAGATTTTCCCACTCCTGTTTCCTCTCCAGTCGATCATCTATTAGTTACTAATGCCAGTGGCCCAAGGTCTAAAGACGCACAGTGCAGCATTCCCATAAACAAATGATTGGTGAATAATGCTGTATGTTAGTTGGCACTTATTTTTTAATTATTGTTATAATACAAAACCATAGCAGCATGCAGACCCGGCTGTTCTTTAAAATCCAGTGGGTAAACATGAGCTCAAATGGTTTTCCAGGAAAATGTAGGTGTCAGGGACAGGATTCATTCTCCCTGGAGTATGTAGACACTGGCTAGGTGTACTCCGGCATTCCACCCTCCTATGTCTATGTTTAAAGTGCTCCCTTTGATATCTCCCTTAGTGAAGCAGTAGTTATTGACAGGAACAGATCCATATCTTCCTGTGTTGCTTCAAACTGCCTAACTTGATTGCTTATTTCACAGAATCATGTGGATTCTAGCTAAATGTTTTCTTAATGTAGAGGCTTCTGTCTAAGATATCTCCGCATTAAATGGATACTGTCATGGGTTATTTTTTTTTTCAAAATGAATCAGTTAATAGTGCTGCTCCAGCAGAATTCTGCATTTAAATCCATTTCTCAAAAGATCAAACAGATTTTTTTTATATTCAATTTTGAAATCTGACATGGGGCTAGACATATTGTCAATTTCCCAGCTGCCCCAAGTCATGAGACTTGTGCTCTGATAAACTTCAATCACTCTTTACTGCTGTACTGCAAGTTAGAGTGATGTCATCCCCCTTCCTTTTTCCCCTCAGCAGCCAAACAAAAAAACAATGGGAAGGTAACCATATAGCAGCTCCCTAACACAAGATAACAGCTGCCTGGTAGATCTAAGCAGCGTCGGAACTGGCCCACCAGGATACCAGGAAAACTCCCCGTGGGCCAAAGTGTCAGTGGGCCCTCATGCTGCTAAACTTTTGTCCAATTTCATGGTCATTCCTTTTTTCTATGAGAACAATGAGGCTAAATAGATGGAATAATTGATTATAGTAGAAAACAGACTAGGAGAATAGAGGTTGATGAGATGAAGAATAATAGTACTGAGAGTGGCCCCTGGTCTAAGGTTTTTGGGTGGGCCCCTGGTGTCCCAGTCCAACACTGGATCTAAGAACAGCACTCAGTAGTAAAAACCCATGTCCCACTGAGACACATTCAGTTTCATTGAGAAGGAAAAACAGCAGCCTGCCAGAAAGCATTTCTCTCCTAAAGTGCAGGCACAAGTCACATGACTGGGGGCAGCTGGGAAATTGACAAAATATCTAGCCCCATGTCAGATTTCAAAATTGAATATAAAAAAATCTGTTTGCTCTTTTTGGAAATGGATTTCAGTGCTGAATTCTGCTGGAGTAGCACCATTACCTGATGTGTTTTGAAAAAAACATGTTTTCCGATGACAGGATCCCTTTAAGGAAACGTTTAGCTAGAATTCACAATTCAGTTACATTAGCAATCAAGTTAGGGAATTTTGAGCAACATAGAAAGATATGGATTTGTTCCTGTGCTGTTAAAATCGCCTAACTTGTTAATTTAACAAAATCATGTGAATTCTACCTAAATGTTTCCTTAATGCAGAGGCTTCTTTGTAAGAAGCAATAGTATTGAAAATCTTTCAGTAAATATTGCAGTCAGGACCATTAACCAATGCTAACAACACTTGTAGTAAAGTGGAGTAGCAGGAGACAGCAATGCCTATAGAAACAAGCAGGTGGTTATGGTAAGCTGTCAGTGTAATGGGAGAGGATTCATTGTTAGCATGTCAGCATTTCATATCTGCCAAGAACTATCAGTGCAATAATGATGTATCTCTGAGGTGCACATCAGTTTCATGTGCTGAGTATTTTCTCACTGAACATACAGAATTGTGACAGCATTGTGCATTGATACAATACAGTGTCAGTATTTGTATTTACTGTAATACACAAGAGCCATGAATATCCTGTAAATTATACCTTTAGAACTTGTGCTTAGTGATGTCAACAATTATAACCAGTGCTCAGTGATTTAATTTGTGTATCATGATTCATTGAAACATGTATTTTATTTTTAAAAGAAGTCGTGTACCCTCTGTTGAAATACGAGGATATCACTTTTGCGTTCTATGACCTGTACAGAGCATTTGACCTTCGGCTTCATGCTTTTATAAGGTATATATATACCTTATAAGTAATATTATAAGTATATTACTTATAAGTAATGCCTCAATAACTTGTTATATTCTTACACAAAGGAGACCCAGTAGGGTCATTGCTCAACCCAGCACCTCATACTGGTCTTCATATCCGTTATGTGGACCAACTGGCCAGTCGGTTAATAACTCAATGAGGTGGCCATATCTTTGTTATGAAAAATGTATGGGACACCATTGTTTTGCAACCAGCTTTTATACATGTCTTATTACTTGACAAGGGGACACCTTGAATTGAGCCATCCACTGAACCCCATTGTTACATATCTTAATGAAACACCAGGAGACAAAAATGGGGTTAAATGGAGTACATTCACATTTTAGCAAATAACTAAAACCATGCCAGCCTAATCCGAAAGCAATATTCTAAAGCCAGAATTCCATGAGAGATCATATGCCCTGCCAATTCACATTGAAGACTTGAGTTATATAAATAAATTCCTTTATTGAAATACATTTAAAATAATCAATGACAATCTGTAACTGCCTGCAAAACCAGTCACCCTCCTGTTGCATGCATATTTGTTGGCCAAGTTAAATTTACCACTAAGTTGCCTGCCATGCCAGACCAAACAGTTCACTGTTGGAGAACTGGATAAGCATAAAAAAACTATAACATTCCATTAGCCAGGAGACTTGACCTAGGAAATCTTAGTATTATCTTGCTACAAATGAATTATGCACATGTGGTAGCCAAAGATGCTTACACAGACTTTCAATGACAATTTGATTCCATCCTGGATACCAAACTTACCTTTCTTTTATTATTATTATTAATAATAATAATAATAACAATAATAATAATAATAATAATAATAATAATAATGGAATAGTGAAGGTCACCCTGCCCATCTGCTATGGAGGCCCTCAGCTGCACCTGCCCAGCTCAGAAATTAAGGGCAAGCAACTACTTTTCCATGCTGCTGAGGCCTCCATTCTTCATGGACCATTATTCACAGTCCATGAAAGAAGCACTCACAGCAAACTCCATCCAGCGTGTATCAAAAAGATATTTATTGGTGCATGGTGTATCGTGTATATTGGTGTATGGTGTATGGATACACCATGCACCAATAAATATCTTTTTTGCTGTGAGTGCTTTCATGGACTGTGAATAATAAGTATTGATTGGTTAACCCCAGCCATTGCCTCTCTCTCTCTCTCTCTCTCTCTCTCTCTCTCTCTCTCCCCCTCTCCCTCTCTCTCTTTACTATGTTTTTTAAATACTTACATTTGGCATTTGATTCTTCCATCCTAGAGATTCTGCATTCTGCCATATATATATATATATATATATATATATATATATATATATATATATATACATACAGTATTTATGTGACAGCCTCCTGAATTCTGTAGAGTTGCACACATATATGTATATACTGTATAGTGGCTCTGCAGTTAGCAATTTGTCAATGTAATTTTTGTAATCTGCAATGCAGATTCATAGAAAGCTCTTTCAAGGAAATGCTTATTATTTCTGTGAATAACCTTTATTATATGGCAAGCAATTCATAGCCCAAGAGACTCATCCATGAAAAAAAATATTTAACATAGGTACAAATCTTGCTTGCAAGACAGGTATCATCTTTATAAATATTGCAGCGGATGTGCTTGTTCACAGGGCTAATATCACAATGATTTTTTGTGAACAATTTAATTGCAAAAAGCATCTTTGTATTGCTAAATTACTGGGTTTTTTACATGGCCAATCATACGATTCTGCAGCCTGTACAAGATCACCAGGAAATAAGTACAAAGGAGGGAATAATTTGAGGTTCATTGGCCAAATAGTTCATCAGCACTGAAATAAAATGACCCATGAAAGAAATGGGATGATTTCAAGCATATTGTTACATGGTTGTTTAGCAGTTCTCTGGGTGCTACACAGCCAATGGTGGATTATGCATAGCCTAACCTACAGTAGGCTATAGCCTAGGGGCCCACAGGGGTTTTTCAAAGATTGTTTTATATTATTGTTAATGGCACTGTCAGGAGCCGGGCTGCAAACTCTCAATTTTGTTGTCACTTTATAGAGCTTGCCTTTCTGTCTTGCCTAATCTTCTCCTGGCCAGCAAGCAAGCAGGTACTGGGCATGAACCCTACAACATAGTTAAGTAATTATTTTTAAAGGCAACAAGCAGGTAATGGCCAAGCACGGCATTCCACCAGACCTAACCCAGCTGGCTGAATGTTTTAAATAATTCTTTTACTGTTACTAATAGTTTATAATTTGGAAGATAATTGTTTTACATTTCTAAACTTTTGGGAGTGGAAGTAGCCTACAAGGGGGGCCTGTGGAAAGTGTAGCCTAGGGGCCTCACATCTCATTAATCCGCTACTGTGCACAGTACTCTCACATCATGTAAAAGCCTGTACTTTCTTTAGAGGTGATTATCAGTTGCAAATGCCAATGGCTGGCAGTCAGCTTTCCAAGAAATAAGTGGCTGTCAATTAAGTGCATCAGTGCTTTAAGGCAATTGCCATTCAAAATGATGGGAGTGGTTTTCCTCTGGCTCCCATAGCTATAAAATGTCTATGTGCCGTTACCCTTAGACATTGAGACACAGAACATATGTTGTTATTATTGCTTACTGTATATATTCAGATCGATATATGTAAAATCAGACATTTTCAGTAAAATGGTGCAATGTAATCACTACAAGTCAGAGGGTGCTCGATCCATGCTCTTCTTGATTTAACTTACAGTTTAATTTTTTTTTTTTTTTGAATTATTATTAGATGGATTTTTTACTAGACAGATCTTTAATTTTTATTAGCACATCTTATGTTCCTATATAGATAAAAAAAAACCTAAAACAACTATTTTGTATTTTGTTGACAAGGGAGATTTAAGAAAAATGCCCTGCCTCAGAAATATTAACTAGGCCAGGTTGCACCTATTAGACTGCTGATCTGATCTCAAATACTCTACTTGTGCCTGCAGTGCATATGAGCTGTAATATTGAGCCATTGCAGTTACCATGGAAACTAGCAAAAAAAAATGGCATATTAATACAAGGGAATATAAAATGCGATTAACTGATTTAGTATGCTCCAGTTACTATGGTGTTAAAAATCCCCAGGGTGTTTTTAGTTTTCCATTATATTTACAAAGATATTTTGATATTATCTACAATATTTGTCCCAGCAGCAATGCTGTATAGACAGAAGAAAACAAAACTAGATTTGTGTCAATAAACATATTAGTCACGGATAATATGGCTGAATACAGTCAGAATTAAAAGACTATCTGATATAATTTATTCTGTTTGATGTACTTCTTAACCCCATACCACTGGGGAGCGGAGTAATGTCAATAGCTAGGGATGTAGCGAACGTCGGAAAAAAAGTTCGCGAACATATTCGCGAACTTGCGCAAAAATGCGAGCGGTTCACGAACGGTTCGCGAACCCCATAGACTTCAATGGGAAGGCGAACTTCAACATCTAAAAAAGACATTTCTGTCCAGAAAAATGATTTTAAAGTTGTTTAAAGGGTGCAACGACCTGGACAGTGGCATGCCAGAGGGGGATCAAGGGCAAAAATGTATCTGAAAAATCTGCCTGTGTGTGCTTGGAAGAGATAGTGTAGGGGGAGAGCTGTTAGTGATTTCAGGGACAGATGCTAGTAAGTTTGCTGGCTAGTAATCTGCTTGATACTGCTCTGTATTGGAACAAAAAAATAAATAAAAGCAGTCCTTACAAGGACTACTGTTATTGCAGCAGTCAGCAGATGAGATCAGAAGCAGGACAGCTGCCCACTGCAGCTACATACAGAGCACTGCAGTAGAAGGTAGATTACTAGCCAGCAAAGCTACCTAAGCTTAAATGTCCCTCAAACCCCTGCAGACTTCTGTCCCTCCAATAACAGAGCAGTATCAACACGATTACTAGCCAGCAAACTTTCAACTGTCCCTGAAATCACTAACAGGCAGCAGCTCTCTCCCTACACTATCTCTTCAGCACACACAGGCAGAGTGAAAAAACGCTGCAGGGCTTCGGTTTTTATAGGGAAGGGGAGTGGTCCAGGGGAGAGCTTCCTGATTGGCTGCCATGTACCTGCTGGTCTGGGGTGAGAGGGCAAAAAAAAGCGCCAACAATGGCGAACCCAAAATGGCGAACGTCGCGCGACGTTCGCGAACTTCCGACGAGCGCGAACACCCGATGTTCGCGCGAACAAGTTCGCCGGCGAACAGTTCGCGCCATCTCTATCAATAGCCCATCCAAAAAATATACCATTTCTTGGAAGTGGATGGGGCATCAGTAAATAGTGAACCAAGAGTGAATCAGCTGGGTCAAACATATGGAATAATGCTATTTGCTGGCTAACCCATAGGTTGCCTCGGATATATCCTCCTACCCCACATATTCACTGTTAAAGGAGTAGGAAAGATACTGAAGCAGTTTATTGCCAATAGATTAGCCAGAATAGTGCAAGCTATAACACTATATTTATTCTGCAGAGATAGCAGCTGACATATTAGCTTGCTGTGACATCACTTCCTGTCTGAGTCTCTCCCTGCACACTTATAGCTCTGGGCTCAGATTACAGCAGGTAGGGAAGAAGGGAGGGGGCGAGAGGAGCAAACTGAGCATGCCCAAGCCCTAGCCCTGGGGGTTTAAGCTGAAAACAGGAAGTCTGATACAGAAGCCCATGTCTACACAATAGAAGGAAAGACATGTGGTGTTTCTTTTGACAGAGGACTTTTTTCTTTGAGGATTTACTGGTGTATTTATATAGACCTTTCTAATAAGGCTTACTTAGTTTTAGCCTTTCCTTCTCCATTAAGAATGAAGCCAGTGAGGATTACAGCCCAAGAATGCAGCCTGGAAATTGTTTACCGGAAATGAGCATGGACAACAAGGGGTAAGGTTTTAAAATATTTACTAAAATATGCTAAGAAAAAAACAACAAATCATAATTTTTATTGGGGAGTTCAACCAATAAAATTGTTTTCCTGTTTATTGACATTGATTAAACATTCTTAATAGTTGTAAAGGTGCTTGTAAACCTAATTGCTACTAAAAGAAGTGTTTTTATTTCTATTTTCAGCATGTTTAGCTTGGACTCCAAAAACAATGTAGCAGAAGACTGAAGGAGTACTCTCATTTGCTGCATTGAATAACAAATACAGATTTAAAAAGCAATAACATTTGCAAAGTTTTTAAATTCAAGTCTATTTTAAATGTGTTTAGAATTAGATTTTCTTTCATTAGGCATAAAATAATAAAACATTGGAGTGAATATAAGAATGGGTTAAGATAACATATATTATATCGTGCTACCTACTGTATATTACTAAAATAATATGAATTAGTTCTAACAATTTCCTCCCTGCTTCTGATTCCAAATATTGATGTACTGCTCTCAGATTTCATTGAGCTAGAATACCCCCAACTTTAATTCAAGGTCTATTGCATCATATATCAACATATGTGTCCTTCTACATTTTTTGCAAAATCTCGAAAACTGTCCAAATGGTATTCCCTTGGTAGCCGAGCCACGATTCCCAGATACCATCAAACTTATTTGGGCATCCTCTGGCAAGGTAAACTAGTTGCTGCTTGGAAAGGTAGTCAAATGTTCAGCTTTAGTGATGAGCGAAAAATTTCACCATGTGCATATTCGCTGCAGGTTTGCCGGTGGCGAAAATACTAGTGAAATTGCATAAATAATTTGCCATACACAACAAAAAATTTGATGTACAACAAGAAAGATTGACATGCAACAAAAAAAGACGCATAACAAACGCATAACGCTTATGCCCTTTTATCCTTGCCCTCTCCTTTCACATCAACCAAAGAGATCTGAGCTGTCTAAATAAGAACATATGCATAACTATATGGTTTTTCATTTTAATGTGGGATAAAAGGACCTGGATATTATCTGTTGGTGGTCAGATTTATAATTAATTGTGATTGTGCATGTAAGCTAGTCGTAATATTAAAACTATAGATGGTACTTTTTGCTTAAACAGCAAGATAGAGTTAGACGTTAGTGGTACTTCGCTCCCTAACGCCTGCCGAATTTGCGCACTGGCAAATGGACATAACTACGCAACTTCACTAAGATGCGGATTTTTGGATTTTAGTGAATTCGTGTTGTCCTGGCGAATCTACGCCTGGCGAAGTGTTGCGCAGTGAGCGAAGCCGTCGCTGGCGAATCTTCTGAGGTTAGTGAATTTGCCCCATAGTGTAGTAGTAGATACCATTACCAGAGGAGCTGAAATTTATTATAAGAACTTGAAATTCTTTGCATTCTCCCTCTGAGGTCAGGTCAGCCAAAGTTTTTATACCCCCTTGCAGCTCATGAACTGACCTTGGGTACCAAGTTGATATTGGGTAAAAATGTATTGCACCATAAAGGAGTCCATTTCAACCCTTCTGGGCGGTTACCATGTACTAATTTGAAAGCTCCCTGAAAACAACTGTTTTCATTGGGATAGTAGTGTTGTAATTATGGGCTATCCCCCTGTAGGGGAGCTTGGCAAGAGCCGATAACTTCCGCTTCCAGTTTGACATGAGCCTTATGAACTTTATTACAAAGGGAGTGGAATATTTTTTGCAATGTACTTCCTGTAGAATACAATATTTCGGGTGTACTACACTCTAACTCAAGTGCTGAATAAGGGAAAATGTGCAACACATATTCACACATAATAATGGGTAAGCACTGAGTTATTGTTGTAATGGGAGGTTTCTTACTTGACAGTACAAGGTGCAGAAAAAGCTTACTTAATAGCTAGAGATTATTGAGACGTGAGGTGTTCTTGATTTTTCATTTCAAATAGGGATGGGCGAATTTGAGCCATTTCATTTCACCAAAAATTCGCCTCCGGCGAATTGTCGCTGATGCCCATTAAAGTCTATGGGCGTCAAAAATTTTTTGACGCACGCTGCCATACAAGTTTATGGGCGGCATTTCCACAGTGAAACAACGCAAAATAATTCGCCCATCCCTAATTTCAAAATAAAACTACCCAGTGGCTTGAACTGTATCTTTGAAGTGTCTTGTTTTCCCTGGCATTTGTGTTCATTAGCTGATTTTTTAATGAACTTTAGACAGCCATGCTCTTTCTAGCATTGATAAATATCTTTAAACATGATTTTTAGGTACCCACTAATGTTGCTATTTCTATTTATTGTGTATGCTTTAACTTGATACTGTAGCTCTTTTCAATAAAGAAGACATATATGTCTATCTGTGAAATCGTTAAATTTACTAAACTGTATACTTTCCTTTTGTTTTGCAGCATTCACCATTATTTTGTTGATCTGTAAATATTTTTGCTTTTGTTTACCCCAGGGAAGTCCATTTTGGCCGTTGTCCAATGAAATGACTTTGTAGGCCTTTAGAGAGAACTTAATGTGATGTGAGCATTGTCCATGATAAACTGCCAGATGGAACCAAATGCTTCAAACTGTTTAAAACTGCCTCCTTTGGACATGTCGGGAACATTGAAGATTAATAAGGTCTCCTCGCTCTCTCAACCCATTTTTTGTCATAAACGACCAAGTACCCAATCCATAGAGAAAAGGAACAATTTTAGAAAATTACTAGGAATAATATGGATCTATTAGCTTGCTTATAAACAAATACTCCATTCTGTATACAGCTACATGAAACAAAGAACTCATTTCACCGTAGCCATCTATATACATGCTTATCAGTCTCTTGCAGAAGTAACATTCAGGAAGCTATTCATTTATTTGTCTTTATTTCAAAAGATTGACCGCATCTGTCTGTATATAGCATATATTTTTATCCATTATGTTGGTGCATGCTTCCAGCTTTCCATTAAGCTTATCATATCTGCTAGATCCAACCTTTCTATAGAGTTAATAAAAGCAACATGGAATTATGTTGTACATCAGAACCTGCTATGAGTCTTTTCTTCTTTTTCCATCTCCATGGTAATAAAACTATAGCAATACGATTAATAGGGGCTTTCCATACTCCATGACCATTTAGAATGCTGGTGACTAAGTAAGAGAAACATGCATTAGTTTAATATAGATAAAATGTTTCTCATGATTTTCATATTTTCAGTGCTCCATGCTACTCCCACTCCCTGCTGTCTCCAGTCACGTATTCCAACATCACTGGTGTAGCAGCAGAAAGGGGTAAGGGTGGGCATTTTGGTGAGAGAATTTACCAATCTGGTTTGGGAAGATATAGCAAGCATTGCGATAGGCTCCTATTTGTGCACCAATGTTTTTTTTTGTTTTTTTTTTAAAGGAAGGCACAAGAGTGTCTGGGAAGAGGTAGGAAATGGGAAGGAATAGAGACAGGAAAAGTAAGTTATATATACAGATGCTGCAGACAGAAACTAGGGAAAGAGGGAAGGAACATGTAAAGTAATGGCACAACATTTACCATAACTGAGTACATACAATTGTACAGCGAAAGACTTCTTGTAAAATGTGTTCTACAAATTTTACAGGAACTATTGACTGTTTATAATTTTTACTACTACAGTACAGTATATTCCAAGTTTAAAGCTACTTGCTGCTCCAAATACATATATTTGGGAAAAGCTGCAGCTGTTATCGAGATGAACTATATTATAGGAGGTGCCACCTCTGGGAAAATGTCTTATTCATCAATTTTTATAGCGAGTATAGCAGCATCATTATGCCGTGTCAAGAAAGTGCAACACATGTTGGGAAGTGAAATAGTTAACTGGTTTACATTTGAGAGGGGGATCTGTTTTCACACATGGTTTTCTCTGTCTGCTTGGATCCCACCTGATGGTGGAGGTGGATAGCACTCAGAGCCTGAGGTGGAGGTAGGCTTCAGTAGGTGTAGCTAGTGTGATGATAGACTTTGATACAGCTTGTTCTAGGAGTGGGGGTCAGGATAGGGGTAGTAAGTGAGCAGTTTGATGCTCCAACGAGGAGAGCAGAAGGATTAGTAAATCCTGGCAGAGTAGGGACTAAAGTGTACAGACTAAGGGATAGCGGTATATCCCCAGAAATTACACCAAAAGGGATTGGTCACTTTCTGCAAATTATCATTAGAACCTGAACTGAGCAAACGCTGTTAGAGAAGCCATCGGAGAGCTAATTGCATCTGTACTGTATCATATTTATCCTTGAAAGAGCCTGCCATACTGTATGTATGACAGTGATTCAACAGGCATTTATTGTTTTACAACTGGCACCCAACTGATTTTTTCAACCTGGGAGTTATTAGTTCTTTCACTAATTCAGCAATGGCCCATGCTGAGGACAAGAGTTGTCTGCTCTACTGAGAGTTCCTGGGAGTTTCCCCTCTCCTGGCTGGTTTGAGAGCAGGTAAGTAAAAATACAGTGTTCCCTGTCCAGAGGACCAGAATACAGCATTGCATTTATCCCTAGCACTATTTGTATACATCAATAAAGTTCATGTGCAACAACCTCCAGTGGAAAATCCATAATCCCACGGTACAATTTAACTTCTAAAGAAGTAAACAGAAAATGTAAATGGTCTGGTTTAAGATAAATAACTAATTATCCCCCTTGGGTCTCAGGCATGCTCTCATTTATCAGCGATAATAATAAAATCAGGATAAATGCTGATAAGATGTGTGCTTCTGTGTACAAAACTTTGAGATTTCACCACATATTTCTCTTCGAGCACTGATAGGAAAGGCTAGCTCTCAGATACAGCACACAATATTCAAAGTCGGCCATCCATTTGCCCAGTTATAGTGACCCACAGCAATGAATTAAATGTTTATTTTTATAAAGCCTACCAATAAATTCTGATTTGTAGCTATGGATGACTAGACCAGTAGAACACTTTGTACCTTTTATTACATTACCCCAAGCTACAGCACTTGTGTTGTACAGAAGTATGACATAACATCTAAATATTGACAGGAGAAAAGTAGAAACTATTGCATGCCTGGCAGGGAATACAGTTATTTCATAAAAGCAAAAATGAAAAGCAATTAAAAAGCTTTAGCATATTTATCTTCATTGGGTTTAGAATGCATGATATTAAAATAACATCTGATCTTCCAGCTGCCGTTAAACTAAAACTCAGTGTTTTGATCAGCATTATCTGTAGGAATTGCAGGGTAAAATGTGTTCAACACCACCTGGAGCCTTGCAGAATCAGAATGATTCACAATCTTAACTCAAATAATGCTGTGCAGAAAGGTCAAGGTATTTTATTTTAATTTGTTTGAAATATCTGTCTCGGGTAAGGTGCTTGCACTACCATAAAGGAGAATTAAAACGTAACTTAAGAAATTGTACATTATGTTTTTAGCTTCTGTACTAGCCCAAGGTAACCACAGCCCTTTAGCAGTAAAGATCTGTGCCTCCAAAGATGCCCCAGTAGCTCCTCATCTTCTCTTCTGCTGATTCACTGCTCTGTGCTGCTGTCACTTACTGAACTTAGGGATTGACTCACAATATACTGACTATGTGCATATATACACAGTATATAAATATATATCTACTGTATATCTATCTATGTATCTATCATCTATCTATCTATGTATCTATCTATGTATCTATCTATCTATCTATCTATCTATCTATCTATCTATCTATCTATCTATCTATCTATCTATCTATCTATCTATCTATCATCTATCTATATATATATATATATATATATATATATATAATATATATATATATATATATATATATATATCTATATCTATATATATACTCGTGTGTACTTTCCTATATTCCTATATCGGCAAAACTGATCTAACTTCGAGACTGCGCATGGAAGGACATAGGTCTGCCATCAGCACTGCATTTACGGACCATAAATATGTGAAGCCAGTTGCGAAACATTTTCTTGAGAAGGGACATAGGTTTCCGACTTTTAAATACATACTGTAGGTATAGATCATGTTCCAGAACTCAGGAGGGGTGGTGACAGATCAAGGTTATTGTTACAAAGAGAAGCATACTGGATAAAAAGATAAGGCACCATGACTCCCAAAGGACTAATACTGGCACCATATTGAACATATGACATGTGGTCCTCCCTATCCTTAACAGTATCCCCAGGCAAACCTCCTCCCCCATTTTCCCTTTCTTTGCCCACTATCTCATCTAACCTGTCTTCCACTGAATCTTTTACTGAACCCTCCCCCCCACACCTAGTTTAAAATCTCCTCCAACCCTCTAGCCATCTTCTCTCCCAAAACAGCTGCCCCATCATCATTGAGGTGCAGCCCATCCCTAGCAAAGAGCCTGTAGCCGACTGAAAAATCAGCCCAGTTCTCCAAAAACCAAAAACCCTCCTCCCTACACCAATCTTTCAGCCACGCATTAATCTCTCTAATGCTCCCGCTGTCTCCATAGTGTTGCTCGTGGCTCAGGTAATATCTCTGAGAAAATTACCTTGGAAGTCCTCGCCCTCAGCTTTCAACCTAGTTTTTTAAAATCATTTTTGAGGACTTCACCACCTCCTCTAACTTTGTCATTGGTACCTATGTGTACCAAGACCGCTGGGTCTTCCCCAGCCCCTCCCAATAATCTGTCCACTCGTTCCACCACATGCTGAACCCTAGCACCAGGCAAGCAGCAGACTGTTCGGCATGTAGGGGCCTTGCGACAGATTACCCTATCCACCTTTCTAATAATTGAATCCCCTATAATTAGAACCTGCCTTTCCTTCCTTGCACTTCCCCCACCACCTGTATGTTTACTGAATACAGGAAGTGCATAAAAAGGACATTGACACATTTGCTGACTCTTTAGGCCTTTAAAAAGAGCTGTAGAATCAAGCCTGCTATTTTATTAAACAATCAGAATATTAATTGTGAGTTTCTAAGTTGAAAATGTATGAGTTTTCAAGCTAAAAGGTATTTCACTGAACAACTTTCTGTTGATGACATCATAATGGCAACCACTGAGTGAAGCTTCCAGCATTGTGAGTATTGCAACTGTAACTATGCACAAAGTGATGACATCATAATGGAAAGCAAGCCTTTCAGCAAGTTAACACTCCAGAGTCACCACTGTTACTGAGTCTTTCGAGAGAGCAGCAGCAGTATCAGCAGAGAGAAAAACTTGACTTTGTTGATATTTTTTGAATTCTATTATAATTTAATTTCTTTATACATTCGATACAAGAAGCAACTGTAGCGACAGATAGAGTTTTATTTGTGTGTAAGCAAGTCAGCTTCCCCAGGCCTTATGGCACTAGAGGAGGTAAGACAAGGACATTTATTACATATACTTCTGTGTTTAATTGATATATTAGATAGATAAAATAGGTTAGTTATTTAATAAGACCATGGATGTAATCTTAAAGTCCACTAAATAATAATTGGCAATGATGAAACAAACAATAGTATGGCCTATATTCCAATACTATACTTAAGATAAGGATTTAATTGTTTCTAATTGTTTTTGGGGTTGTTTCCGAATTCCTAATTAACACTAAGGGGGTGATGTATCAAAGTTCAAATTCAAATATTTGCCACAATTGAAATGTTATTGCACAAAAACTCTCTGATTTGAGTCATAGTTCCAAAACCTCAAATGTTTGTTATTTATTAACCACAAGAAACTTGAAAAACTTAAATATAAAACATATGTATCTGAAAGCTTGCAAGTTCATATAGAAGTCAATGGGAGCTGTCCTAGGCAAAATTCAAGCCATTTTTTAAGATGAGATTTTCACATCTTTTGAGTTTTTTTGATCTTGTAAACTCCCAAATTCAAGTAATTTGTGCTATTTTCCCAACGATTATATTCAAATGAGTTTTATGTTCTGATTTTTTAAATAAATATGCAAACATTTGAGTTTCTGTAATTTGGTTATTTATTTAAAGTAGAAAAAAACCCTCTGAACCCCACAAATGAGGTTTTTGATAAATAAGCCCATAAATCTCTCTATGATTAAAGGGTATCTAAAGCTTAAAGTGATTTAGTAGTAACCTACTCAAAGTCGTCCTCTGAACAATTTTGCAATTTCAATGAATTTATGAATTATTTTAAGTGGTGTCTAAGTTATTAGCAGTTTTATGGGGGGATGTTATTATAAGTCGCAAAGAGCAAAACAGTTTGCACAAAAAATTTACATTTTGCAATGTAATATTCTTCCTTAAACTGTTATTGCATTGCGAATTTTCATTGCGCATTGCCCACTTTTAAGAAGTGCTTGGAGGTGTTGTACTCTTTTGGATGTAATCCTTTTATTACATTCACTGTGCACTGACAAAAACTATAAAACCTTCTTCCACTATCGTTAAGTGGTTGCTAAACAGTTTCCGGGTTCGCAAAAACTGTATTAAATTTGCACACAGAGGCATAACTTTTCGCATTATGAATATTTTTTCCGTTATCGACTTTTATTACATTCCCACATTTGACTTCTAATAGCAGGCTTGATTCTACGGCTATATTTGAAGGCCTAGAAAGTCAGCAACCTTGTTGATGTCCTTTCTATGTATTCACAGGAGGTTGCTGTCATTCAGTTGAGTCAAAAGCCTGGCATCAGTGGTCTAAAAATGCAAATATCTCAGAAACCACTGAAGAAAACAAATGTAATTGCAAAAGTGTATAATCTTTTTAGAAAGTCTACATATAACCTCCCTCTTAAAACAATGACCCTAAAGCTAGCAAAATAGTTTAAAACCCTTTGTCCCTGGCAGAAAAGAAATATATTTTTATTATGTATAATATGTCATCTCAATGAATAAAAAATAAACATAAAGACCATTTTCATTCTGTTTTATTTTTGCAAAGAAAACAAGTGATCAAGCAGGCACGAGCAGCGTCCCAATGAGGAGATCTGCACGGAGAAGACGCAGACCAAATGGGCTGCAAGAATTTTATATTTCTGAGAATGAGAATGGTAGGTGCAATTTTTTTTGCTGGCGCAAAGAATTATCAAGTATGATTTTGAATGGTCAATCAAAACAATCAGTGAGGGGGAGTGAAAAAGAGAGCCACGGAAACCTTTTTTTACTTCCTTGTTTTGTGACAAAAAGTCACAGGATCTTAAGGATTCGGATTCGGTTCAGCCTGACACAAGGATTCGGCTGAATCAGAATCCTTCTGAAAATGACCGAATCCTGTCTGAATACCGAACCGAATTCTGTATTCAGCATTAATTGGCCCAAAATGTATAGCTACATTGTCCAATAGCTTCTAGTTAAACAGGTTAATTATGGGATCTATAATTCAGAAAGCTTGGGACCAGGGGGTTTCTGTATAAGGGATCTCCCTGTAAATTTGATCACCATATCAAAAAAAACATAATTTCAAAGTTACTTAAACCCAACAGAATTGTTTTGCCTTGTAGTTCACCTTTTAATTGATTGGAACTAATCTAGCATAAATCCACGTTGGTATCAAAAAAATAATATTGCTCCAAGTTATATAGAAACACATTTTTCTGCAAAATGTATAAAAAAACTATAGTACCTGTAGTGAATAAGGCACAGCCACACACATAATGCATGTTTTCCTTACTGTATATTTCTCTTCTATTTTGTAGCTCCAACAACATCCAGGAAAAGGAATTGCCCTATTCCTGACATTGATGATACTGAGCAGCCACCTTCAAAAATGTAAGTAATAATACCACCCGTTTTGTAGCATTTCTGAATATAAAAGTTTTAAGAAATTGGTTTACAATTACAGTGCACAAAATTAATGAATTCCCTTATTTATATCTGATAGGGTAACGATAACGCATCACCACAACCTTATATATTTGCCCTACAACTTTCTGTTAATTAGGCAGGGAAAGGTACAAAAATGATGTTATAGGTTTCTGTTTTTCCCTTTTATCAGATGCATTGGCCCAGAGTACCAGGCAGATTTACCAGATCTAAGAGAAAAATCCTTAGCTGCCTTTGACAACGATGAGGCAGAATTGGTATCAGAGCCACTGGAGCAGGAAGGAATTGGTAAAGGTAAAGATCAGATGTGTTTATAGAAAAATAATGGATTTTAGTATATGAGCACTTATATATTCTTTGTTATCACCCTTTATTGTGATACTGAGCCGTCAATATGATGTATATCTTCTGTAGGATCTGATGAGTGGTCTATGGAGGAAAAGATCACCTTTTCAAAAGGAATGTCCAGATATGGAAAAGATTTCTGGAAAATACACAGAATGGTAGGCAATAGTTTTTAAACTCAATGCAGTGAACACAATATGTTTTTAGCCGTAATTCAAATGATATAATGGTCTGGTGTACCGTTTTTCTGAGCTTCAGTGACTGAAAATGTGAAGCTTTAGATCCTTGTCCCACAGACAGAGCCCATTCAAAGTGGTTTTTTTTATACATCATCATGTTCTATTACAATGCATTATGTGTAAAGATAGATAGATAGATAGATAGATAGATAGATAGATGGATGGATGGATGGATGGATGGATGGATAGATAGATAGATAGATAGATAGATAGATAGATAGATAGATAGATAGATAGATAGATAGATAGATAGATGATGGATGGATGGATGGATAGATGGATGGATGGATGGATGGATGGATGGATGGATGGATAGATAGATAGATAGATAGATAGATAGATAGATAGATAGATGATGGATGGATAGATAGATAGATAATGGATGGATGGATAGATAGATAGATAGATAGATAGATAGATAGATAGATAGATAGATAGATAGATAATGGATGGATGGATAGATAGATAGATAGATAGATAGATGATAGATAGATAGATAGATAGATAGATAGATAGATAGATAGAAGATAGATAGATAGATAGATAGATAGATAGATAGATAGATAGATAGATAGATGATGGATGGATGGATAGATAGATAGATAGATAGATAGATAGATAGATAGATAGATAGATAGATAGATAATTAGCTGCTATATGGAATATTTGCTTGCTTTATAAGTGGCAAGTCATTTATTAAGTTGTAAGTGTTGTGTGTTTATTTAAGTTGTGTCCTTAACAGTCAATCTATTCCCTTGCCTGTTACAGATCCAGACAAAAACCCCAGCGCAGTGTATTACTTTCTATTATGATAATAAAAAGCAGGCGAAGATTAGCCGCAAGAAGAACCTGATCTTCAGGGAAAATGAAAATGAAACTGCAGCAGTGAACAGAGGTATGGGGACATATCTGCATATTTATGTGTTTGTGGTAGAATATGTGTGTGAGTAGTGATGGGCGAATTAGCGCAATTCGCCGCCAGCGAATAAATTCGCAAAACGGGCACTAAAATTCACTGGCGAAAATTCGGCGACATCAAAAAAATGGACGCCGGCGCATTTTCGCAAAAACCGGACGCCGGCGTAAAAAATGGACACCGGCCATTTCGCAAATTTTGCGCGAAACACCGCAAATTCGCCCATCACTAAATATGAGTTAAAGTATATATTATTAGAATGTGTGAGAAATACGTATGGGCGACTATGTGTGTGTCATATTAAATGGACTTTTCTAACAGTCTTCTCATAATTATTAAATCAGTATTGATTCTGATACCTATATGGCGGTGTAGATGTATAAAAAAGATTAAGGGGCAGATTTATCAAAGGTCGAGGTGAAGTTTCGAATTGAAAAACTTTGAATTCCTAGCTATTTTTTTGTGTACTTCGACTAAGGAATAGTCCAAATTTGATTTGAATTAGAAAAAAACTTCGAAGATCGAATTTTTTTGAAGTACTGTCTCTATAAAACATCGACCTAAAAGCTGCCGAAGTGCTGTTTTAGCCTATGGGGGACCTCCTAGAACCTGCATGGAGGTAATTGGGGGAGTTTGGGAGATCGAAGGTCGAAGTTAAAAAAACTTTGAATCGAAGTAGATCGGAGTACGCTGAATTTGGCCCACTTCGACCCCAAAAAACTTCGACCACCATTCAGTTGGTCTTTTTGAATTCAAAGTTCGAAGTTTTTTTTAACTTCGACCTTTGATAAATATGCCCCTTAGAATAGTGGGATCATGTTGCTGAATGATCATGTTGAGCCTCATTGCAAAAATGATGTAGGTACTCTAGATACATACACAGGATATACTGTATGTGACTTATTAATGATGTCACTAATGCATTTTATAGCATCAACATCAAGAAAAAGGCCAAACCAAAGCAGAGAAGGCCCAGAGAAAAATGCCAAAAAAAGGTAAGGACTTCTTAAAAAACTATGAAAAATCTGTATTTTGAACAACTGGAAGAGACTAAAGAGTTTTCAGGAGGGGACATTCTCACCACAGACAGCTAGAATATAAAACTACTGTATATTTAATACACAATGAGTATGAGTGTAAATGCACAATGCAGTGGGTTGGAGTCTCTTTCAAATGATAGAAGTGATTTGTTCTCATTGTGTATCTCATTTTTGCTTTTCTTTTATGTTTAGGAGGAAATAAACTCCAAGCACATACATTCTAAAAAAAGAATTTAGAGATTGATATTTGGAAAAGTCAGCAGGATAACCCTGTTTTGAACATCTGAAAGGTAAGCTTGAGAAAACAGATATTTAGATTTCGTTTTCTGGCCCCAGGCACATGGTCTGTACAACCTCCTAACTCTGTTCATTGTAATTTTTGCAGTGACATCAATGTGAACTTTGTTGAAGAGAGAAAAGTGAGCAAAAGGAAAACTTCAGAGGAATTAAATATTCGAAGAAGAGAGTGGGTGGTGGATTTACTACAGCAACCAACCACATGTTTAAAGGATGCAGAGCAGAATTGGCATATATTTTTATATTAAACTATTTGTAAATAAACATCAGATTGTTTTAAACAAAATGGTCTTATCTCTCTATCATGATTTTAATGTATATTAATCTGGAATAGCCATGGGCGAATCTCACCAATTTTGCTTCTCCGAAAACTCTCGAAACGCCAAAAAATATGCCAAATGTATTGGAGTCTGTGAGCAACAAATATTTTTGACAAACGGCAATTTTTTTTCACCCATTGGACTCCAAGGGTGCCTGGCCAAAAAATTCACTCATCACTAATGTGGACATATATTTTTTTAAGTGTAACTGTAAAGGTGTATTCACTACTATTGGAGTACCTTAAGAGCAATTCTTAAAATGTTTTGAAATTTGTGCAAACTCACTAGCATAAGAACTTCTCAAAGCCTTGTACAAGTGGCACAATATAACTAAGAAGTCAGACTAATACCTGTATATATCTTATACAAATGGATCCCCTATATTTTGCTGTTGCTGGTATTAAGTGGCTTCTTGGTTTATTAAGCATTGGAGGACCTCTCTTCTAAGCTGCTCTGTGCCTTAGAAACTCTGCTTTTTCATCTTCAAACTGGAAATATCTTAGGGGTACGTTTACTTAGCTCGAATGAGCTAGAAGGAAACAAATGTGGTGTTTCTTTTGACAGAGGGCTCAGAGCAGCATTACTTTGAGAGTTTACTGGTGTATTTATATAGACCTTTCTAATAAAGCTTACTTCATTTTAGCCCTTCCTTCTCCTTTAAATATTGTAGTACACTCTACAGTCTACAGGCTACAGTCTATGCAGCCCCCCACATATCTTATGTGGCCCTGACTGAACATATAACATACTGAGTTCAGCTCCTTCTATCATTTGACTTTATCATGCCGATATTAAAGTTTTTATAGGATTTTTAGAGAGTTGTACAAACACCATATTCACTGTAGGTAAGGAGCCTACCCCTTTCATTGTGAGCACTTGTGCAGCAATATTTCAGGGTTACAGCCCTCGCTTCGTCAGGATACAAACATTAGTGCTATCACAACATTTAAGGCATAAAAAATCCTGCCTCTTTCGCCGTTTAATTGCCCAAAGTGCAATGTAAGTCCAAAAGGAGGGTTGGCACACAAAGTCTATAGTGAGGCTTGGAGCCCATAGTTCAAATCAATAGTCCAATACAATGTTATCCACAAGTAAATGAACATTCTTTGCCCAATAAGAGGGATTAAAATATTTTCCTCCATATCTTATTCAGGTATATCAGAGAATTTTATACCAAATAACAAAACATTTTTATTCCACTTACAGACAGCAGAGTTATTACTATTACCTTTACCATATCTTGCACGTTGCCTGCCAAACTCCAATCAAGTGATCCCCTATCATTGCATCACAGTCGCCATCTTTGATTAAACATAAACATGAACTTACTGCACCACAAGCTTAATCAAACACATAGTTTATGCTTTCAAAGTTGGTCACAGGGGGTCACCATCTTGTAACTTTGTTAAACATCTTTGCAAGACCAAGACTGTGCACATGCTCAGTGTGGTCTGGGCGGATAAAGAATCATCATAAATGATCAAAACAGCACAAGTCAAATAATATTTGCCTGAAGCCGATACAACAAAACTGATTAATAATCAGAATTAGTGATGGGCGAATTTATTTGCCAGACACGAACTTGCGGCAAATTCCCCCGTCCATTTTTTTGCCGCCTGCGTCCATTTTTTTGGACTGTAGAATTTACACCGGCATAAAAAAACGGACGCCGGCATCAAAATAATGGACACCGGCGTCAAAAAAACGGACGCCAGTGTCAAAAACTAGACATCTGCGCCGTTTGCTGAATTTTTCGCTGTTTCGCAAATTTCAATGGAAATTTCGGAATTTTTTGACAAAGGGAAACGCCCCAAATTAGCCCATCACTAATCAGAATATACAGGCTGCACTGGGTCCTGTGTTGTCATGTAATCTAATGTGGATTTTATAGTTTTTGTATTGTTTAATACAAACTTTCTCCAACCCTTTGCTCTTTATATATAGTAAATCCCCATCATAATCCTTTCTTTCTTTGTGAACCCAAGCAGAATACCCTATGCATCAGTATTAGTTCAGTATTAATCTCTAGTGTCACCTCTAGTCTACTCTTCTATATCAATAGGTGCACAGTTGCTTCTGTAAGTGGGTGAGTCACTCTGACTGTGCGGCTAGTTGTTCACCTTGTGCTCCTATAATGATATCCAACCTCTTCTCTACAATTATCCCCACAAATATAAATGTGAATGGACAATTGTGCTGCATGGTTATTTTTGATGCTCTGGTGCATGCCAATTATCAAACAATGCTTAGAAAGTGATTTTATCATGGCTCTTCCTAACCTTGAAATATATTACTTTAATTGATATGCAGTATATATAGTAACTCCCAGCTACTAGTTCTGCAATTCAATGAGGAAGCTACCTAGTGACAAAGTACAGTACTTGGGTAGAGAATATTTATATGTTGGTGAATGCAGTATGCAAGAATATTTATTAAAATGTACTGTATCAGTCAAGTATTCTGTTTCTTTAGGCTTTATTCCATGAAACAGAGAAGAAACAAAGACCGCACCAATGTGAAAAACTTTCAAAGCCGGTATCAGGGCCCTGCTTTGGTTACTACTTACAGGATTTCCCGGACACGGCTTGCACACAAGAACAGATCTGCAGTGTGGTAAGTCTCAGCTTGTCTTCCTAAGCGATGCCGCTGGTGTACTCACAATTCCACGATCTTGTGCGCTCGCTATCTCTGCGATTCTGCTCCTGAGCGTTCTGGTTGCTTCGTATCCCACAGTCTTGGCGTCCTCTCATACACTTCCCAGGTCAATCAGGGTCAGGTACTCACGAGTTGATAAGAGGATAGGGAGTGCCTTGTGCTGATCTCTTGTAAGAACTGTGGCCAACAATATGCCGGACAGACAAGTCAAGCCCTGTATTCAGTGTGTGTTGAACATTGGTTTCAGTCTGTATCAAATTGTTTGTTCTAATTTTATTTTGGGGTGGAATCCCTTTGTATTTTGCGCATCCGGAGCTTACTACATTTTTGCGCAAGATTTATACCATTGTCTATTTATTCCATGAAACTATGAATATCTACTCAAATTAAAGGAACAGTACAGTGTAAAAAAGACTTGATAAATAAAAAAAAAAAGTTTCTAATATAGTTAATTAACCAAAAAAGTAATGTACAAAGACTGAAGTGACTAAATGTCTAACATAACAGAAAATAACACTACGTCCTGCTTTTCAGCTCTCTAAGGTATATTCTTATGGAAGGTGAGATCCTTTTCGTTATAATGGAGGGTTCAACTTCAGAGTTTAGGCGCCGCAAGACCTACAGACTTTCATAAATCAAAGATAGGACTCTGGAGAACCGAATTACAGTTTCAGTGATTCATTTATTCAAAAAATGTGCACATTTTTTGAATAAATGAATCACTGAAACTGCAATTCGGTTCTCCAGAGTCCTATCTTTGATTTTTCAGCTCTCTAACTCTGAGTTAGTCAGCACATGGGACATATCTGTTCAGTGAGTTTGCAACCGATCCTCAGTATTCAGCTCAGATTCAAAAGCAAATGGTTATGACTCATGTGCCCCCCCCTGATTATTTACTGCCTGGTAACCAATCAGTGGAAACCAAGGGAACTGCAAAGCAGGAAGGGGTGTTCTGGCTATTATGTTAGACATCCAGTCACTCCAGCCTTTATACATTACATTTTTGGCCAACTAACTATATTAGAAACATGTTTTTATTTTGTACAGTCTATCTACATACCTAGTTTTTATTTTTATGCTGAACAATTCCTTTAAAAGCGATGCTCTCCACCAATAGAGACCCTGCTACATAATGTATGGCCAAACTTGTTGGGCAATTTACCCCAGAATGAAAATAATGGCTTTAGCATACAGGGTGATGCTTAGGTTATAATCACTTGACATGAAAATGCATTTAGTACTTTCTAGGCAACTGCCGTGTAAATTAAAAGGAGGGTAGTTTTAAATGGAGGCTTTTTTCTCTTGAATAACAATCTAAAAACAATGCTTACAAATAGCTGTATATGTCATTACCCTAAGGCTTCAGTCTTATTGCCATTCCTAATATTTATTTAAAAATTAATTATATTCAACCCCTCTTTTATTCCGTTTGACTGAAGCAACTAGGCTAATTAACCAGGTAACAGTTTAAATTTAATTAGAATTTAAAGATGAACTGCAGTTTGTTTTATAATATCACTGACTACACTGATCTGGAAGTAAATGTAATATATGAGAATCAATGTGATGCAGTAAATTTGCCAACTAAATAACATTTTTTGCCAATTTTTACTTTCCTGTGTTTATCAAGCTTTTTCCCTCCCAATTTGTCTGATATTGGAAATTTATCCATTTGTGATTGGAACGTTGTCAAGTACAGAAAAAAAAGATGCCCTCTTAACAGAGTGAATTTTGCTGATCTTATCTTCACCCTAGTACCCATATCTCTCTTCTTTTGGCACAAATCTTCTATTTTTACTTCCATTCCACAAATGTGTATACATTCCTTATCCAACCAAATTGTTTGCAAATTCCAGGCCTTAATGTGACATTACATAAATAGTTATCATTAATTAACATCCACAGAAATATGCCTTACCTATCCTTTAAACAGCCTCCAACCATGATAATGATGAAAATGATTAGAAGAAACTCAGTTCTGTCTCATAGATGGTTGATTTACTCTTACCTGAGCTTATTGGTATCAGCTGTGGATTTTCTGTTCGAAACTAGGCTCAATGGGGTTAATCTATTTAACCCATAGCAACCGATTAGTGATTAGTAGTGATGGGTGAATTTATTCGCCCAGCATGGATTTGTGACAAATCTCCATGTTTTGCTGCCCGTAAAGGTTTTTGTGAAACTGTGGAGAAAACTTTAAAAAAAAACCCTGCGCCAAAAAAACCCTGAAAGATGTAGAAGAAAGTGTAAAACTACTATTCAAATGGATAGAAGAATAGCCAAAATGGCAAAGCCAATGTTGAGCAGCAGGAAGAAGGTCTAAAGTTACCTGTGATGCTGTTAGAAGATACTGTTAGAAGACACCTATGTGAAGCCAAGCTATTGGCAAGAAGCCCCCATATGTCTCATTGCTAAAAAAAAAAAGACGTGCTGAAGAGGTTACAATTTGCCAAAGAACACATTGACTGGCCTAAAGAGAAATAGTGCAACATTCTGTGGACTAATGAAAGCAAGATTGCTCTTTTTGGGTCTAGGGGTCGCAGTTTGTCAGACGACCCCCAAACACTGAATTCAAGCCACGGTACACTGTGAAGACAGTGAAACATGGTGGTACAAGCATGATGTGGGGATGTTTCTCATACTATGGTGTTAGGCCTTATTTATTACATACCATGTATCAGTTTCAATACATGAAAATACTTGAAGAGGTCATGTTGCCTTATGCTGAAAAGGAAATGCCCTTGAAATGGGAGTTTCAACAAGACAATGACCCCAAGATTGAAGTTATGGAGTGGCCAGCCCAATCCCTGGACCTTAATCCAATAGAAAACTTGTGGGGTGGCATCAAAAATGGTGTTTCTGAGGCAAAACCAAGAAATGCAGAAGAGTTGTGGAATGTAACTGGTGCCAGAAGTTGGTCAACTTCATGCAACACAGACGTGCAGCAGTTCTCAGAAACGTTGATTATACAACTCAATATTAGTTCAGTAATTCAAAGGAAAGCAAAATCTTGAAACATTTTTTCAGTTCATACAGGGAAATTATGAGCTTTAAAAGAAGAATGCAGACCATACTATTTTTTTGAACAGCCTAATATTCCCTTTTCTTCCTCTGTAAAGGAATAACACATTTCATACGTTTTTCTTCATGTTTTGCTTTGGAATAGAATGTGACCTGTCCCCAATGCATTTGCTTGTATGGAAATAAAAGCTATTATAAGGATTTTGAGCTTTATTGACTTTTTTAACACACCTTGCTATTATTCTGATCACAACTGTATTTATAATTGGAATTATAATTTAATTTGTTGTTTAGTTTTGTGTAGATATTTGAATTGCCAGAAGAATAGTGGTTTGCCATTGAATTAATTAAGTGTTAGTATAGTGGAATGATTTTAGTACTCCCCCCGGCCTAGACTAATTTGATTCTTGATTTTCATAGGTAGTCTTGAATGTCATGCATGGCACACATGGATGCATAAGGACTTTCTATGTACTAGGTATTTATGCAAGCATTTCCCTCAGACAAGAAGCACCAATATAATAATTCCCTCATTAGTTTAAGACACATATATTAATTGTATTAAATATTTATGGGAAAAGGCAAGCCTTGGTTTTATTATAGTTCCTTACAGTAAACAAACCTACGTATAAGCGTAACCACAAACATTTTGATTATGATTAGTGGTGGGCGAATTTGTCCACAAATTTTGCGAATTTCCTGTGAAATTCGCAAACCAGCGAAAAATTTGCGAAATGCGGATTTTGACACCGGTGACAATTCGGCGGTGTCCATTAATTTTCGCTGCAAATTCGCAAATTTATTCGTGGGCAGCGAAACTTGGAAATTTGCCGCGAATTTCTGCCTGGCGAATAAATTCATCCATCACTAATTATGATCTCTTAACTGGGATAACTCAACAAGAGGCAAAGTCAGAAAACCAATTATCGACCAGATTCTCTGAAAAATTCTCCCGCATCCAATTCACTTATATAGGCTTTTGATATTTTTTTTGGTGTAGAATTGGTAGATATGACCCCCGTAAAGATGTAAAATATAGCTTTAAGAGACATTTATGAGTTATGATTATCATCTGAAAAAAAACCCCAATAATAACTTTCCCAGTGGGAGAATTATTTAATTGGCGAATGTGGGTGATGCTCCTTAATTGCTTCTTCAATTTTCTTCCCCCATTTCTATTGTTACACTTTTTCCCATCATGATTTCCTTCTACAGCCTGTCTTATATAATTATTATTCAGTCTAACAGGATTATTGTCTATTTGACACCCGAATTTCATTCACTACCCACATAATTCTCTCTTTCATAAATTATCATAAAAATATTACTGACAGCCTTTAAAGCTTTCTGAAATAATATGTTTCTATGAACTATCCACATTTTCAATCTATGGGGGTTATTTACTAAAACTCATTTTTCCTTATATTTTACCAGAAGCAAACACAACGTAATACCCATCCATGAATTTGGCTTAATTGTTAATATTAAAGGTCAAAAAAATCAGATCAAGAAAAAACTTAGTTAAAAAGTTAAAAAGAATTAGAAAAAATTTGACAAGTACAACTTTATCGAATGCCCCTCCAAAACTTGAATTTATTGAGTTTTTGATCACAATGGTTAAAGGGACAGCTGCCAAGTTTTGACAAGTTTTAGATGGAGTATTTTTGGATTCAGACTTTCAGCAGCTTCAGGGCATAATAAATTTATGTTATGAGTTATGAGTTTTTTCTCTAAAAAAATTGACAAGAAAAATAATAATAAACCCCTATCTGAGCATCCAAAGGGGCTGGTAGTCACACTGTATGTTGGACTCGACCTGAAGAGAGCTCTAAAGTATCCAAAGAGGATTTGGAGTGAGTATCCTGTTTAAAGGTACAGTACCCTAAAGAAGCGCTTTTAGATAAAGAGACTGTTATTGAAAGGACATTAAAGGACTTTGTTTCTTTCAGTTAGATAGACAGATTGTGCTAGCAAGTTAGTTAGTGAGGCCATATTGCCACTGGTTAGGAGTGCTGCATGTATTAGGTGACCATTTATTTTAGATTAGTTATTCAGTTTAACCAATAAGGTGTGTGTGTTATTACAGTATTCCTAGTGGGGACACCGGTAGGTGCATTCCCGGATCTCACTAGGTGGAGGCACTGTGCTAGTAAGTACCAGGTACCCAGTCTCTCCCCATACCACTGCGGAGTGGCTCAGGTGTGTCCCGTGTCATCAGGTAGGCGCCGAAAACAACAAATCCACTTATTTCTTTCACTCCAATCAGTGTGCTACTGTTTCTTTTCTACATTGTTTAACCATGAATGAGACACGTCCGGTAATTAAACTTGCATACTTAGCCAGGGGCTGCCACAGCTAGTTCAATATAGCAACCTTGAATTAATATAGAAGGATTGATTCTCTCCAATAAATATAATACTAATAACTACATAAAACATGAAATATGTACAATGCAATGTGATTTTATTGCAGCTTAACTTTATTGAACTCCCAGGTGGGAACACCTCCCCCTTTTCTTTCCTGTGCTCTTTGCTAGTTGAAATAAATATTTTTTTAAAGAGGTCTATCTTTTGAGAGGGGAGGGGAATTAATTATGTATCACAGTATGATAACAGTATGCATTACAGTAATCAAAATGGCAATTATAGACCCACTAATTATAATGGGACACCAAGAGGTTAAGTCATTTATAGAGGGCCGCAACGAGTTGCCATAGAGGATTGAACCAGGGTCTCTTGTTTACACATCAAACAAAGCCTGATCACTTAATATCTACACTAACTCCTCCTCATAAAGCTCTTCAATATTTCCAGTTTCAACTCCAACAACCTCAACAGCAGTTGTTACATTGTAAATACTCAGATTCATAGCCTACTTATAATTTGTCTTTGTTGACAAAAAAAGAGAGAGAACTGACCCATATAACTGCACCATCCCATCCACAGCATCCAAATTTCCAAAGTGTGAATAGATAAATAAAATGTAACTTTTATTATAAAAATATTTAAAATTATGTCTAGTGAACACACTTAAAAATGAGCTAGTCACGGAGTAGTGATAGACCTAGGCACGATACGTAGGCCTTTGACAAAACCCGCAACTTGGCGGGTGAAACGCGCATCAGGCGCACTTTTTAGTCACAAGTTAGGCAGGACTACTGATAGGGACCTTCAATGGGCTTACCACACAGATCGGGTGGGAATTGATTGTGGGTGAAGGGGTTGGTGGCTCTTTATGATCCGGTCAACAGCTTCGTTAGCAGTAATTTTCCACGCTTGAGACACACTGCTTTGGTGTTTCTAAGTTTAACGTGCAACTTTTTCCGGGCATTGTTTAAGGGTGCCTAGTGCACCACTTGATGGGAGGGATCTCAAAGTGGGTGAAGGGGTTGGCACGGTTAATTAATCCTCCATATCGGGCTAACAACTATTGTTGACCCTAGTGCGCCCGAATCGCTACTCTGTGGGATAATTCTCAAGGGGGGTGAAAGGGTTGGCACGGGAAGTGGAATCCCTCAATGGTTGTGTTGTGTGCCCAGTATTGGGACACCTTGCATTTGCTATATGCTGTTGTGATCGGTAGTGTGTATCTACCATATAACTAATTTGCTTTGACCTCAAGCACCTACGTATCGTGCCCAGGTCTATCACTACTCCGTGACTAGCTCATTTTTAAGTGTGTTCACTGGACATAATTTTAAATATTTTTATAATAAAAGTTACTTTTTATTTATCTATTCACACTTTGGAGATTTGGATGCTGTGGATGGGATGGTGCAGTTATATGGGTCAGTTCTCTCTCTTTTGCTGCTTGTAATTTATTAGTATTATCTGACTCTGCACACCATTTTTCCTATAACTGATGGTAGGTGCTCCCCTATACCCAACTTTCGCTCATATAGACATTTTCTTGATTTTTTTTTCACCCTTGGTAAAAAAATATTTTGAAATGTACTGTTTGTGGAACAATCTGTTTTGCTGGGAATCAAGCCAGAAACCTCCAGGTTTCTGGCTGCTTTCCGTAATAACTAGGCCAGGAGAGCAGCTGGAAAGTTTCCTTATTACCTTTCACTTGGCTTATTCCTCTCAACTTAGCAACCTTATTTGTCAGCCAATCAAATCCAGCTACACCCTATATAAACCCTGCTCCCAAATCAATTCCTGGCCTGGGCATTAAAGTCATTTGGCATGAGTACTGTGGCTTGCCTCTAGCTCTTGCCTTTCCTTGTTTTGGTCCTATTTCATGCTCTAGTTCTTGCCTTTCCTTGTCTTGGTCATGTTTCATGGTCCTTTCCAATTTTAGTCTGTACAGCTTGCTGCCAAATAGTCCCTTGCCTTAAGCACTCACCACCCATTCAATCCATGCATTAGGGATTTCCCCTTAAATCCCTGACACACTCTCACACCATGCACCGTAAACTGGGAATGTACCTGGTGAGAAAAATGCAGATTATGATGAATAAAGTTTGTGGCTGATTTAATCAGAATGTAGTCTGGGCATTAATATATTCAGAAATTACATGATTTTTAAATGGGAACGATAGTTGACAGGTGATTAATCATTGCCATTAGAGACATTAGTATAAACTCATCATGTTTTACTTTGAGACAAAGCATCATAATCTTTTTTGCTAAAAAGCTTTTTGCTTAAAAATTTAAATTAATTTTAACAAAACCCTCAATTGTAAAGTACTGTACAAAGCTTCACGCATTAACCAAAGGCTGTTGTGGGCCTAAAATAGATAATATATTGTGTTTAACCAACTTTGATCATGCAACAAATCAAAGATCTCATAAGAAATCTACAAATAAATTCCTGATACTCTTAGGGGTATATATACTGTATATATTATCAGCTGATAAAAAGAGAAATATATTAATCTCCCTTGAGGTTTCTTGTATTATTTGCTTTTTTTACTTAGTGATGCACAATTGTTTTTTTTTTTTTCAAAAACAAAACTCATGTTTTAGATGAAAAGCTTTTTTATTTTTTTGTTAAAACCCAGTTCAAAAAGAAAAGAAAAAAAGAGCAGATCAATGTCAGAAAACACAAATAAAATGAAGGTCTTTTACACATTTTCTGACATGGTTTTCTAAAAACTTGACACAACTTGATTGTATTTTTCTGCATTTATATACATGCAGATCTTTCTTTAGTCTATAGAAAATGGAACTTTTAGATTTGAATTCATTGCATAATACAAATGTTTTTGTAAATGTAAAACAACATACAGAGTTAAAAAATTCATAAAGAGCAAATAAGAAAACTTTGGGTTTGAAAATTTGTATTCACTGTACAATGCAAATAAAAACAATTGTTTCTTGTCCCTAGCCCAGTACTTTAGTGATTAATACAGAGGTGAAAGTGGACTAAATTAGCAGTGTGATAAGAATACTAATATATCTTGCCACTGTCTAAATACATTACAATAAAAAATATTGTTTTTTTCTAGTTGATATGCAGCGGCTCTAAAATAACAAGAATGTGGTTGCTATGCAAGACGCAAGAACTCTCCAAGCAAAATACTTGATGTCAACAATTTAATTGCAAGTATAGAAATATGAAATATGCCTTCCCATTCTTATTAAGTGGCATTTAAGTAGAAAAAGGCTTGTTCAAGTAGGGCTGGCAGTATGTGCAAATGACAAGCGTATTGAGATTAGTAGCCTGCTCGTCATGCGATTTCCTCCAACGTCACAAATATTCTGCAAAATTTTGAACATCACTCTAAACACAAGCTTGTTTTATTGCAGTTTTTCATTCTCTCATTTTTAAGGGGAAAATCTTTCTTGGTGACCTGATCTGTTTCACTTTGCCAAAAATTTGCAAAACACCAAAAAATTCTCCAAATGCATTCAAGTCAATGGGTGTTTTTTATACAACAATACAAATTGTGTAACATTTTTGAACCATGCAAAAAAATCTTTTTTATATCCATTAGAGTCTATGGGCTTTTTTTCTTGGGTAAGTAAAATATTTCACTCATCTCTGAAGCAGTGTAAAGCAACAGGCATGAATTCACACAAAAATTCAAAGTTTCACCACTGGCAAATTTTTAAGCTAAATTTCCCCACAAAAATTTCCTCCACTGAAAAATGCATACATTTTTTTTTAAAAAAATGTCCATTGACTCCAATGCATTATGCGTTCTTTTGCTAATTTTTCTGCAAAATGGGACAGATTCGCTCATCACTAATGAAAAAAAAAACCACTGGATGCTAAACAAACATAAAAAAAACAATAAAAGTTCCTTAATCTTGCAGATGACATTAGGACCATAAAGTTTACTGTTACAGACCAAAGCTTAATCGGATATGGTGTTTCCATGACAGCCAAAGATAAATTTATGTCCCCTTTAATAGCCAGCTACCTTTGTGCTCCAATTCAGAATGCTAAAAGGTTATAATGAAATACATCTGCCTATGTACTGTATATACTTGCCTACTTTGTAACATTCAAAAATAGGAGAAACACACCTCATTTTCATTTATACTTAGTAGTGATGGGTGAATGTGTCCCGTTTCGGCAATAATTCAGAAATCAAACTCAATGGGCGTCCAAATAATTTTGACGCACAATAATTTTTATGTGCGCGTCTATTCGGACGCTCGCCAAAATTTGGAACCGTCTAGATAATGGGCTTGTAGATCAGGGATCCCACACCTATAATTCATTTTCAAGATTCCCTGTTTGCTTGGAATTTCCAATTTAAATATAAGACTCTAGATACTGAAAAGTGTACCTTCAGTAAAAGCCTTCTGCGTTCATGTCCAGTCATATTTCTTCATGTTTTTTTACTCAGTCACATAAGGAGTGTGATTTAAATTCTAATTCTTTGGAGTTTTCTTTATCATTGGTGGAGCTTTCAAAGTAGCAACTTCCTTTTTATATATAACATGCCTTATGGAAACTGTAGTATTTCAGCTGTGACATAAAGTTTATTGGATTAACAGAAAATATGCAATATGCATCATAATTATTAATTATTAATTAGACAGGTGCATACATTTGGGCACCCCAACAGAGATATTACATCAATACTTAGTTGAGCTTCCTTTTGCAAATGTAACAACCTCTAGACACCTCCTATAGCCTTTGATGAGATTCTGAATGGTGTTCAGTTATATTTGATGGCTGCCGAGCATGGACAGCCTGCTTCAAATCATCCCATAGATTTTTGATGATATGACTGTGACGTGCATTCCAGAATATTTTACTTCTCCCTCTGCATAAATGCCTTTGTAGATTTCCAAGTGTGTTTAGGGTCATTGTCTTGTTTTAATATCCAACCCCTGCATACCTTAAACATTATCCTGAAGAATTTGTTGATATTGGGTTGAATTCATCCGACCCTCGAATGTAACAAGGGCCCCAGTCCCTGAACTAGTCACACAGTCCCACAGCATGATGGAGCCTTCACCAAATGTGACAGTAGGTAGCAGGTGTTTTTCTTGGAATGTGGTGTTCTTCTTCCGACATGCAAAGCGATCTTTATTATGACCAAATAACTCAATTTTTGTCTCATCAGTCCAAACACTTTGTTCCAAAATGACTGTGGCTTGTCTAAATGAGCTTTTGTTTACAACAAGCAACTCTGTTTGTGGCGTGAGTGCAAAAAAGGGATTCTTTCTCAATGAGAGAAAAATATATACATATTTTTTTCACCTTTGCATATAACATGATTGGAGTTGCTAGTTGTGAACTGACAAAATACAGTGTATACATGCACAGCAGCAGCAAGGTGAGAATGTTAAAGTTCTGTAATTAAATGAAGTTGAAAAAAATTATCAAAGTTCAACAAGTTGATAAATGTAAAGTCATGCACCTGGGATGTAAAAATATCCAAGCCACTTATACCCTTAATGGGACTGCACTAGGCAAATCCATTATGGAGTCCTTGTAGATGATACACTTGGCTGTAGCAAGCAATGCCAGTCAGCAGCATCAAGGGCAAATAAGTTCTTGAGCTGTATTAAAAGGGGCATAGAGTCAAGGGAGGAGGGGGTTATTCTTCCACTTTATAGAGCACTTGTAAGGCCCCATCTAGAATATGCCGTACAGTTTTGGTCTCCATCACTCAAACAGGACATTATTGTATTAGAGAGGGTACAGAGAAGGGCAACTAAGCAGGTAAAAGGTATTGAAAATCTTAGCTATGAGGAAAGACTGGCCAAATTGGGGTTGTTCACGCTGGAGAAGAGGCACTTAAGGGGTGATATGATGACTATGTATAAACATATAAGGGGATCATATAATAATCTCTCTAATGATTTATTTACTAGTAGGTCTTTCCAGCTGACATGAGGTCCCCCATTCCAAGAAAAGAGGTTCTGCCTAAATATTCGGAAGGGTTTTTTTACAGTGAGAGCTGTGAAGATGTGGAATTCTCTCCCTGAATCAGTTGTACAGGCTGATACATTAGATAGCTTTAAGAAGGGGTTGGATGGCTTTTTAGCAAGTGAGAGAATACAGGGTTATGGGAAATAGCTCATAGTCCAAGTTGATCCAGGGACTAGTCCGATTGCCATTTTGGAGTCAGGAAGGAATTTTTCCCCCTCTAAGGCAAATTGGAGAGGCTTCAGATGGGTTTTTTTTTGCCTTCCTCTGGATCAACTGGCAGATAGGTAGTTAATTAAAAAAAAAAGAAGGTTGAACTCGATGGACATGTCTTTTTTCAACCTTATACTTATAATTTATAAATAAATCCAATAAAATGGACTGTTGCTTTAGATGAAAAGGGAATCCAAAATATTCTCTTTAAGATGTCTACTAATTAAATTTAAAAATGGTTGAATTATTATTCTTTTGTTTCTACGGTATGGGACCTGTTATCCAGAATGCGTGGGACCTGGGGTATTCTGGATCATTTCCATAAGTAATCATCATACCTTAAGTCTACTAGAAAATCTCGTGAACATTAAATAAACTCAATTGGCTGGTTTTGCTTCCAATAAGGATTAATTATATTTTAGTTGGGATCAAGTACAAGGAACTGTTTTATTACTACAGGGAAAAAGGAAAACGTTTTTAAAAAATTTGGATTAGTTGATTATAATGGAGTCTATTAATTATTTATGTAATTCGGAGCTTTCTGGTTTTCAGATAAAGTATGCCTTACCTGTAACTTTTTCCTAATGTGTAAACTGTAGCAGAAATTCAGCCTGGACTCTTTAAAGGTACATAGACAATCATTTTTACACAATGGTGTAACAGACAGTTACAAGGTGCAAATATGTTGTATAAAGACTCTACAGCAGAGCATAAATGGGGACTTTATTTAGACTCATATAAAATAAACATGACAGAGTATAAATCAGTCCCACTGAATATCCTATAAGAGCACAGAGCCGAAGATAATAAAACATTTGGCACCCATAAAGACATAGTTACATAGTGACTGAGGTTCAAACATGACACTCTTTAAGGTGGACCCCTTCATTATGTTAAATGTTATTAAAACATGTAACTTGCTGAGAAAAGTTCATTCTTCATATCACTTCCCTCAAGAGGTATGTACTGTATATGTGAACACATCTTACAGCGTGCCATTTCACATACAACGTATTTCTTGCCTGCAAAGAAGCCAGCGGCATTCATTGGTCTACTGTCGCTAGAACAATGAAACACATTCATGTTTGCTAATGTCATTTCTTTCATTGGCCAATAGTAACATTCTCATTGTCTAGGGGTCTCCTTATAAAGTCATACAGGTATGGAACCTGTTATCCAGAATGCTTGGGACCTTGTTTTTTTCCGGATAACATAACTTTCCGTAATTTGGATCCTCATGCCTTAAGTCTACAAGAGAATCGTGTAAACATTTAATAAATCCACTAGTCTGGTTTTTGCTTCCAATAAGAATTAATTATATCTTAGTTTGGATCAATTCCAAGGTACTGTTTTATTATTACAGAGAAAATCGTTTTTAAAAATTTGGATTATTTGGATAAAATGGAGTCCATGGGAGACGGCCTTTCTGTAATTTGGAGCTTTCTGGATATTGGGTTTCTGGATAACGGGTCCCATACTGGATTATTAAAAAAATGCAGAATAACTGCATCATGCTAAAGTGTCGTTAAGAGGGATGTCCTTAATTGTGTTTACTACTAAACATTATAATCCTTAGGCAATGGCAAATGCAGACATTCCAGGCATTTTGTCACCCAATCAATTAATAGATGCACAAGTTGGCAACAAACACTGGCACTGGTAGTTGCTGGGAATTGCATGTGCACCCAGGTTTTCCATTTCTGAGCATGAAACCGCTGTCAGAATAAATCAATTTGGCAGCTAATAGCAGAGCTATTAATCACTTGGGTGACAAATGCCTAGACTTGCTACCTGTGCTATTTCCCTTAAACAACCTGGAGTTATCTATTAACAAAGTTATGCAGTGTTTTTGCTAATTGGTAAATGTTGGAAGCAATATCTGGGGTGGATTTTTTAAAAATGTATGTACTTTATATTTTGAATAGTTATTATCTGTCTAGTTTTTCTTCACCAAAAAAAAGACTCTAAACAGCAGGGCCGGAACTAGGGGTAGGCAGAAGAGGCAGCTGCCTAGGGCGCAATGATTGGGGGGCGATGGGTAGCTACCTCTTCTGCCTACCCCTAGACCGAACCCACCTGGAAATCTGTTCGCAGTAAGCGCCGCACGCTGAAGCGAACGTGAATGCCTTTACTGCGCATGCGCGCTGGACTGCCTTTACTGCGCATGCGCGCCGGGAACGCGCTTACTGTGCATGCACGCCGGAACCTGCTTACTGCGCTTGCGTGCCGGGAACGGGAGAAAGGAAGGGATGAGCAGGCGGGCTGGGCTGCCTAGGGCGCCCGGCCTGTTTGGCCCGCCTCTGCTAAACAGTGCAAAAATGTGTGAAATTTTTTTTGCAAAACATGACTTTTTTATTGTGCACAGTGCACAATACATTGGAGTCAATGGGCATTTTTCTTTTTCCAACAACTTTTTCAGAGCAAAACACATAGAAGTCATTGGATGTTTTTTTGTAGGGACTTTCTGTGCGAACTAAACTACAGTCAATGGGTGTTCTTTCATGGTGACTTTTTTTTTTGCTACAAATATGTTGGGGTCAATGAACCTTTTATTGTGATAAAATGTTGCAGGAGTTTCACAAAAATATAATAAGAAAATATGAATTTGCTGCAAAACGATGCCTGGGGAAAAGTTTTGCTCATCATTAATTCAGAATTTTACTCATCGCCACCTTGCAGTCAAAGCAATATTAGCACCAGGGATCACTGGAATCACTATTAGAGCATTTCTTCATCTAATTAATGGTCAGGGGCATCTAGATATTTCTCTTCTTTAAATTTTAAGCTGGAACATCAAACCATTGGACTTTCACAAGCTTTATTTCAGATCAAAGGAAGTGTCCTCTTGTATTTACCTAATGTACCACATACTCTCTCAGACACTTCTTCAAAATACATATTTCTTTTGACTATGACAGATATAATGGTGCTGTATTGATTTTTATAGTTGTTGCTAGTTTTGTGAAACATCAAGGACCGGAGACCACTTGAGGTTCAAAGGTACATTTACTTGACATGAGCTCTGTGGATTCTGAACTCACAAAGAGTCAGAACCCCGAACAAAGGAATCACAGAGTTTATATAAACTTGGGAACATATGACATAAGAACTTATGGGCATAAAAGGGCGTTACTATTTGGAGAACATAGACATATTGCTTCACAGCACAGAAAAACAAAGAAATGGCGATGTAACCAATGCGATGGTTCTTCCTCAAGGTCAAGATGATAATGACTGAGCTAGCTTGAGAACAACATACATCCAAATCAAGGGGGCTCATAGTGGAATCTGTATACACAATTTTTTTATTCTTTCTCACTGTGACACAAGCTTTCAATCATTTCATCATTCCCATTATTTTTCTCCTGTCATTACATATAACAATTCACATCCTATCAGTCTCAGACGTCAACAGATTATGGTGCATTTTATATCTTTGATTAACATTATTGCTTTTTCCCTATTACATTTTTTCCAGTCAACAATGAATGCATTTAAGATATTGCTCCTGACATTGTCTGCCTTTTCATTTGAGTAAGAGGAGTTGGACTTCATAATTATGCCTTCAAAATATGTAAATATCAGCCAAAAACTCTTCACGCCGTATTCTAAAAAAAATCATAAAAGAATGATGAATATGTAGCAGAAACATTTCACAGGATGAAAATAGAAATGTAATTGGGTACACACTGTCAAAGCATATTATGGAACTTTTTCTTCTATACCTAAGTACCCAGGACATTATAGCACCGTGAAATACATTCAATGTGATTTGCCTAGAAGTGTTCTAAGTTCCAAATTAAGCATTTGTTCTGCTTGAAAAGATGAACATCTCTGCTTGAATTTATCATTTAATGGTAAGTAGACCAGAGGGTTGCTAAAAGTGTGTGTCATTTGTGAAAAATCTCTTTAGCAAGCAAATGTAGTAATTTCTAAATTTGCCAGGAGCTTATTTCTGGATGGGATGTGTAAAATCAACAGTACAAAAGGAAAAAGATGCCTTTGCATACAAGATTATTTTTGTCCTAAGGAGATCATTGCTGGATATAAAGTATTACAGCAGTTAATTCATGTACCCCCTACATCAAAAATATAGGGGGAAGTTGACTAAAGGGCGAAGTGGCTAACGCTGTTGAAAATTTATCTTTTGCTGCACTTCATCAATTTACTAACAGTAGCTGGTGTAATTTCGCCAAGGAGATAGGAGAATTTTTGGTCTGGCGAAAGAGCGTTACTACGAAAATTCACGAAGTTTTTGATTTTACTGGCTGTTACCTCTATCGTCAGACTTGCCTTCACCACCTCAGACCAGGCAATAGAGTAGATAGGAGTTCCTCAAAAAAAAGTTGAACATTTTTTTAAGTCCCAAAAAACGCTGGCGTTTTTTTCCTATTTAAAGGGTGATAGACTTAAAAGGATTGTAATTTTTTGGGGGGGTACCCTCCTTCCCCCCTACATTTGAGCTTAATTTCGCTGGCGTAATTACGCCATCATTTGGTACCCTGTGCACAACTTTGGATCTTTGTAAATTAGCATTGTCCAATGCGAATTTACACCTGATGATGTGTTGCAATGTGCGCAAAACCATCGCTGGTGAATTTTCGCTGGTTAGTGAATACAAGTCAAGACTAACTTATAATACAAAAATACACATCAAATACCACATTCAGGGGGTTATTTATCAAAATCAAAAATATTTTTCTGAAAACTACTTCAACCAAACCCACACGGACATTCCCCCCCGTTTATCAATACACTTTTCCGGAATTTCTTGTGTGTAAAAAAACTCGATAAAATTGTGAAAAAATCTGAATTGTACACATTTTTGGATATGTCACTGAAAACTGTGAATTTTTCATATTTATTGCCAAAACCTCTGTCTTTTTCTTACTTGACACACGAAAACCACCAAATCTTCATATTATGGCACAAAACCCAGTACAGATCAAGATATCAACGGGACATCTGTTATGACTTTTACATGAACTTGGCAGGTCGGAGTTGGAGTACTTGTTTATTCGAATTCCCAAAGCCCAGCTCACATCAAAAAAATCATTGGGACTTCTCCCATTAACTTAAATGCAACCTCGACAGGTCTGAGATGCCGGATTTTCAGATTCAGACTTTTCCATCCTTGGGGTTTAATAGATTCTGAAAAATTCCTGATTTTTTTTAAAAGCCCAATTTTATTTTTTTTATAATAAAAAAAATCACAAATCTTTTTTTCAGAGTTTAGTAAATAACCCTGTAAAGACAGAGATCTTATTATTATTGTAATATGTCTTCTCTTCTGTTTCTTCCTCACTTGATAACTTTGTCAAAAGGAAGGAGAGGGGGAAGAAGGTATACCAAAATTCCTGCTTTGGAGTAGATACTGCCATATTTAGGAGCATCCCACTCTCAGTAATATGATTTGTTTGAAGACCGCAAACATTTTGATTTCCGAGTTTTAAAATCACAGCCAGGAGACATGCTGATCAGATGTCATCTAGAGATCCATTTTGCTCTAGTTAAAGCTCAAAGGATTTATAATTACAAAAACAGATGTGGTTTGATGAGGCTCCACACAGTGCCTATTTTTTAGGGACAACATAAATTATGAGCATAGTGATGCAAAAGAGTTTCACTAAGATGAATGATCTTATACGTAAAACATCTTGCTGTAATGCTTGGTCTCTTGTATTTTTGAAAGATCAATAAAGTAAACATCCAATAAAACAAGTATATTTAAACATTTAAATCTTATGGTATATGTAACGTTAGAATTGATTGTGGGCTAAAATGTAAACATATATGAACATAAATGATAAACATAGTTAAAGAACTGAATTGAAATGTTACTAACATAAATTTAGATTTTTTTTTCATGAATTGAATTTATTCCCTAAAATTTTATCTCCGAATTTATCTCAATATTTTCTGCTACAAACTCCAATCAAATCGCTCAGGTTTTTTTTTAATATTACATTTTCCCAAAAATTTAATTTGCGGGGAAAAAAAATCAAAATTTCATGTATTTTTCTGAATTTTTCATCCGATTTTCACTATTATTTTCGGAATTTTCACTCAAAAACTTCAGGGTATTGCACAAAACTCAAAGCGCACATCAAAAGATCATTGGGACTTCTCCCATTGACTTATATGCAACCTCGACAGGTCTGTGATTCTGGCTTTTCAGATTCTGACTTTTCCATCCTCGGAATTCCAAAAAAAGTCTGATTTTATAAAAAAAAAAAAATCACAATTTTTTTTTGCATTTGGAGTTTAGTAAATAATCTCTTAACACTGTAATGCCTGGAATTGAACCCTTATCTTTTTGCTAAACTGTACCTGCACAAAACTTCTGAGTCAGTGGGGTTTATTTGAGTGGGTCTGGGTTAGTTATCCTAATGGATTTATGCTACCTCTCTATTCTGCTCTCTTGCCCCACCTTTCTGCTTAATTTTAAGGGGCCGATTCACTAACTTCGAGTGAAGGATTCGAAGTAAAAAAACTTTGAATTCCGAAGTGTTTTTTGGGCTACTTCGACCATCGAATGGGCTACTTCGTTCTTCAACTACGACTTTGAATCGAAGGATTCAAACTAAAAATCGTTCGACTATTCGATAGTCGAAGTACTCTCTTTAAGAAAAAACTTCGACCCCCTAGTTCGCCATCTAAAAGCTACCGAAGTCAATGTTAGCCTATGGGGAAGGTTCCCATAGGCTTTCCTAAGTTTTTTTGGTTGAAGGATAATCCTTCGATAGTTGGATAAAAATCCTTCGAATCGTTCGATTTGAAGGATTTAATCGTTCGATCGAAGGATTATTCCTTTGATCGTTCGATCGAACTATTTGCGCTAAAATCCTTCGACTTCGATATTCGAAGTCGAAGGATTTTAATTCCCAGTCTAATATCCGGGGTTAATTAACCCTCGATATTCGACCCTTGGTGAATCGGCCCCTAAGTGTTCCAGTTTAGCAGTTTAGTCACTTTATAAACCAAACTCCCGGTTCATTGATCATTGAAGCCCCATAACCAGATCCAGCCTGCAATTATCTTGTTCCCATGATTCCTATGCCTGATTCTTGCCTTTGTTCCCGAGTCCCCTCCTGGTTCCCAGTTCCATGCCCAAGTACCTGTGCTCCAGTTCCCATCCTTGCCTGATTACTGTTTCATCTCCTGGTATTGACCTTGGCCGACTCTCTCTTCAGCCTACCCCTGACCTTTGCTTGCATTTCTGACTCTCCTTGTCAGCTGCCTGCCCAGACCTTCTGCCAGTTTACTGGCTATACAGCACAGCTCCTGCCAGTCAGCCTGTATTAAATGTACCTGTCCTTGGTGGTCTAGTGGGGCAGCGCTCATGAGGATGCCGCAAGTTTGACTCTGGCATCATGACGTGAAATTGGAACGAAATTGGCAAATTTAAAGGGGCCTTGTGCTGTTACTCATTGCCCAACGTAGGTCTATTTCTGATAGTTCCTGGGTGCGTTTATAGTGTGTTTCTTCTGTGTTTGACCCTGCCTGTCCCTGTTCCTGCCTAGTCTGCTGCCAGTCCTGACCCTAGCCTGTACCGCAACCTCGACTTGGTATTTTGACCTGGCCTGTGACCTCGACTACGCTTTGTCTCTTGATTCTGTACTGCACTGTGTTTTGTGATTCTGATCCCGACCTGTGACCCCGACTATGCATTGTGTATCAATTTGGTACTGCACCTTCCTGATTGGTATCGACCAGGTCTGTCCCTGACTACGCTCCTACTCTCCATTCCTGTTTGCATGTAGGGTTTCCCTTGCTCGCCCAGAACTCTCTCCCTTGTTTTCCCGAATTAAGACCTGGTGGCATCTGAGTAGCAGAGGGCTCCCCCTGAAGCCAAAGGAGGCTGCTGCAGGCAGAAGAGCCAGCTTAGACTGGAACCTTGGAGTTAGTTCTGGGTTTGGGACTCCATAAATTACACAGTCATTCTCCTGTGGCCCAACCTGTCAAACACCAACATACCCATAAATGCTATCTGCTGACAAGTTAGTTACTATAAAATACTAGAACTGTATCTAAATTATTATTTTAACCCTTGGTCTGAAAGCAGTTTATGCATAGTTCAAAATTTTGTCCTAAGACCAATATTTGTTTTTTTTGATAAATTTAAAAGAAAAGTGTAAAAGAAGGATACAAAGTATGTTTGTCCTTAGCAATCAGTGTTGGCTACAATAAAAGTGAATTATATTACAGAGAGTGATAAATAAACATAGGATTCCATAAAGGCAAGCTATACCCTATCTTTTTCAATTAGGTCTCAAATCATACAATATAGATTTAACAATACATTTTTAGTACTCATTCACCTGGAGAAAAGGAATTTTCCAACTTAATTGCTTGTCACCTCAGGGGAGTCAGTGAAAAATGTGATTTGATTTTGTTCATTTAAATTGTATTGTTTTGTTTTCTTATGGTGTTTTCTAAATGACAGATTGCGCACACTGTAAGTTTGGATGCAATGATGTATAAACCTCAGTATAAAACTCAGTAGAAAGCAGGTATATATTTTTTTCGCATTAGCAGTGTTAAAAATTGAAAAATGTCAGGAAAGTTATGTCTCACCAGATTCAAATGTTTCTTTCAACTACCGTATATACTCGTGTATAAGCCGACCCGTGTATAAGCCGAGGTACCTAATTTACCTAAGAAAACTGGAAAAATGTATTGACTCGTGTATAAGCCTAGGGGCCCCATGTCAGATTTCAAGATGTGAATGTGTCAATGAGGTGCTGCACCTAGGAAAGCAGAAAAAAGGTACCGTACGCTCCTTCTGCGGCCCCAACACACCTCCCTCTCCCATAGCGCAGGACTGTCTGTGTGATCGCCGCCCGGAGCAGGTCTGTGTGATCGGAGCAGGTCTGTGTGATCGGAGCAGGTCTGTGATATCCCATAGCGCAGGACTGTCTGTGTGATCCCAGGGAAGGACGCGCTGCCCGGAGCTCCTGGACCTTCTTCCGGGCGGCGATCACACAGACAGTCCTGCGCTATGGGAGAGGGAGGTGTGTTGGGGCCGCGGAAGGAGCGTATCTGCGGCCAGCTACTGTTGCTACGGTATGACCCGCGTATAAGCCGAGGTCGAGTTTTTCAGCACATTTTGGGTGCTGAAAAACTCGGCTTATACGTGAGTATATACGGTATATATTCTATATACAGTATGCGTGTATGTGATAGATTTTTATAATTACAGGTATGGGACCTGTTATCCAGAATGCTCGGGACCTGGAGCTTTCCAGATAAAGTATCTTTCCATAATTTGGATCTTCATACCTTAAGTCTAAAGAAAATCATGTAAACATTAAATAAACCCATTAGGCTGGCTCTTCTTCCAATAAGGATTAATTGTATCTCAGTTGGGATCAAGTGCAAGGCACTGTTTTATTATTACAGAGAAAAAGGAAATCATTTTTAAAAATTCGGATTATTTGATTATAATATACAAAAGCCATGAATATCTTGGAAATTATATCCTTATAAACGGTGAGTTCTGATGTCATCAGTTATAAACGGTGAGTTCTGATGTCATTTCTGTCACATGACTCACTGAAATTTGTGTATTATAATAAATAAAGTACCCCCAGTTGTAAAATATGAGGATATTAGAAGTTACCTCGGAGTTCCATGACCCGTATAAAAACACTCAGCCTTCGGCCTCGTGTTTTTATATGATCATGAAACTCCTCGGTAACTTATAATATCCTTATATTTTACAAGAGGGGGTACTTTATTCACTATATAATGGAGTCTAAGGAGGAGGGCTTTTCTGTAATTGGGAACTTTCTGTATAATGGGTTTCCCAATAACGGATCTCATACTTGTACAACTTATTTAACTGTTTATATAAATTAAGCAACACTCTGCTGTGGAAGCAGATGATATTGGACTGGGAGCATTAATCATGTACTATTTATTACACCTTTATCACTATTGGCCCCAATGCCTTCTCATATTTGATATTATTGCTACAGTGTATTTTTAAACTGTAATCTAATTAACAGCTCTCTGCACAACCGGGGAAAAACATGAACGGCACAACAATAAAAACAAACACCCATTTACAATGTCCATGCAGACCAAAAGCAGGGAGTCGACTATGGAACAAGTACAGGGCAGGAACAGATTTACAGAATGCACAGACAGGATTTCAGGGCAGAAACTTGGAAGGTAGGTCAAGGCAATATGTAAATGATATGTTTTATAAGTAAAACTAAGTTATAGGGCATGAGTTCTGAACCCAACTTACTTTATGACTTGTTTCGACCATCTTTTGATCACTGGCATATTTTTAATTGTATCTAGAAATAACAGGGATCAAAGCCCATTTAATATAGGCATGGGACCAGTTATCCAGAATGCTTGGGACATGGGGGTTTTTGGATAATTGATCTTTCTGTAATTTGGATCTTCATACTTTAAGGGGCACATTTACTTAGTTCGAGTGAAGGAATAGAATAAAAAAAAACTTCGAATTTCGAATGTTTTTTTTGGAAACTTCGACCATCGACTATGAATTCAACTTCGAATCAAATGATTCGAACTAAAAATTGTTCGACCATTCGACAGTCAAAGTACTGTCTCTTTAAAAAAAACTTCGACCCCCTACTTCGCCATCTAAAACCTACCAAACCTCAATGTTAGCCTATGGGGAAGTATTCAAAGGATTTAACTGTTCGATCGAAATATTTTTAGTTCGTTCGATAGAACTGTTTGCGGTAAATACTTCGACTGCCATATTCTAAGTCAAAGGATTTACCTTCGGCAGTCGAATATCAAGGGTTAATTAACCCTCGATATTCGACCCTATGTAAATCTGCCCCTAAGTATATTAAAAAAAATCATTTAAACATTAAATAAACCCAAAAGGCTGTTTTTATTTCCAATAAGGATTAATTATATATTTGTTTGGGTCAAGTACAAGGTACTGTTTTATTATTACAGAGAAAAAAGGAAATCACTTTTAAAAATTTGGATTATTTGGATAAATGGAGTCTATGGTAGATGGCATTCCCATAATTTGGAGCTTTCTGTATAACGGGCTTCCTGTATAATCGATTCCATGCCTGTATTTTTAATCAGAAAACTTAATGGATTGCATTCAAAGAAAACAAATCTATCAATGCAAAATCTAATTTGGAGTTTCTATTATATGGGTGCTATGTATTCATTTGATATGAACAGATATTCATATGATTCATATCTGTATACCATGTATGTTGCTCATACATTACTGATAACTGGGGTAGTGATTCACACAGGTCTATAGGTAAATTATACAGGAACAGATTCACCAATAATTGTAAAATGTCTTAACCCAGTAATGAAGCATTATAAACATTTATTCCTTCATCTCTATTCAGAAACGACCCATTTACAAGTCTGTCTGGCCTTTAGCTAGTTCTATATCCATGTTTACAGACTTTCCTGTGGGAAATGGCATTGAATATCATAGCAATGTATAAATATTAAATAAACTTTGATTCCCTCTTCCAGGTTCAGTAATAGAAGCTCATTACATTTGTGTGGCATGACTTGTCCATCATAAAACCACAATGTTGGTTTAAAATCCATCACAATGGAAATCGGAATTTTAGAAAGTGGAATCTAAATAAAATTAATTTATTTCAAAGTCATGGAGGTCCATTCATCAAAATTTGCATCATTTTGGAGGTTTTTGAAACCACGAATAGACTATTTTTTTCTAAAACTGTGAATGACATAAAAGTTATTAAAGGAACAGTGACACCAAAAGGTGAAAGTGTTTTAAAGGAAAGACAATATAATGTAGTTTTGCCCTGAACTGGTAAAATTGGTGTTTTTGCTTCAGAAATATTACTATAGTTTATATAACCAAATGGATGTGTGGCCATGGGGGCAGCCATTCAAAACAGTATACACAGTAGATAGCAAATACGTTTGAAGAATCCTTTGTATACTACAGAGCGTATCTGTTATCAGCTGTGTTTCCTGTGCCTTTCCTCCTTTTTCAGCCTTGAATGGCTGCCCCCACGGCTACACAGCAGCTTGTATATATCAACTATAATGGAATTTCTGAAGCAAACACACCAGTTGTACTAGTGCAGCAAAATCACTAAATTATATTTTCATTACTTTAATACACTATACTTTTTTGGTGTTACTGTTCCTTTAACAGATCCAAATAGAAAAATCACAAACAAAAAAAATGATCAATGATCCACAAACAAATAGAAAAACTATGAAATGGGTTATCAGTGCAGCTCCTATTGACTTTTGTAGAACCTCAACTGCTTTAATTTGCCAAAGTTTTGCATTAGAGTATTTTGTGTTTTTTTACACTTTATAAATCTCAAAAATTTAGGGCGTTATTTACTAAACTCCGAATGCAAAAATCATGAAAAATTTGTGATTTTTTTTATATAAAATCAGACTTTTAAAAAATAATTTTTCTGAACTTATTATACCCAGAGGATGGAAAAGTCTTTATCTGAAAATCCGGCATCTCAGACCTGTCGAGGTTGCATATAAGTCAATGGGAGAAGTCCCAATGATTTTTTTGATGTGCGCTGGGTTTCGGGCAATACCCTGAAGTTTTCAGGTGATAAAAACGTGAAAATCATGATAATCTGATGAAAAAGTCCAGACAATTCGTGAAAATCTGATTTTTTTTAGCAGAAAATATTGAGATAAATTCGGACTTTGATAAATAACCCCCTGTATTCTGCCTCCAGTAAGTCGTGGTAGAAAGTGGATTTAACTTACATTTGACAGTGGCTTACTCACAAGAACACAGCCTTTAGATGAGCTTTAATTCCTTGACCTTTATTGAAGAAGTAATACAAGTAATTGTAATCCAAAGATGTATCCTTGAGGTAAAAACAAAATACCGTCACACCCTAGACTGAACAAGGCAGAAATGGTTGCCACTCTGAAGGGAAATAACGGCTTCCCACACAGTGATCACATGACTCATTTGAATCAGTGACGAGTTGGATGAAAGCTAGCAAGTTTAAACTACATTGCTCTGAATGAAGTAACTAAAGTAAACAGAAAATATATAACTGGGCCATCAATAGTATAAATATAGCTTTATAAGCCCAATGGGCAGCACATCCTTATTGTGTAGAGCGATTTTAGATGGTGACTAGTGATGAGCTATTTTTTTTTGCCAGGCATCGATTTGCGGCAAAATTCCACATAATCCTTGAAAAAGGTCCCAATGGGGACCGAAACGTCTGAAACTGATACTATGCAACAATAAAAATTAAATTTTTTCACTAAAGGGAGTGCTGGTCTGGAAACTATTGGTGTATATAAGATTACTGTGCACCCCTCCCTTTATTTAAACTGGCCTTGGAGTGCGGATACTCATTGGAAAAGTATATATATATATATATATATATATTCACATATAAATATGTACTTAAATAGATACTTAAATACGCATCTCAGGTATGGTGGTAGGTCAGTTGGGGAGTTCTGTTGTATGTGGAGTTATGTTCACTTTGACAATATGTTCATTTTTCTAATTGACAGGGTTTATGTTAAATATGGGTGTATGGGTACACATATATATATATATATATATATATATATATATATATATATATATATATATATATATATATAACAACCAAGGGGTCGTGCACACAGAGCACAAAATGGTTGCCTAGGTGCTGGAGCAATTAAACATAGTATGGAGATAACAAGAAAGGTCCGCACACACAGGACTTGAGTAAAGAAAAAATTTTTTTGTTTATTCAACGTTTCGGCCCAGTCACATGAGCCGTCTTCAGGAAGTGAGGGTGCACCAATGAGCATACAGATATTTATACATTTGTAAAACAAAAAAAGGGCGCCAAAATTCACAAATAAAAAGGTAACAGGAAGCGTGGGTGTGTAATGCTCGTGAGGATGACGTCATCTATTGTTCAGACCCGTCAGGTAAGTGTTGAGCATACACATCTTTGTGAGGTAAGGGGAAGCACACCTGTTTTCGTGCCGTGTTAAACAATATTAATGTGTAAATATAAGAAAAGTCTAAAACCAAGTTAAAAACAAGTCGGGGGTTGCCCCCGCCACTCACAGGACCGGCCTGCATTCTGCGAGACACAGGAGATAACTCTGATAACACCAATGCAGAACAACAACTCACTATAACTCTGATAACTCTGATAACTCTGATAACACCAATGCAGAACAACAACTCACTGAGTTGGCTGATCAGTTTCTCTCTAGGGGCTATGCACCTACTCTGATAGATGAACAGCTTAGGAGAGCCAAGAAATGGACCCTCACTTCTCTCTCTCTCTCTCTCTCTCTCTCTCTCTCTCTCTCTCTCTCTCTCTCTCTCTCTCTCTCTCTCTCTCTCTATATATATATATATATATATATATATATATATATATAATTTAGCTAAACAATAGGCATACAGTTTTACAAAATGCCCAGAAATGCTAGTGGACAAGGGTTAAAACATGACCTCCAATTTTGTTAATAAGAATATGTTGCTTTCATGATCACATTTTTAAGACAGGACTGCAGTACATGGTATAAATAGAGCTGTTTCAGTAACAGTGGCAAGCTTTTTCCCCTCAATCTTTCAATGAATCTCCTGCAGAGCCTCAAATTTCTCTGTTTCGAGCAGCCTTTGAACCACCTGCCATGGTAAGTGTTATCTACATAGTCTGTTTATTAAAGGGGTTGTTCACCTTCCAAACACTTTTTTCAGTTCAATTGTTTTTCAATTGTTTTTAGATTCAAGAAACATATCTGCACTAGAATATTAGTGTTGCACAAGAAAAAAAAATGCAGACTTTATCTTATTTCTGCCCCTTTGTCTTCCACATCAATCAATCCAATTACATCCTTCTCCAGCCCTCCCCATGTCTATCTAAGGAGCTGTCTGGGCACCGTGTTTGGAAGAAACTAGCAACCTGGGAGTTTTTTTTTCCTAGGAACAGCAGTTGTAGCATAACGGAGAGGAGCTTCTCTAACAAGGAAGGGCAATTTATATGCTAAGAGCTATAAGCACTTTAGCCACAGTGAACTTCCGCCTTCAGATTGACGTCAGGGCATTTTGGCAAAAATGTAAATTTTTTGCAGTTTTCTAACTTTTTTTGGAGAAGCAAAATGCTCCAGTTTTATTTACCACTAATTTTGACTTATTTATCTAACAACCTGCAGTTTTAACTGTCCCTGGAGTTATTGCAAATTTAATTGTGAGTTGATATTTATTTGCCTAGTTTTTTTAATTATTGTAGCTCTTCTCCTGATTAGTGATGGGCGATTTTTTTCACCTTGTTTCGCCGAAAAAATGACGCCCATAGACTTGTATGGCATTGTGCGTCAAAATAAAAAAACGCTTGTCAAAAAAAATTTCACTAAAAAAACTCGACTTTTTAGAGAAAATAAACTCAATTTTTTTGAGTTTTTTGAGGCTGCTAAAAGTCAGAAAGAGCAAATACACCATGTAAAACCTGTCGAATTCATGTAAAACTCAATGGCAGCTGTCCCTTTAACATGTGATGATGTGTTTAATCTTTGGAAGTTTTAGGGTGTTTTGATGCTGGTTTTCACTCAAAAACTCAATAAATTTGAGGTATTTGAGGTTTTTAAGCCTATAAACAGTTCAAGGTATTTAAGCATATAAACTCAAACAATTTGAGATATTCATAAATGGGAGTTAGGCCAAGTTTGTTTCTGGTAAAATAGGAGAAAAAAAATAGTTTTAGTAAATAACCCCCTATATGTCTATGAGTTATGTAAATGGCATTAAAATGTAAAACGATATTACAAATTACAATATTTTTCTCATAACAATAATAAAAATATAGGTGGAGATCCCGGGAAAACTTTCAGAAAGAAGAAGGGTCGTTCGTTTTCCAATCCCCTTTAATTCAATCAAATTTTCAACATCGGGATCAGAGCAATGGGTATATTTTAAAAACTATAGTATCTCCCCAGTGTTTTTGAACCAAAGTGGATGTGGTTAGGCAGCATTCCGCCCCCTAAAATCCTGCCACCCTAGGCCCGGGCCTTGGTGGCCTCTCCACAATTCCGGGCCTGAAGAAGCCTCATAGGTAGACGCAGCTTTTTCCAACAGAAATGTATTTTATAGGTTCTTATCTGCCCCCTCCAACTGCCCTGCCTCTTTCTACAGTATATGCAACATTGGAAGCATAGGAGTGCGGATATGAATCAAGTGTAAGGCGGATCGTGAAATATACAGTAGAACCCATATTTAACGTACCCATATTTTACGTTTTCTCTGATGTTTTTTCCAAGGTCCCTTTATGTTTTACTACATTTTAATAGGAGTATTTCCCGGGTTTTACATTTTGTTTTCTTGGATTTTGTCACTTTACCACCCTTCTCCCTTGCCAATCTCTCAATTTTTAAGAAAAAACTCTTTTACTTTTAGAGTTTAAACTTTTGAAACTTGTGACGCTGCAGAATTAGCAGGAGCAGGCAAGAAGGAGTAAGGGACTGTCACTGTGGCACAAGACTCAGTTCAGAGAGGCAGAAAGTGTTGAAGGAGAATTAAGGGAATGGGGTACAAGACTGTGAGTGGCAAAGGAAAGCAGCAGCCGTGCTTGAGAAGAAGAGAGTGGGCAGGCAGGACATGAGTGTTAGAAGCAACTTTAAATAATAATAATACATTTACAGATATTGCAAAATACATTTACAGCTGTAAAATGTACAGCCTTTAAAATACATTTTTCATAGTGACATTTTTTAAATAAATATACAGATCGTATTATTTATATTTAAAGTTTATTTACAAATAATTCAACCAATACATCACAATATACATTCTTTACAATTATTGTAATTAGATAGAAGTAACCCTCATTATTCTGTAGTGCCAGACATTCAGAATGGCTAAAGTGTGAAGTGGAAACATAATTAGAAAATTAATATTTTCCTACTCTTTATAATCAAATTCTCCAAAAATGACAATTCGCCTGTGGAAGTCAGAGTGCTGCTCCTTCTAGGTTATCTTGACTCCAAATTGGGACATTACATACTGCATTTCTTTCAGATGAGGGAAAGCTTGGACAATAACTGCTTAAGACTGTCATTTACTGTTATTGGACTCACGGTCTTAAAGGGCATGTAAAGTGTAAAATAGAATAAGGCTAGAAATGCTGTATTTTGTATACTAAATATAAACATGAACTTACTGCACCACAAGCCTAATCAAACAAATAATTTATGCGTTCAGAGTTGGCTATAGGGGTCACCATCTTGTAACTTTGTTAAACATCTTTGCAAGACTAAGACTGTGCACATGCTCAGTGTGGTCTGGGCTGCTTAGGGATCATCATAAACAAAGCTGCTTGAATTCTGCATGGCTGGGAAGTAAGGTGGGGGCTCCCCCTGCTGTTCATAAGTATGATTGTTTCCCGGCTCAGCAGTTAGGGACCGTCTGACAATTCCTGTCCACAGCAGTAAATGAAGGAAGAATTTCACTGCATACAGTCAGGTTTCTTATAAAAAACGGTTCACATTCTTTAATTAAAGTATATTGGAGATAGGTTTCTTTTTCATTAAAGAATGTAGAAATGGGATTTTATTTTTTTGCCTTTACATGCCCTTTAAGCAGTTATTGTATAAGCTTTCCCTACCTCTCTTTTGCTACAATCAATTTCTATTTAGTGAGGGTTATCATATAAAATCACGCAAGGCAAGTCAGCAGGGGACCATATGTGATTTAATTACCCAGCAAGCATAATTGATGAAATGGTAGCCACATTTAGGTAATAAACATATTTAAGTGATCTACATTTTTGGAAATGTCATTGGCATATCTTGGTGGTTGCAGAACAGGTAGAGAATCTGTTATCCAGAAACCCGCTATGCAAATAGATCCAAAATATGGGGCGACCATCTCCCATAGACTTTGTTTTAATCAAAAATTCAGATTTTTAAAAATGATTACCTTTTTCTTTATAATAATAAAGTAGTAATGTGTACTTAATTCTAACTGAGATATAACGAATCCCTAATGGAGGCTTTCTGTTGACTTAAAGTATGGGGATCCAAATTATGGAAAGACCCCTTATCCAGAAAATCCCATTCTGCCTTGCAGGTCCCATACTGTATATAACCTATTGCGTTAAAGGATCAGTAGCATCAATTTTTATTTTAAAAAAATTTGTTAGTATAGAACAAAAAAAACCACAAAGACATTAAACTTTTAAATAGCTAAGGGGCATGTTTACTAACATTGGAGATAAATATCTGGAGAGATTTATGGAGATGTTGCCCATGGCAACCAATCAGCAATTAGATTTAAACAGCCACAGCCAAGTTAGAAAACAAAAGCAAAAAGATTGATGGTGGTTTAGCCCTTCCCTGCCCGGAACATTATTACTTCGCTACTCACCTGCACAGGATCTGGCTATGGAAGCAGGACAGTACTACCAAACTGTGGAAAGAAATAGAGAAGCATGAGATGCAGGGTAGCATGAGAAATATTATGAATGTAAAATATACGGACTTGCCTGATCAGACGAGGTCACATCCCACCATAGGAGCTACATTAGAGGTTTGGAACCAATTACGGGATGATAGAGGGATGTCTCCATTTCCGTCTCCAGATTTGGAACTGTTAAACAATCCAGGTTTCCCGCCCAGCTGTGAAAAGGGATTATTAGATAGATGGGCTAAGACGTGTGATGAACCCACTAAATTATACCAATTTGTAGAAAATGGGGATATCGTGCCCTTGAGCGGGGTTAACGAACAATGGGGACGTCATCCTAGAAACCACTGGAATTACCTACAACTATCCAGCTATCTCCGTGCTACGGGACTGCCACTGAAGATTAGACCTCCAACGGCCTGGGAAACATTGTTACAACAGCCCACCTTGAAGCACCCTGTGTCCCAATTTTACAAAAAACTGATTAAAGGAGAACAGGATGTGAAAACACTATTTATGAGACAATGGGAACAGGAACTGAATGTAGACATCCCTTATACCATCTGGTCCAAGATCATGTTGAGAGCACATAGAGGGGCCAAATCGACAAGAGCACAAGAGTCACATTATAAGCTCATTAGCAGATGGTATCGCACACCACTTAATTTACACAAAATGTATCATAATGTACCGGCGACTTGCTGGAGATGTGGAAAGGAGGATGGATCATTCAGCCATATTTGGTTCTATTGTGCAAGCATGAAACAGTACTGGAAACAAATTTTTGACACAATTGCAGAAGTGAGGTCCCAGAGACTTATGGAGAGCATAGAGACAGCATTGTTTAGCTATGACAAGCGGGAACAAAAAGTGATAAAAGATAAACTCACCATACATATGCTCCAGGCAGCAAGAATGACAATCCCAAAATACTGGAAGAGTCAACAAGCACCGGATAAAGCGGATTGGATGAAAGAAATTGAATATACTAGGATGATGGAGGAATTATTGGCAATCAAGAATGGGTCAGCTAAGGCCTTCAGACAAACCTGGACAGACTGGATCCGATATGTTGAACCTAACTAGCTCTTTCAGAGAGAACGAAATGGGGTTTTTAATGCTGGCCTTCAACAGAGATTTGGCTACTTAAAATGGCTCTAGACCTGCTTCCCCCCCCCAGCCCTCCTCTTTCCCCTGTTATGTCCACACCTCTATTTTCTGCTCTTCCTTCCCTGCCTTCTTTTCCTTCCCCCCCATTCGAACCTTTGCTCAATGCTCAGTTGTCAGTTACCAATATGTATAAGCGAGAGACAACCGTTAGTATTTCCATTGTTGCGGATTGCCAGTCGGCGACATGGAAGTAATATATAATAATGTGCTGAAATGGTGTAGACAAATGTTCTCTGACTCTGGATGACTTATGCAAATATGTGACCCTCACCCCCTTTTTCCTTTCTGTACCCCATGTTAAGATGAAAAGTAAAATAAAGACTTACAAAAAAAAAAAAAAAGAAAACAAAAGCAAAGATCTGATTGGTTGCTATGGGCAACATCTCCAGAAATCTCTCCAGATATTTATCTCCAATGTTAGTAAACATGCCCCTAAGTCTTTATTAAGAAGTAACTTACCGAAACGCCGCTTGTTCTCCTCTTCAGAAAAGGTTATCTCCTATAATGAAAGCAGGGAGGAGAAATCGAGCGGCACACGATGGATCGCCTTTTCTGTAGAGGAGCGCAAGCGGAGTTTCGGTAAGTTATTTCTTATTAAAGACTTTAGATTTAAAAGTTTTATTTGTCCTTGTGTTTTTTTTTGTTCTATAGTAACAAATGTTTGTTTAAAAAAAAAGTGATGTTACTGACTGACATTAACTTTTTTAGCTCAGGTCCAAGTGTCACCTGCATGTAGGGTTACATGGGACAACACATACAAATCCCCAATTTTGGCACAGTTTTAAAAACAGTTCATGTGAGTTACCAACATACACTACTAAAGTATCATGGTATCCAAGGGTTTTACATATATATTATTATTTTTTTCTTTTCACCAGAGCCTGAAGATTTACACACAAACAGAGGAGAACATAAGGGTTGGTAGGCATCAAAGTCGCTGCTAAAGTGTCTGGAAAAGAAGAGAAGCATCTGTTGGCATGAAAACATGTGTATAACTGGTGAGTCAATATCAATATAGTCAATATATACAGTATGATTGTGCTTTCCACTGACACAAACCTGTTTTAATGCCAGGGGGCCTCTCACATTCCTTCTCTAAATGTCAGTGGATTCACATTCAATTCTGACAGTTTTCTATTGCTCACGTTTTAGATTATAAAGCATAACCCCAATATAGCACAGCCATTAAGCAGTCTTGATTTACATTGTCAATGAAAAAGAACGTTAAGATGTCAGTGCATCTCTTGGTTCAAATATCTTGGGTCGTTAATGTCACCTATTAAAAATGGTAACTCTTTACAAAGCTCTATTCATTGATCTTTACTTAATGCAGCAAGAAGCCAAGCAGGAATTCCATGACAGATGACACATTTATCATGCTATGGCAAGTGTCAGAGGTAATTGAGCCTAAATACTGTTAAACAACATGAGATTCTCTAAAATATATGAATGGATAATTAATTTGGATAAAATAATTGAATGAATGAACCAAATTACTTGAAGACGGCGGACAGTAATTTGTATGGCAAAATGCTGGACAAAGGAGAGGCAGAACAGAAAGATAAAATGTATGTGCGAAAGACATTATATATAAAGAGTATAATATAATATAATATTACATATCTATATATATATATATAATGGAAACTGTCTATATACAATGTTGCAAACTGTTTTGTTGTAACTTTATTTAATAATCTAACTTGTATTCATTTTATCTACACTCTGTCTGCATACCTGCTACATTGATTATATGTTTCTGCTGTTTTGGTGCAGGTGTCTCTCTAGTCACGAGATTAAGCGGGCGTGCACAATGGGGTGAGTGTCATGTTTTTAGGTATTTAAACACTGAAGTTTTTACTGTGAACAGGGTCTTGATACAGGTCTTAGGGGCATGTTTACTAACATTGGAGATAAATATCTGGAGAGATTTCTGGAGATGTTGCCCATAGCAACCAATCAGATCTTTGCTTTTGTTTTCTAACATGGCTGTGGCTGTTTAAATCTAATTGCTGATTGGTTGCCATGGGCAATATCTCCAGAAATCTCTCCAGATATTTATCTCCAATGTTAGTAAACATGCCCCTTAGAGACAGACCGAAACGTTGGCCGGTTCTATTTTAATGTTACCAATAAATATGAAGTTTTATCTTTAAAAATCCTGGTGTGCACCTGTCTTTCTGGATAAATGGATAATACAGCCCTTGCAAGGTAGCACCCAGGTAAATGGATTAACCTATTTTTTGACTGCTGGATGGTGTGTGTTAGGCCTCTGGACTATTTATATATATATATATATATATATATATATATATATATATATATATATATATATATATATATATATATATTAGAAGTAGTAGAGATCGCACTCACAGGTCTTAATGTAGAAAAAGAAAATTTATTGTGGACAAGTGCTGACGTTTCGGCTGATACAACAGCCTTTCTCAAAGTGGAAAAGGTTTCACAAAAACGGAAATAAATACACGGTGTGGCGGGAACAAAAACAAATACAAAAGGAAACACCGGGGGCAGAGGAAATGACGTGTCAAGGGCAATATACGTGAAAATTTAACATATTAGTGACAATACAAACACAATACAAAATTTTCACTAATATGTTACATTTTCACGTATTGTTCATTGTAGGCGTTGTGTGAAATTTAAACAGCATGAAATATGAAGAAACATATTCCCATATCAAGACATTATGAAATAGATTTAAACTAGCACAAAATAGTTTCCCTTTATTAGTGTTCTTTTCTTACCTACATTCTCAGGGATGTTTTTTTCCTATGTATTTCTACATGAAATAACATGTTGTCATGACAGTCCACAAATATACTGTTAATATTGAGGCAATGAGTGAGCAATGTGATACTGGTAATCATGGCAACAGGCTTCTCGACACTAAACGTGAGAAGCCCCACTTAAAAATAAGTTGGGGCTGTGCTGATGAAGTGTTGTAGAAAACTGTTGCTTAATTTCTTTGCCAGTCCGATCATTGAACAGGAACTGAAACGTTATAGTTTACTGTGTAACCTAAATGAAAAAGAAATGATGTATGGAGTCAGCGGGGCAGCCAGATATGTTCAACATGGGTGTATGCCAATATGAATTTGTGCCAACATACGGAGAATATCGATATACTGATAATACAAAAGTACAAGTCTGCAATTTGTGAACTCTTTCTATATGGAAATATGCATGGATTTCACACTGAATAACATGCTTTAGAGCTCTGCTTCTAAACACAGCAAGTAGAAACATGTTTTAGGGGTAATTATAAAATGTAATATATTTATGTAGGGGATCAGAGAGACCCTTTTTCTGTTTTTCTGTCTGTGACATCATCCAGTCCAGTTACAGGCTGGAGAGCCATCCGATTGGCTGGGTGCCCCAGTGCATCCTTGGGAGAGAGGGAGTGCCTGACTTTGGAGTAGGGATGTAGCGAACTGTTCTGCTGCAAACTTAAAATCTTTCGATCGTTCGAATCGAATGATTTTAGCGGGTGTTCGAAGTTCGCGAACTGTCCGCGAACGTTCACATTTTTTGCCGGTGTTCGCGAACGCCGTTCGCGAACACCAAATCGGCAGTTCGCTACATCCCTACTTTGGAGCCATTTGTACAGGGTCTCCGACAGAGTTTAACAGGGGTTGTATGGTGTAACATCCAGCCAGAACCAGTTCTTGTGTCCAAGCAGTTGCATTTGTGGAAGTACAGAGAGAGCCCATCTTGTTCCCTGCCAAGCTGCTAGAGACTCAGGAGGTGAAAGGTGCCGCTGGTGAGATTGATCCTGCTGCAGAGCAGCCTGTAATCTCCAGTGTGATTGCCTCTGACAGCACCCCGGTGAGTGAGCCACCCAAGCGAGGATACTGCCAAGGATACAATCGTGGGGCTACAATTTGAGGACAGGTCTTGTGCATTTACCTGCTACATGGGAGTGGCTGCTAAATTCCAAAGGGAGAGGTAATTTGGAAAAGGAAGCACTATCTGGGGTATAAGAGCTCTGGGGAAGGGACATTTCAATTGAACTGAACTGTGTGGTTATTAGGGATGTAGCGAACTGTTCGCCGGCGAACTAGTTCGCGCGAACTTCGACTGTTCGCGTCCGCCGCAAGTTCGCGAACGTCACGCGACGTTCGCCAATAGGCGTTCGCGTCAAAATCGTTCGACCATTCGATCGCTAAAATCGAACGATTTTCGTTCAAATCGAACGATCGAAGCCATTGGATTGAATGAAATCATTCGATCCAATGGCTTCGATCGTTCGATTCGAACGAAAATCGTTTGATCGAACGATTAAAATCCTTCGATCGTTCGATTTGAACGATTTTCGGATGTTCGAAGTTCGCGAACTGTTCGCGAACTGTTCGCATTTTTTGCCGGTGTTCGCGAACGGCGTTCGCGAACACATACACGGCGGTTCGCTACATCCCTAGTGGTTATTAACCCTTCCAGAGGATTGGGGTGGAGTGTATTGTGTATTAGATTGCCTAAGTTCTTTCATTACTGTTTTATATAAAGTTTATATCTGTTTCAATTGCAAACTGTTTGTTTTATTTTTCCTAGTGAAAATTCCCTGATGTGTGCTCCTCAGTGTTCCCTAGGTGGAGGCACTGCGCTGTAAATCCCAGTTCCCACTACTTTTCATAGGGTTAATTGTGATTTGCAGTGGCGGAACTACCGGGGGAGCAGGGGGTGCGAGCGGGCCAGGGCCCGCACCCCCTCAGGGCCCCCTGGCAGTCCGCGCGCCGCTTTGCGGCGCATATTCCCGGCCAGTTCCAGGTGTACGGAGGAGGGTGGGGGCCCGGCTGCGCGTCCTGCGCCAGGGCCCGCCCCCCTCTAGTTACGCTTCTGGTGATTTGAAGTAGGGATGCACCGAATCCAGGATTCGGTTCGGGATTCTGCCTTTTTCAGCAGGATTCAGATTCAGCCGAATCCTTCTGCCCGGCTGAACCGAATCCGAATACTAATTTGCATAAGCGTGACTTTTTGTCACAAAACAAAGAAGTAAAAAGTGTTTTCCCTTTCCCACCCCTAATTTAGATATGCAAATTAGGATCCTAATTCGGTTCAGTACTCGGCCAAATCTTTTGAGAAGGATTCGGGGGTTCGGCCTAATCCAAAATAGTGGATCCGGTGCATCCCTAATTTAAAGAGACAATAACCAAATTAGGGTTACATTTAAATAAATATTATATATGAAGGAAACTCTTTTGCATATACAATAAAGGTCTGGGGCTGGACTACATCGACCATTATTCTCTAGCATATTACCAAGGATTGAGTTGATTATAGGTTTTCTATACAAGCAAACATTATCAATGGGACATAAAACAAAATGTGTCTTTCCTAGGAACACTGTTTCACATACTGTATATAGACAGAGAGTGGAATCAGTTTCTACTGTGTGTGTGTGTGTGTGTGTGTGTGTGTGTGTGTGTGTGTGTTTATATCTGTTTTTGGCTAAAAAATTAATCTATGGTTGGGATTTCACAAGCTTCTGGACAAGCTGTTCTCAGTTCCCTAACACAGAGAGGCATATTTATCAAGGGTCCGATTTCGAAATCATGTGTTTTTAAAATTCCCACAAACTCCCATGAACTCGAAATTTGACCAATCAAAATGTATTATAAAAACTGAATTTTTTAAACCCGGGTGAATAGGATTAACCCGAAAACTTGAATCAAATTTCAATCAAATTCAGAAAAAGATTTGAATGTCAGGATTGGAAGGCTGCAAACAACTCCAACTGATCCTTGGATGTCTCCCATTGACTTTAACAGCAATTTGGCAGGTTTTAGGTGGCAAATAGTCAAATTTGAGTTCTTAAAGGGCCAGAGTATGATGAATATTGAAAATGGCCCTGTTCACTAGTAATCAGTGCACAGAGCATTGCCCTGCATAATGGATTTCTACTGACAAAAAAGTAGCAACAAATGGTGAAGGGATGGCATTGTTTTTACCTATTTGCCTACCTCTAATAAAAACAATAGCAGCTTCCATGTCCTTTCTTTCCTATCTATACCATCTATTTATTGATTAAACTGGAAGCAAATCGCATACCTTTTGGTTCTGTCCACTGATTCAACGCTTCTAGAAAGAGATTTCTGCCCTTCTGGGCAGATTTCCTACATCACCTAGTTTAAAGAAATATTTTAACTTTCCTTTCAGGCAAACCCTTTCTGGGAATAATGAAGCCAGTTTAAAAAATGGTAAATCAAGTTATCGTAGCAGGGCTCAGTGTCATTTTTACTTTTTTACTTTTACACGTAATAATAAATTTCCCAGAATTCCTTCAGTTTCCAATCCATGACAGAGATCTAAAAACTGGTTGTTATTAATGATAATAATAATAATAATGATAATAAAAGATAGCACTCAGAGCATGCTCTGAGTTGCCTGAATGTTGAAGTGTAGGATCCTTAAAGTCTAAGGATCCCAAATTTAAAACAGAACACAAGACTCCAATCTAATACTCATGTTGGTATAAAATGTTGGTGTTTGCTCATGAACAAAAGGGGTATACTGTCTCTTTAAGGTAATATACCATCCTTGTGTAACTCTTTATGAAACATTCAAGTTATGTGTTGTGTGCAAAGTATACAAGTTTTGGCAATAGCTCCAACTTCACCTATTTATAAACATATGACTTCTTGTACAATGTAGTTATGTAAGTTCAAGCTACTTGGACACAACTAATGGGTGCCAGAATTGCTGTGTTTGTACAATGAACTTTGAGGGGCAGACTTAGCAAGGGTCAAATTTTGAGTTTATGGGGGTTACCATCAACTCCCATATACTTGAAACTCGGGGAAAAAAACGGCCAATCGAAATGTATTAAAAAAAAATCTTGAATAGGAATTCAAAGTCCACCAAACAACTTCAAATTGATTGTAGGAGGTCCCCCCCATAGGCTAAAGCATCAATTTGACAGGTTTTAGAATAGTCAAATTCGAATTCTTAAAGGCACAGTACATGATAATTTAAAAAATTTGAATTTGAAAATTCTAATTTCAATTTTTTTTTAAAATTTGAATCAAATTTGGATTATTCCCTAGTCGAATTACACTAAAATAAACTCAAAATTCGATTTTTAAAAATTCAAAGTTCAATTTGACCCTTGATAAATCCGCCCCTAAATGTGCCAGGTTAGATCTGTCAAGTGGTTTTATTCATTTGTGGCCCCTGACCATTATCAGAAATGAAAGTTTTAACTGTAGGTGGTGGTAGCAGCTGTAATAGATGTAGGTTTGACCCTGAACATTTATACGCTATTGCACCTGAACCAAAATGCATTATTTCAAACAAATCAAAGTTATGTATATCATAATCCGAACTTTCAGCTAGACTACAGCATCAATATACTACCTACTTAAATATCATTTTTTGTGCATGTTTGAGGCAATGCCTTTCATAAAGCTAATCAAAATTGATTGTCTAGCTGTCCATTTGGAGTTCAGTCAACCACTTATAAGCATATTAAATAACTCCATAAGACCTTCACCTCCAGCTTCATAGAATCATTCACTTAGATACAATATGCCTTGCCATTACATTGAAAAAATAATTACCAATTCATCATTTTCCCCAATTCCAAGTGTAGCCAAGCATGCCAATTTCATCAGTAAAGCTTCGCTGTATATAGAATGTAGTCCCCACAGAGATGGAATGATGTTTCTTATGTAAATCCGCCTGCTACAATTCATCAAACAACAGTAATTCTGGCAAGAGTAAGATTTATATTGCTGTTTCATGTTGCTTAATGTAGTGAATAAGGCAGCTGAACTTTCTGTGAGATTACTTTTTGCTCTCAGAGTGCTTATAACTACAGAGTCCACAAAAGTTTACTTAATTCTAATGTTAAAGGATAAAAGACAATGTAATGTACCGTTGCCCTGTACTGGCAAGACTGGTGTGTTTGCTTCAGAAGCACAATAACAGTTTATATAAACAAGCTGCTGTGTAGCTATGGGGGCAGCTATTCAAAGCTGAAAAAAGGAGAAAAGGCACAGGCTACACAGCAGATAGCAGATAAGCTCTGTAGTACACAATGGGATCCTTCAGAATGTATCTGTTATCTACTGTCTCCTGTGACTCCAACCAAAGAGTCAACAGCTGGAACATCCGAGGACCAGTAATGGATGAGACTCTAGGATGATAGCCATAAACAATAACGAGGGTAGACTCCCCAGTGGACGAATGAGTGGTTTCAGTGTATGCAAACTCAGCCCATGGAAGAAAATCTGCTCATTGTGACTGAACACCGGAGACATTACATCTAAGATATTGCTCCAAAGATTGATTTGTTATTTCTGTCTGGCCATTAGTCAGCAGATGATATGTAGAAGAAAGAGACAAACCAGTGCCCCTAAGAGAGCAAAAGGTTCACCAAAACCTAGGCACAAATTGAAACCCCCTAGTAGAGACAATGTTCAAAAGAGCCTCAAAAAATATAAATATATTAGATATGAAGAGTTTGGCAAGAGACTTAGCAGAGGGGAGAATGGCGAGGGGAATGAAATTAGACATCTTACTAGACCGGTCCATCACCACCCAAATAACAGTATACCCTTTAGAGGGAGGCAATTCCACAATAAAATCCATAAAGATATGGGTCCATGGCCTTTCTGTAATTGGAAGCAACTGTAGTATCCCCTGAGGTAAGGATCTGGAGGGTTTAGAAAGTTGAAAAAATGGACAAGAATCAATATAATTACCAACATCCTGTCTCAAAGTAGGCCACCAGAGAGTACCAGAGAGAAGAGAACAGTTTTTACTGCGGCCAGGATGCCCTGCTACCTTAGAGTCATGAGTCCTAAGCAAAATTGCCTCATGAAGGCTTTTGGGAACAGCGGGCAAAAAATAAAGCCTAGCCTATTGGGAATTGAAGCTTTGGCAGATTCGATATACAACAAATTCTTATGACCAGTAAACACAGAAACCACATCCTTAGCACCCTCCAAAAGATTACTCTACTCCTCAAATGCTCACTTAAGGGCAGGGGAGAACTTATTAGAGAAAAAGGCACATGGGTGGATTTTACCGGTAACAGGGTGTTGCTGTGACAAAACTGCTCTGGCTCCAATCTCAGAAGCATCCACTTCTACCAGGAAGAGGAGAGTAGAATCAGGATGCTGGAGCACTGGAGCTGAAATGAAAGATAGTTTTAACAGATAAAAGGCCTCTACAGACTCAGCGGACCAAATACTAGGATCTGCCCCCTTTTTGGTCAGGGCAGCAATCAGAGCCACCAGAGTGGAAAAATCTTTTTATAAACTGCTGGTAGTAGTTTGCAAACCCCAAAAACATTTGGATGGTCCGTAAAAAAATTGGTTGTGCCCAATCAAGAATGGCATAAACCTTGGTTAGTTCCAATTCTAGGCCCCTGTGGGAAAACTAGGAAATGTATGGAGCGAACCTCGAAGACACATTTTTGTGTCACACAAGGGAATTAGTGAACATTCTATGCCTAAGTACAAATCTGATATTTAGGAAATTCCCAGCTACCCCAGAATCTAGAAAGGTTAGAGTCCCTATGCAACCCTTATCCCAATTTAATAAGACTGGCATATTTAAGAAGAAAATTATTGTGGAGTAGAAATGTCATGACCCAAACTGGACTCCCCATACCTGGTAAGGTTCTGCCTGGGACATGTATCATAGAAGTGCCCTTTATCCCCACAGTGAAGGCATAAACCATAAGCCCCCCCCCCCATGACCATTTTCCTCAGGTGAAAAACGTGTAGATCCCAAATGCATGGGTTCCTCAGAGGATGTAGGGGCAGAAATAGGAGGTTTAGGTCAAGTCTGGGGGTATATTAGAAGATGCAACCGTGGTTATCTCCTCATATAAATACACTTACATACGTCTCATATCATATTCAAGCTATGGAGGTCTCTTTTTATCATAGTTAATTGCCATTTCACCTGTTGCGAACTCTTCCCCATAACATGTAACAAGTGTTTAGTGTTGAGTGAATCTGTCACGTGAAACATTTGTGAAATGCTATACTATAACTACGTACTTGGTACAAGCTGTGATGCCAAACCATTGTAGTAGCAGTTATATTTCAACCTTATAGACAATTACTACTACAGTACATGATTCCACTGATTCAAGTTAATAGTTATTTAAGTACAATGTGACTTGTCTTAAAACTCAATAATCATAGCCATTCCATTTGCCATTAACGGAATGGTGGTAAATCATTTCTAGAAGTTAGAATGCATGCTTACAATGAAATGATATATTATATAATTTAAACAATTTAAAATGCATTTAAAACTTAACAGTCTAATGGGGGAATGTCATAAAAGTCGCAAAGAGGAAAACAATTTTCACAAATGATAACAATTCGCCTTTTGCAATGTATTATTCTTCAGTAAAATGTTATTGCATTGAACATTTTAATTGTGCATTGCAAATTTGAACTGCTCTCTTTTAAGAAGTGTTTGAAGATGTCATTTTTTTTGGAGCAAATATAACTTTTTCAGCAAGTGCTTTTATTACATCCCTGCACAGTGGCGTAATCTATAAAATTTGCGAACATTCTTCCACTGTCAGAAGAGGTCGCTTAACAGTTTCTGGGTTTGTAAAAGCTATATTAAATTCATGCAAAGGAAGATAATTTTGCGCAAAGGCATAACTTTTCACATTACGAATATTTTTTCTGTTACCAACTTTTATTACATTCCCCCATAAAAATTTTATCTACCGATGCCAACCCAGAATGCTTTACATGTTTTCTTTCTTTCTTCCTCTTCCTTCCATTGGAAAATGACTTCTGGCCCCATTTTTAGTGACTTTGTACATTTTGTTTGGGCCATTGTGAGTAGTTGTCTTTCAGGGGATCTACTAGTCTTTAGAAAAGTTTCTGAAAGGTGTAGAAAATACCAATATTTCAAGGTGAAGGAGGACCAGGCCCTAGTGCACCAGTGTGGAACCAAGTTAATTAATTAGGCAAAATGCTCTTTAGAATACATTCTAACCTACACCAACTTCTTACACATCTTCCATAATGTAATGACTTATATCTTATGATTCTGATTGACTCACTTGGTAGCAGCAGTAAGCCCAAAACAGTGTAATTGTGGGCTTGTGTTTTCTTGGGCTACATTAGCATTTACGTTTGCCAGCAATGTGTAAGGTTTAGAGAAAACCATGTACGGAAACTATGTCACCGGCCCAGGGATTGTCAAAATATTCTTTCATTCAGATATTTGTTTGGGCCCTGTGTGGTTTAATTCAATCACCGTATGGACAATTACATTTACAGTGTTTCTGTCTTTGCACTGAGAAACCATTAAGGACCCATGATGTTGTGCTTTCTGCAACTGAAGATCTATCTAAGTTCTTTGCTTGCAGTGAATCATTCACATATCTCTAAATGATAATGAAGTGTTTATTATGGTTTGTTAGAAAAATTAAGAAGCATAGGGTGGGGAGTGATTTATTGCTGCCACTTTACAATGATCACAATAATAAGTTTCAACATAATTCCAGTTTTCCCAGACATTGATAGTTATAATGACAACCTTACAGAAAATCACTGTTATCTGATTTCACCGATTAATCTTAATAAAGCAGCTTAGTAATCGTAGCCAGTGATGGACGAATTTGTCCCGTTTCGCCAGAAAATTTGCAAATCTCCCTGCGAAATGGCAAACAATTAACAAAATGTAAATTTTGATGCCCACATGAATTTTGCGCCTGCATTAAAGTCAATGGGTGTCCGAATAATGTTGACGCATGACAGTTTTGACGCAAGCAACTTTTGTGATGCCGTCCACATTTTTTTTTGAAGCCACAGTTTATTCACAGTATATTCGCCGGCTGTGAAACACGGAAATTCACTACAAATTTGCATTTGGCGAATTTATTCACCCAACACTTGGGGGCACATTTTCTAAGCTTGAATGAAGGATGCGAAGTTAAAGAAACTTCGAATTTCGAAGGTTTTTTTGGGTACTTCGACCATCGAATAGGCTACTTCGACCTTCGACTACGACTTTGAATCAAACGATTGGAACTAAAAATTGTTCGACTATTCGACCATTCGATTGTTAAAGTACTCTCTCTTTAAAAAAAACTTCGACTAACTACTTCGGCACTTTAAACCTACCGAGCATCAATGTTAGCCACTATGGGGACCTTCCCCATAAGCTTTCTATTTTTTTGATCGAAGAAAAATCCTTTGATCGATGGATTAAAATCCCTCGAATCATTCGTTTCGAAGGATTTAATCGTTTTTTGAGGTAAAATCCTTCGACTTCGATATTCAAATTCGAAGGATTTTACTTCGATGGTCGAATATAGATAATTAACCCTCGATATTCGACCCTTAGCAAATGTGCCCTAATTGTAGCCATTCCACTTACATTTAACTGGATAGTTACAAATACAGTAGCTAAATCATTCCTAGTTGTAAAGAAATATCCTAAATATTTCAACCACCTAGGCCATCTTATATATCAAGAGAATACCTTATATTCTTCCTTTCTTTCTTTGCTTCTGCACTGCTACCACCCTTACCAATAATTACCAAATTCTGTCTAATGCAGAGATATTGCCACTAGGCAATTAGCAGAAGAAGAGTTTGCAGAAAGGACTGCATTGCATTATTCCAAAAGCCATAGCAGCAGCAGCTAGAACACATAGTGAAATAGTATTAGAGAGCCCGAGCCATAACATGTTATTTGCAGTAATAAAGGCAGCTTGAAGTGTCAGCAGGAAGAAAATATGGTTGGAGTTAAGAAAGAAAATAAACTGTTGGGGTGCTTAATGAGAAACATGTGGGAAAAAAAATATATTTAGGCCAGATGGATGTATTTGGTGTGGCTTTAGTTTTTGATTATTCACAGCTATTGTTGGTCCAAGCTACAAGCTTGTATGTGAAAAATAAATTCATATCATTTCACATTTATATTGTATTCTGTATTCCTGAAAATCGATTTTGCCAGTAATGTAATAAGAAGTGTAAACAGAAAGTATAACACGAGAACAAAGAGACGGATTTCATAATACCCTTCATTTGCCAATTACATTGCAGATTTTAATTGCTCTAGCTGCAAAATACAGGCAAAGAAAACTTTCTTGCACAAAGAAAACTGGTTCTAATTGTGCATATATATTCCGTTAACAAATCAGAACATTCCCCAGTCACTGTGCATAATAAAGAAGGCTATGTATCGGAGAAAATATCACTATACACAATTTTGCCCATTCATTTTATCTGCTGTAAATCTCCTTACTAATGTTCATTAGCTTGGACATGTTGAAATGACCACTTTGTGTGGAAGAATTAAAAGCTTAGTGCATGACAGCTGCTAACTCATACATAAATTTGCAAATAAGCATGTTCCCATCATCTTTACAGTCAATGGAGTGGATTTACAACCAGTTCCAATTTGCGGAGCCAGCTGTTATGATAATAACATTAAAGCAAATCACAGCTTCATCAGAGCAAAATCTTTTCAGAACCATGCTTGAAATATTAAGCCCAACTTGACTGAAGTGAGATTTGCCGCTAGTGTTCTGCAGCACCGGGAAGGGTTTTAGATTCATTTTATTATATTTTGCTTTAATCCACTTTCAGTGGCGTGACTGCAAAACAGCTTTCAAGATGAGAGTTTTTTTCTTTATTATTGGAATGTGGAACCTTTATATTTTATAGCATGCTTAGATGTATCAGTTGTAGTTACAGTATATAAAATAACTCTAAATCTTATATAACACTGGGGTCTGGTTATTAAGCAGTGAGGGTGTCTAATAAATAGATACATAAAGCAGCTGTTATAGACAACATAACATACCAAATACAGAATTCTCTTTGACAGTCAAAAAGGTGAGAGCAGTCTTTCTGCTATATCATTCAGAAAAGGGTTCTACTGTGATATTGCTGTTATTTTTATATAATACACAAAAGCTATGAATATCTTTTAAATGATATCCTTATAAACAGGGAGTTCTGATGTCATCAGTTATAAACGGTGAGTTCTGATGTAATTTCTGTCACATGACTCACTGAAACTTGTGTATTATAATAAATAAAGTACCCCCAGTTGCAAATTATGAGGATATTAGAAGTTACCTCGGAGTTTCAAGACCTGTATAAAAACAATCGGCCTTCGGCCTCGTGTTTTTATTTGGTCAGGAAACTCCTCAGGAGAGGGGGTACTTTATTCACTATATATTGCGCATATAAACTTAGGGTATGGGGATCCGAATTATGGAAGACCCTTTCCTGGAAAACCCTAGGACCCGAGCATTCTGGATAACAGGTCCCATGGCTATATTCGCAGAAAGATTTTGCATGCTATACTTTTCTTAACAGGCAACCATGATATTATAAGGGGATGAGCAAGTTTCCTTTTAGGAAAGAGCAGGAGGATTCCAGCAGCAGAGGTGGGTGTCTGAAAGACTGGCTAGTAGGAGGTTACAAAATCCTAAAGATATGGGCCTGGTGGGGGTTTTGGCAGTTGCTTGAGAAATAAAGGGGTGTATCTTAGCAATATTAAAACGTTGCAGATTTTGGCAGCTGAATTAATATCACTTGAGAAGGATAGGGACTGGTCAAAGGTTACCTCTAGGCATTGTGCCAGATTAACAGGGCTAATAGTGAAGCTATCTATAGTAATTGTAAGAGGAGGAGAAGGGCCAGGTTTGGGTGGACAGATGATGAGCTCTAGGTTCAGTTTAAGGTGAGGAGATAGCTAGAAGGCATTTAGAGATCTAGGTATGAATAGCATTGTCTAAATATATCTGAATGTCATCTATAAAGTGATATATAAGGACATACTAAGAGAAAAGTGGTGCCAATTGTATTTAGACCCAGTACAGAAGCAACAGAGCAATAAGGGGTACCTGCCAGTGCACCCTCACCCACACATTTGAAAAACATGCAGGGGCTGACAGAGAGCAGGAGGGGGGATGTACTTTGCACCCTCACATTCACCCCTCGTGAATTCAACACAGCCAAACACAGGCAGTGCAGTATGCATCATGGTGGACACAGGTCTCTGCCCTCCTTTTTGGACCACTTTGTTCCTTGCCTTGCATGTTGTAAATGACCCCTAAGGTATCAACAGTGTACAGGAAAAACAGCAGAAGGCCAAGTAAAGAACCCAGAAGCACAGCCACACTAAGCTGAACAAGAGAATAGGATTTCTTAGCAGAGCAGAAAGGGAGGAATAGAGTCAAGATTCAGCATGATTACAGATACCAAGAGAATAGAAAATATGTATTTTAATGGAATGGTCAACAGTATCAAAAACACAAAGTGAATCTAGGAGAAAGAAAACATACCTTTGACCTTGGCAAATTGGAGATCATTGGCAACTCTACATAAGATCATATAAGTGGAATGTGCAGGATAGAACTCAAACTGCGCAGGGTCCAACAGATTATTTTTGCAGAGAAAAGTTAGTAATATGAGAAAAGAAAAAACCCTTATAGGAGTTTACAGGCTAATAGCAAAAGTGAGATAGGGTGGGGTTAGATAGACAGGATGAGGCCAGTGTTGCCCTTTTGAGAACGGGCTTGATACAGGCCTTTTTGAATGAAGGGGAGGAAGTACCAGAAGCTAGGAAGGAAATTAAATATATATGTTTAAGTAGCAATGAGAGAATAGGATCCATAAACTCAGCTGTTTGATTTTCTCACCTTTCTTTTTAGGAATAAGTTTCTGTTCCCCTATAAAGGATGCAAGATAACCAAGGGAATGTAATTACAGTTGCAAAGCGCAAAACAATTCGCTCCGATAAGACTAAAAAGCCACATCTCTCATTGTAATATTGTTTGTTATTGCATTGCGAATTTTAATTGCGCACTCTTAAGAAGTGTTTGAAGGTGTCGTAATCTTTTGGAGCAAACATAATGACTTTTTCAGTAAGAATTTTTATTATGTTGATTGCGCATTGTCGCAAACTATAAAATTAGCAAACGTTCTTCCACTGTCAGAAGTGGTCGCAAAAGCTATATTAAATCCGTGCAAAGAAAAATTTGTTCGCGCATTGCGAATAGTTTTTCCGTTAGCAACTTATATTACATTCCCCCCCGTTGCATGTTTTTATATTTTTCACTTCTGTTTACACTCATCAAAACATCTTTTTTTTTTAGACTTTTTTTCCTGTTAAATTACTTTTTGGCTGTTAAATTACTGGCAGGAGTACCATTTTAGCTTCATGCCACTTCTGTGCTTCCCTGTAGCTTTCCTCTTAAGCTCTGCCAACCTCATTTTCTCCATGTTTAACACCAGCTAAAATACTATACTTTAGTTATGTCCATTACTGAGAGAATCACATGTTGGTAAAAGGAATTTTTATACAGGTTCATTAATAAATTTATATATATATTTTTTAAATTCATATACTGGTGCTGTTCATATAATATACGTCTGTTTTATATGTGATGCTACTATTGTTTGGCCAGGCAGTCCATAGATGGACCTAGTCAGTTTAGATTCTGGGTTTAAGGCATCAGGATTGGTGATTCGAGAATAAAAGCTAGTGATACTTACTGTACCTTCTGGGCATTGCAGTAATTGAATGAGCATATAGAAGCTTATAATGCATATACCATCCAATTTACATTCAGAGAATGGGACTGTCAGCAGGCCCATGTTTCTACACTAAGGCTCAAAACATATTATGGTCTATTTACTAAATGGGAAAGGCACACACTGTAGAAAAAGCAGCCAAGCACATTTTTTTTCACCACGTTGTCTCGTATTTGCATAAGAAAACTTTTAGGGGCAACACCATTATTGGCACAGTGGTACAGTGGAGTGCTCTTGCATTGGATTAGGGTAAGCACAAATGTAAGGAAATTTGTGCAATATCATGCCCTTTAGAGTGTGCTTAATTCTGTACACCCCTTAAAGGAGAAGGAAAGCTACGGAGGCATTTTATTGCCAATAGATTAGCTGCAATAGTGCAAGCTAGAATGCTATATTTATTATGTAGAATGTTTTACCATAGAGTAAAAAGCTCTAGAAACTCTCTGTTTGTTTAGGATAGGAGCTGCAGTATTAATGTGGTGTGACATCACTTCCTGCCTGAGTCTCTCCCTGCTCTGGGTTCAGATTACAGTAGAGAAGGGAGGGGTGGAGGGAGAGGAGCAAACTGAGCATGCTCTTGCCCAGGGCAATGAGGTTTAAGCTGAAGGCAGGAAGTCTTATACAGAAGGAAAGAAATGTGGTGTTTCTTTTGACAGGGGACTCAGAGCAACATTACTTTGGGGGTTTACTGGTATATTTAGATGGACCTTTCTGATAAGGCTTACTTAGTTTTAACCTTTCCTTCTCCTTTAATAAATGCATAATAATAGTCAATTTATAACACTGCGCAAATTTCCCTGTGGACCGTAATCCATAGCTATCATATTGTTGCATTCATTGTTCTACCTGCAGCTATCTGAAAAAAGCCAATCACTGATTGGTTGCTATGGTTTACTGCCCATGGGCAAATTTGCCCAGTGTTGATAGATGAGCCCTAATAACTGCAAATTCTGCAACCATGCTTTCCAGCCCTACAAGGTCCAGTTTTGAACCTTTGGATACTCTATTAGTTGCCTTAATAAAATCTAAAAAGACTTGATGTACAACAACCCTTTGCTCCTTTTAAATAATTACTTCTCCAAGTATAGATGTGATCCTCAAGGTCTAATTCTTAGTAGTCTCCTCCGGGAGAACTACTGTATATCAAAAGCCTTAGAAAAGTCTTAATAATTAAATTAATCGTCATGAACTGCTCCAAATTCTTTCTTATATCTCCGTAGAAAACATAATAGATGGGTTTGACATGACCTTTTCTCATATAACCAAGCTGACTCTGAAAATTGCTTTATTTTTGATATTACTGCCTCTTAATTTCCCTCATGCCTCATCTCTGTCTGCAAGCCTAACTGGATCTCATTATAGAGCCCTGTGAAAAGGACAAAAATATCTAATATGTATCATTACAATGAGTAGGGCTCTAGCAATGAGTAGGGCTGCCTGGCAAAAGAAAGTAGCATGCATAGTGAAAAAAACGGATTTGTTTCTATTGAAATGTAAGTACATAATGATGCGATTTTTCATTCTTCCTCCATAAAGTTATGTTACAGCAATGCAATGCTCATTTGGCTTATGCTTCATTTCATAATATCTTTTATGACCAATTAAATATCTATTTGGCCTTAAGAAATGATGGACCTGGGTTATAATTACAAATTGTATCTTTGTGGTATTCCTTCTTCCCTTCATAACACATTCTTTCTTGTACTTGTGAGAACTAAATCTTTGCTGAAGTTCAGCGGTCCATAGAACTGGTGATAACTATAACAAAAAGATTTATTGTCTTGCTGACTGAGACAACGATGCTTGCAGAGTAAATGGCAAAGCAAGATAATTCTGCTAGCACTGAGCCATAATATCCCAACTGATTACACATTTTATTGATGTTGATCCTTGGCATCCCCATTTGTTCCCCCCTTTGGATGATGTACTTTTCTTTGACATCGGCAGGAAAAGGAAAATTGTCTGATACTGGAGTACATTTTACATGAATTAATTCAGCCAGGTACGGAGCAAGTAGATTAAGAAACCAGTATATAGAATGGTTGTCGTTAAACCGTAAACTGTAGTTTCAAAGAAGGATGCCTGGTACACATGGGCATATGCAAAAAGAAGAAGAAATTCTTCTTTTTGCAAATCAGATGGCAAATGAAATGTATTACTACTCAAAGAGAGACAGAGAAAAATATATTCCAGCCTCTCCATCATAACTTGAGAATGTACAGTACTTCTCAGTTGTCAGTAATTTATACAATCGCGCTGAACTGCTGTATAACAAAGGACTGAATTGGAACGAGCAATAGTCTGTATTCACATGATGGGAGACACATTTTGACCCATAATGAAACTTTTAGAAAGGTCAACATGGAGACAAATGTCTCTATAAAGGCCTTTGCCAAGACCCGTAACATCATGCCTGCTATAAAAATATTTATTTTCCAAATAATAGGAGCATTGGCTTTCTCGGTACTGCATGTTCTCGCTCTGATTGTATAAATTAGAAGCTTTACCATCCAAGCCAATATGTTGACGGAACAAAGCTTTAAATATTTTAAATCACAGACATTTGTGAGATTATGAAAACATTGTAACTTATAAATAATTAGGGTGTTAGCTATTAAACGGATTCTGAAATGCAGAAAAAAAATAGCTGTAGCTGGTGTTTTGCATTGTTATTGTTTTTACTGTATTGTATTTTAGAAGTATGATGTGGAATTACGTTTAATTCCACTGTTTTGATCCACTTAAACTTCATCAGTAGAGGGGGAATAAAATATTAGAGCAAGCAGATGGATGCCCTGTTGTAAAAAAAATACAATGGAGACATGAATGAAAATAGCACCAGCAATGAGCCTTTTAAGCCTGAGCTTTTGCACATGCCCAAAAGTTAGTTAGTTAGAATAGTTAGAATTAGTGTTGGGCAAATTTATTCGCCAGGTGCAAATTTGCGGCAAATTTGCGAGATGTGACGCCGGTGAATAAATTCGGGTATTTCGCGAATTTCCCTCGAAATTTGCAAATTTTTCAGGGAAGCAGAACAAATAGCAACTAGTGATGGGCGAATCTGTCCCGTTTCACCGAATAATTAGCGAATTTCCCGTGAAATTTGCGAAACAGTGAAAAATTCGCGAAACGGTGCCAGCGTCTTGTTTTTGATGGCGGCGTCCGTTTTTGATGCCGGTGCCCTTTTTTTGACGCCGGTGCACATTCTCTGGCGAAAATGCACCGGCGTACAAAAAAGCAGACGCTGGTAAACTTTGTTTCACAAATTTATTCACCGGCAGCGAATCACGGGAATTCGCCGCAAATTCGCCCATAACTAATAGCAACATATTATATAGTACTTTCTCACAATATCCCCCACCAGTTCTTCACAATAAACTATTAAACTATTAAGAAGTCTAGGGAAGGGATATAGACGTTGTATGCACAACCAATCATTATCCATATTTGCTGGACTATCAATCACGACACACACACCAGCATTTTATTAATGGAGTAAGTAGGCTGGGAGCTGTCATCCAGTAACAATACATCCTTAAACGGTTATTTAATTAAAAACAATAAGGGGTTGTTCACGTTCCAAACTTTTTTCAGTTCATTTGTTTTCAGATTGTTCACCATAAATAAAGACTTTTGTCAATTACTTTATATTTTCTATTTATGACAGTTTTTGTATAATTGAGGTGTCAAGTTAAATTTTTCTAATGTCTTTCTGAAGCAGCTCTGTTTTAATCTGTTATAATCGATACATTTAGAGGCCTATTTATTTAAGGTTGAATTTGAGGTTTCTGCAACCACGATGAAATTCTATTTCTCGAACTACAAATGCCACGAAAGTTATTAAAACATCCAAATATAAAAACTATGAACGAAAAAAAAAACCGTGAACGATATGCTAAAAAATATGAATAGCTCTAAAACCTTTAAAAATTCGAGTTTTTTGTACAATTACTGCCCCCCCGAAAACCTCTAGTCCAAATTGATTTTAAATGGTCCAATAGGATCAGTGCAGATCCCACTGACTTCTAAGGGACAGTGTGGCACAGTTTTGTATTAATACATCTAGGGGCAGATTTATCAAGGGTCGAAGTGAAAATTCGAAGTAAAACATTTTTAATTTTGAACTATTTTTGTGTACTTCGACTAGGGAATAGTCCAAATTCGATTTGAATTTGAAGTGCTGTTCATTTATCTGTTTAACCTCTCACATGTGACACCCAAATGTGAAACATTGCAAAGCCAGTCATTTCACACATGTGCTGAAGGCTCCCATTACATTCAGTAGGTGTTATCATTGTACAAGCACAAAGAGATGTTTCTGCAGAGAGAACAGTGTGCTCCTCTCTATGAACACAGAAAGCAAATTCACTAGTATTAAGTCTGGTTGAGATATATATATATATATATATATATATTTATATATATATATATCACAATTGTTTCTAGCTACTAGCTGGATCCCACCTTTAAGGGCAAATAAAATCCAACAAATTATAAGGTTAGGAATTAGGAACAGTATTGCCATTGCTTACCTTGACATGCAAGGTACAGCAGCCATTTGTTCAAATTTCTCCCTTGTTGCTGTATCTCAGAAGTCACTGCACTACTGACATAGACTCAGTGTTCTTTCAAGCCTGGTCTATGGCAATTGGGAGAACCTTGTGACATCCATGACATGGGCTTACAGTTGAGAGTAAGAATCTCTTGACTCTTTTATTGTGAGAGTACTTGTTTGCCAGATGGAGCTTAGGGGTTATGTAATTTGCTGAGGATTGCAGAGAAGACGTTCTGGGACAAGATCCTAAATCCCTTACGAGAAGAAAAGGAATGCCTGGATTTTCTGGAATATTAATTGATTGCATTTTTTTTGGAGATCTAGCACATCAAGAGATTATTGACTCTCTTTTATTGTGAGGGAAGTTGTGTGCCAGAAGGAGTTTAGGGGTTATGTAATTTGCTGAAGGTAGTAGAAATAGTAGATAGACTTGATGGGACAAGAATAAATCCCTTACAGAGAGAAGAAAGGGAATGCTTCATTTTCTGAAATATTGACTGATTTGAGAAATCAAACATTTTTTTCAGATCAGTACATACAGGTCTGTATTTAGAAACAAAAAGGGGGTTGTGGGAGCACTCCTAAGGCTAAGTAAAAATGCATTAAAGTATAATGGAAGTGCTACTTTCTTGGCCAAATTAATCAGTGCATATTCCCTTGGCCCCTGTCTAAGTAATTCAGTATATATACAAGTGCATTTGTTCACAAAGACTATATTTAGGCCCGGTGCCACCCAAGGAACCAGACCTCAGCATGCCTCCCACATACGGAAGTATCATCACACACACAAATGCACAACGTCACTCTCCCAGCTTAGCTGCTGAATTTACTCACAAATCTCCAGCGGCTGGAGAAATTTTTTATTCCCCCCCATAAAATTGTATTTGTTGTATAGGCACCCCTTTAAAGCTGCCACCCTAGGCACAGATGCTTGGGTATATATAACTACAGTACATATATATAAATACAACCCTGAGTAAATTCCCCCAATTACATTTCTTAATCGAACATCTTTTTGAACCCAAATGATGGATCATATCAACACTGGGCAATTATGTACCTGGGCAGTGCCCATTGCAACCAGTCAGTGATCAGCTTTTTACTTTTTATTTCAGCCAGTTGCAGGTTGAATAGTGAAAGTAAAAATGTGATTGTTTCCATGGGTTACCTTCCAGTTGCAAATTTGACATTACACATAACGAATACATTCTCTTTTGCACCTACTTATGCCTTAGACAAACTGTAGAAATTACTTATATTTCATCACATTATATTGCATATATTTACATAAACTAATCATGTCCCTTATAAGCTGTCAGCTACAATTTATCAAGCCTTTACTTGTACTGTAAGTTAAATCCTTTATTCCCAGTATTAATCAGATTACTTCTGATGTACAGTATACTCACAGATTTTCCATGCACAGGGACAGCAGTCTGTAACATATAACATCATACACAAGGAAGAATCTTCATCCTGTAACTTCAGACACACAGGGAAATACAAATCACACCTTTATCTATTGAGCCAAAGTTCTAAGACACATCTTTATATAAAAGTTTTGCAACTCATTTGAGTGGAACAGTCTGATAAATGAAAGAAGAATGAAGACTTTTCAATTCAAGTGATGCTGGAAGAATAGCAATGGGGCGATATTCACAAATCTAGCATGGTCAATATTTTTTAAATCATGGTAGTGAAGAAGACATATACATAAGTGGCAGGTATTCATTCATTATTTGTCTTCCCTCTACCAGTGGGATCCAAGGAAGTGAAACATCACATGTGAGAAGAACCCATACATTTGAGTGTCCTTCATTAGCTCTGCTAAGGCCAGTTAACAGGGAGGCAAGATAACAAAATCTGTGAATCTCTGCGGGAACTTTGACTATTGTGGAAACTCTTGGTCAGAAAAATATACAATACAGGTATGGGATCCATTATCTGGAAACCCATTATCCAGAAAGATCCGAACTAGGGAAAGGCCGTCTCTCATAGATTCATTTTCTTCAAATAATCCAAATTTTTGAAAAATGATTTCCTTTTTCTCTGAATCAATAAAACAGTTCATTGTACTTGATCCCAACTAAGATTTAAATAGTCCTTATTGGAAGCAAAACCAGTTTATTGGGTTTATTTAATGTTTACATGCTGTACTAGTAGATTAAAGGTATTAAGATCCAATTTACGGAAAAATCTGTTATCCGAAAAGCCCCAGGTCCTGAGCATTCTGGATAACAGGACCCGTACCTCTACCATAAACATTTAGAGAGAGCAGTGCTAATGCTTTACTTTGCAAAATGAATATTAGTAAGAGAATCACTCACATAGAACATTGCTTTTCATTCAGCACGTAGAAGCCCAACACTCATTTTCTGTACTAAGTCTCAGAGGATAGGGAATGCAGATTTAGCTAAGCTATTTGTCTCACTAATTTAATCCTTAATAAATGCACAGAGCAGACATGTAAATAAGAAATGATGCTCTTGATGCATTTCCTGTACTGCAGCTCGGAATTATCTGGCTTTGAAGGCACCATACTTACAGTATTTTTCATTTCTGCTTTTGTTTTGTCAAGATACAGATGGCGAAAGGAAGCATAAAAAAAAATCACACACAGAAAGGTGTTGTATAAATCAGTCTCTAGCTTGCTGCAGGTCATATCATAAATACAGGGCCAATGTCTGTCAAGATTTACTACATAACCTACATTCACAGTTTAGGGGGAAGGGGAGGATGAAGTGAGTTTCCTCTCTTAGAACACAGCCATCATTTCTCATAGCCAGCCCCACAATAAATAATTTATTCCCTAGGTTTGTATGTTTACACCCTGCAATCGCAGAAATAGTGAAAAGAAAAGGAACACTGAACTCAGCAGGAACTATCAAAGTGATTTATTGCAAAAAACAGAATATCAATGTTTTGATCACAACAACTATGATCTCCTGCAGGGCAGAACAAACAAAGGTAATTAAGAGATGTTCCATTCATCTATATATATTGACCTAATGACATGCTCCGTCATCAGGTTTAACTGGCAGACATTAATACATGAAAGTAAAGTACTTTTTACATGTTCCCCTAATTTACCTATTGTTTTAAAATGCTGGTTCAGGCAAAAAATGGGAGTCAAGTTAAAGAAAGACACAATTATTCATGTTGTGTTCTAGTGAAGATAACCAATTCTCTTATTTTACTGAATAACAAATCCTGCACATTAGTATTGTTTTCTGTAATATTTTCATGCACTGAACTTCAACTTTAGATTTTTAGGGGCAGATTTACTAAGGGGCAGATTCACTAAGGGTCGAATTTCGAAGTTAAAAATACTTCGAAATTCGACCCTCGAATTGAAATCCTTCGACTTCGAATATCGAAGTTGAAGGATTTAGCGCTAAACGTTCGATCGAACGATCGAAGGATTTTTCGTTCGATCGAACGATTAAATATCCTTCGATCAAAAAAAGCTTAGCAAGCCTATGGGGACCTTCCCCATAGGCTAACATTGACTTCGGTAGGTTTTATCTGCCGAAGTAGGGGGTCGAAGTTTTTTTTAAAGGGAAAGTACTTCGACTATCGAATGGTCGAATAGTCGAACGATTTTTACTTCGAATTGTTCGATTTCGTTCGATTTCGATCGAATTCGAACGAATTTAACCAATTCGATGGTCGAAGTACCCAAAAAAAAATTTGAAATTCTAAGTTTTTTTCATTCGAATCCTTCACTCGAAGTTAGTGAATCTGCCCCTAAGCCTTGGGTGAATATTCGAATTTCAAAAAGTTTGAATTTCAAAGTAAATCTTTGGATACTTCGACCATCGAATTCAACTTCAATTCGAACGTTTCGAATAAAAAAATCATTCGACCATTCGATAGTCGAATAAAAATCCTTCCATCGATCGCTGAAAATCGTTTGAATCGTTCGATTCGAACTATTTTTATTCGATCCATCGAATGCTTATTTTAGCATTTAGCGTAATCCTTCGAATTCGAGGGTTTTAACCCCTTGAAATTCGACCCTTGATAAATACCCCCCTTAAAGGGACTTTGCTTAAAGGAGACCTGTCACCTTCAGAAACAATTCCAAATCCTATATTATAATGTTAGTCAAGCAACATAAACGTCACTTACACTATTTAATCTTGTTTCTTTGAGTCTTGGAATTCATAATCACATCAAGCAGACAGCAGCCATTTTGTAAACACTGATATTAAGGAAAACGTAGCAGTATCCGAAATAGTATTCATGGCCAGAATGGAGGACGTGATGCACATGCCCATGCACTGGCAACAGAATTAGAAAATAGGTTGGATGTGGAGAGTGCAGTGACATCTAGGAAGTACTGAATGGAAAGTGAGAGTAATTGCCTAAGGCAGGAGTGCCCATACTTTACTTATGTGAGGTCTACTTTCAGTGATGATGTCCCATTAGGTTTTATATCCATAAAAGCACTGTTATAATCTGTTCCATGGAAAATATTAAATATTGATTTATGAGAAAATGTATTTTGTCATGTTTAACAAACAACTATTTCTTATATAACCTTAACATAATAAATATCTGAATGAAAAGCATGAAATAGAACGGTGATATATTGTAGACAAGCTGTCTCTTAGACAGTGTTTTGAGATCTGCTGATCACCAGCTAAAGGTCTACTTTTAGATCCCGATCCACCTTTTGGGCACCCCTGGCCTAAGGCATAGAGGAGGGGCAGGCAATATATGATTGACAGCTGAGATTTATAGCAGGTATGAATGTTTTAATGAAAAAATGCAGGTATGAATGTTTTAATGAAATAAAAAAGTAAAACATGTTGTTTGCATAAGAATTTTTAAAAAGCCATCTTTACAGCAATTGTGCTTTATCTTTAAGGATACGTGTGTACCAGCTTTGAGCTATACCTTACAATAAGAGGCACATTTCTTAGAATTTAAGATTGCATATCAAAGCAAACTGTCAGATTTGTACAAATAATTGAGCAGCTCAACCTAATTTTTGAACTATAATGTATTGCCTATATAGTTTTAGGTGCACTATAACAATAATGCATAGAAAATTAAAAATATTACGAGAATAAATTAAGCATAATGCATATATTAGAATATCCTGTAATAAAGAATTCGAACGAATTTAACCAATTCGATGGTCGAAGTACCCAAAAAAAAATTTGAAATTCTAAGTTTTTTTCATTCGAATCCTTCACTCGAAGTTAGTGAATCTGCCCCTAAGCCTTGGGTGAATATTCGAATTTCAAAAAGTTTGAATTTCAAAGTAAATCTTTGGATACTTCGACCATCGAATTCAACTTCAATTCGAACGTTTCGAATAAAAAAATCATTCGACCATTCGATAGTCGAATAAAAATCCTTCCATCGATCGCTGAAAATCGTTTGAATCGTTCGATTCGAACTATTTTTATTCGATCCATCGAATGCTTATTTTAGCATTTATATAACCTTAACATAATAAATATCTGAATGAAAAGCATGAAATAGAACGGTGATATATTGTAGACAAGCTGTCTCTTAGACAGTGTTTTGAGATCTGCTGATCACCAGCTAAAGGTCTACTTTTAGATCCCCATCCACCTTTTGGGCACCCCTGGCCTAAGGCATAGAGGAGGGGCAGGCAATATATGATTGACAGCTGAGATTTATAGCAGGTATGAATGTTTTAATGAAAAAAATGCAGGTATGAATGTTTTAATGAAATAAAAAAGTAAAACATGTTGTTTGCATAAGAATTTTTAAAAAGCCATCTTTGCAGCAATTGTGCTTTATCTTTGAGCTATACCTTACAATAAGAGGCACATTTCTTAGAATTTAAGATTGCATATCAAAGCAAACTGTCAGATTTGTACAAATAATTGAGCAGCTCAACCTAATTTTTGAACTATAATGTATTGCCTATATAGTTTTAGGTGCACTATAACAATAATGCATAGAAAATTAAAAATATTACGAGAATAAATTAAGCATAATGCATATATTAGAATATCCTGTAATAATTGCTTATAATTCCACAAAGCAATGTCAGCGTTTGCACAAGTAAGTTATTACACTTGTAACCTTGCTATACCTTTACTACACCCCTAAATATATTACTTTTCAGGCTATTAAACTGTAGCGACGAGTTAAGAGGAACCCCTGGCGTGTGTGTGTATAGTTTGGCTCTACTTAACATGCCGTCGTACAGCTGTAGATGCCTGTGACACAAATGGGGACATGTTTCTCAAATTATGAAAATAGATTTTAACATGGTTTACCAAGGATGGGGGAGAGAAGACTCACTGCTGTATAATGATTTGACTTATACAAATTGGGACAAATGCCACTTACCCTGGAAACGTTTTCTGCTATGACCACTGTCATTTGTGGAAAAATTACACAGAATCACTGGAATTGTGAGAAATGTATTTATTTAAATGCAAAGCTCTGGGACTAAGCAGTAAAAACGCAGTGACAGATTTATCTGAATTATATAGTTGCATTAGTAGCTAATTTTATAAATATGTCTATCTCTCTATTTCTCTATCAATCTACTGTATATATCGATTAATTTCCAGGCCTGTTAGTGTTCTTTGAGATCGCTGACATAAGGGGCTAATTTAATAATGGGTTGGATATTTTCACATTTTTCAAAATATACCTATTGAAAATGATGAGTAGAATGCAAATGTAATACATTCGAGGTTTTTATCACAGGTTCATTAGACGCAAAAGTTTTTTAGATGCAATTGTAAGATAAGCAAACATTCGAGTTTGTCAACGTTTGAAGTTTACTTCAACTACAAAAATTGAGAATTTGTATTTAAATAGGCTACCCATGTGCTGATGGTATTAATACTGTGTAGTGTATAAGCAAAATAGTTGGAATCTTAACTTTTTCAAGTTTTATTGCATACACTATGCACTATCGCAACTAAACTCACAATCTCTAAAACATTTGTCATTGAATTTACTAACAGATTTGAATATTAAAAGTAGGATCAAAAAAATCGCTGAATGATGCAGTAAGAAATACGAATACCTCAAAAACCTCAAGAAATTTGAGCTCAGACAATTCCAAGCAAAAAAAAATCCGAAAACCTCTAAAATTCTGAACTGATTTAAAGGCCACAGATAACTATCAGAGCAGAGGACTCTGCATGCAAGAGTTTATAATCTATAGGAATGGGAACCAATTGTCATATGGTGATGATTCTCATGTTTATTGTTTGTTTACCTCTCACAATTCTGGGTGCATCAAATAAGCTTCTTGAAAAAGATGGGTCTTTAGGAAAAATCGGAAGATTTGGAGGGCAGTGGAGAGTCTAATAGGTCATTGTTAGTGATGAGCGAATTTATTTGCCAGGCATGGATTTGCGGTAAAATTCCACACTTTGCCACCTGTGAATTTTCTCACAAAACTGTGGCAAGAATTTGCAGAGGAACATTTTGCAGTGACAAAAAAAGTTGCCAAGACAAAATTGTCGTCAAAGCAAAAAAGTCACCATAAGAAAAAATTTAGTGCGTTTGGACAAAAATGTTACTGAGACAGAAAAGTCTCCATTGTCGCTAAGACAAAAAAAAAAAGAGTCTGTCCCACGATGAGTCTGTCGTGGGACAGACTCATCACTAGTCATGGTAAAGTATTCCAAAGACAGACAGAAGCTTGAGAGAAGTACAGTAGTGAATAAGATGGGGAATAAGTAGGGAATACGAGCAAGGGTCAGAAGCTGAGCATAGGGAGCTTATAGTATAACAGATAGTATAACAGTTAGCATGCTTCTTTCTTTTCAACCTTACCCTTAACTGGGTAAGGGGGTAAATTGGACAGGAATTATTGGTTCTGCAGATTTTATGGTCAAATGTGATTAGACTCCAGGTCACCCAAGATTTTATTTAAACTTAATTTTTTGGTCACATACCATGTAATAGAAGAACTGCAGTGAATATAATACATATTTCACAATACTCAACTTCATTTAGACCTTTAGTAAATAAACCCCAGCAGGAACATATTCAGTTTCTACCAGAGCAGGAATTTAAGTTGCTGATTCCATAAATCTAAGATCTGTACCAGGACAATAAAAGAGGTATGGGTTTATAGGGTTCGCATCCCTATAAATAATTGAGAAATGTTTTGGCAGTGTATGAAAACAGACCAAAATACTGTATTTATTTCTCTTATCCTTACATCTCCAGCATTAAAGCCATGCTTTTAAGGTTGAAAAGAGATAACAAGGTTCATTGAGGCTACATTAATGTTACCTGGCAGTAGGCATGTAGCGAACTGCCGTTAATGTGTTCGCGAACGCCGTTCGCGAACACCGGCAAAAAAGCGAACAGTTCGCGAACAGTTCGCGAACTTCGAACGCTCGATAAAATCGTTCGATCGAACGATCGAAGGATTTTATTCATACGATCGAAGGATTTTCGTTCGAATCGAACGATCGAAGCTATTCGATCGAATGATTTTAATTCAATCGAATGCTTATAATCGTTCGAACGAATGGAAATCATTCGATTTTAGCGATCGAACGGTCGAATGGTCGAATGGTCGAACGAAATTTTACTTCGAATCGAACGCGAACACCAATTGGCGAACGTCGCGCGACGTTCGCGAACATTCGGCGGACGCGAACAGTCGAAGTTCGCGCGAACTAGTTCGCCGGCGAACAGTTCGCTACATCCCTACCTGGCAGCACTGTGTAATACACATCATAAAAATAGAGGACTCACTGTTGTAAAATCAGACAGAAGCAGAAAAACAGAGAAAATAGTATTAGTGCACTGAAATCCATGGGTTACACTTCTTGTTTCATTTGAGTTCATTTCAATTTGTGATTGCTTTTATCAACACTGGACAACAACCACTAGAGGCATGAGGTCTATTATCTGGAAACCATTAATCCAGAAAGCACTGAAAGGCATTCTATTTTCGTAAAATGTGTATTATTTTCATAAATTCCCTTTTATCGGTAGTCATTAAAACATTAGCTTGTACGTGATGGTAACTAAGCTGCATGAATCCATTTTGGATAATAAACTTAGCGTTTGCTACTGTTCTACTACCCCATAGGAACCTTGTGTTTCAATGCAAACATCTCATTTTCTAGAGTTCACTGGCCCTGGTAAAACCTTTCTGGTTTTTTTTTATACTGCTCCTAAAATTCAACAACTGAGTGAATCATCATGTCAGCTTGAGGACTGCAGAAGAATTAATCATATAATGGTGATTATATATTTTACCCTTGGCTTACATGGAGAAATAATGCCCCATCATCTCTATACAGTAGGAGCACATGACTTAAATTTAACAGAACATGATCAAATATATCATGTTACATTAAGGGGCAGATTTATTAAGGGTTGAAGAGAAAAATATAATTCAATTTTTTTTTGGTCAAAACTCTCAAATTCTAATTGTGAATTATCCAAACTAGATTCAAGTTTTAATTTTAATTTTGAGATTTATCATAGTCTGGTTCTTTAAGAACTCAAATTCCACTATTCGCCACCTTAAACCTGCGGAATTGCTGTATAAGTCAGTGGGAGAGGTCCAGGGATCAATTTGGTGATGTTTGCTGCCTTCCTGACATTCAAGGTTTTTTTGGAGTAAAAATCAAGCTTTGTAAATTCAAATCGAGTTTTTCTCATTTGAATCGAATTTGATTCGATTTTTTGGGTTGATTCAATTAGTCTGAGCTGAGAAAATTAGATTTTATTAACACATTTTGATTGGTCGAATTTCGAATTTATGGGAGTTTAAGGGCGTTTTAAAAAACTCACATGAATTCAAAATTTGACCCTTGATAAATGTGACTCTTAGGGGCCGATTCACCAAGGGTCGAATATCGAGGGTTAATTAACCCTCGATATCCACCTTGGAATTAAAATCCTTCGACTTAGAATATCAAAGTCGAAGGATTTTAGCGCAAATAGTTAGATCGTTCGATCGAAGGAATAATCGAACGATTCAAAGGATTCAAAGGATATTAATCCAACGATCGAAGGATTATCCTTCGACCAAAAAAACTTCGGCAAGCCTATGGGGACCTTCCCCATAGGCTAACATTGAGTTCGGTAGGTTTTAGTTGGCGAACTAGCGGGTCGAAGTTTTTTCTTAAAGAGACGGTACTTTGACTATCAAATAGTCGAACGATTTTTAGTTCGAATCCTTCGATTCAAAGTCGTAGTTGAAGTCGAAGGTCGAAGTAGCCCAAAAAACACTTTGAAATTCAAAGTTTTTTTTACTTCGAATCCTTCACTAGAATTTAGTGAATCGGCCCCTAAGTCACCCATTCTCTAACAATCGAATTTTGCTTCTTTCTACGATACTCTGAAAATTTGTGGTTTTACTGTCAAGGTTGGGGTTGTTTTCTCTGGAAAAAAGGCGCTTGCGAGGGGACATGATTACACTTTACAAGTACATTAGAGGACATTATAGACAAATGGCAGGGGACCTTTTTACCCATAAAGTGGATCACCGTACCAGAGGCCACCCCTTTAGACTAGAAGAAAAGAACTTTCATTTGAAGCAACGTAGAGGGTTTTTCACAGTCAGGACAGTGAGGTTGTGGAATGCACTGCCGGGTGATGTTGTGATGGCTGATTCAGTTAATGCCTTTAAGAATGGCTTGGATGATTTTTTGGACAGACATAATATCCAAGGCTATTGTGATACTAAACTCTATAGTTAGTATAGGTATGGGTATAAGAATTTTAATTAAAAGTAGGGAGGGGTGTGTGTATGGATGCTGGGTTTTCATTTGGAGGGGTTGAACTTGATGGACTTTGTCTTTTTTCAACCCAATTTAACTATGTAACTATGTAACTATGTAACTATGTTTCTAAAAAGCTCTAAAAATTTGACTATAAAAACCACAGAAACCTCTAAGGCAAAACTTTGCCAAGTAAAAGTTGTCAAGGTACTACAGAAGTCAGTGGGAGCTACTCTGATTGGACCTCTTTAAATCAATTCAGACTTTTAGGGGCAGATTTACGAAGGGCCGAATATCGAGGGTCAATCGAACGATTAAATCCTACGAATCGTTCCATTCGAAGGATTTTAATCCATCTATCCATTGATCAAACGATTTTTGTTTGACCAAAAGATGCTTTTTTTTCGTTCGTTTCGAAGTCGTAGACAAAGTAGCCCATTCGATGGTCGAAGTAGCCAAAAAAAACATTTAAAATTTGAAGTTTTTTTTCTCTATTCCTTCACTCGAGCTAAGTAAATGGGCCCCTTACAGATTTTCAGAAATTTTCTTCACTAGGAATTGTCAGAGGAATTCACATTTTTAGAGGTATTCATATTTTTTATTGTTCAGCGCTTTTTGTATTTGTTCTTTTTATATTCAGATCTTTTAATAAATGAAATGACAATCATGGTTTTAGAGTTTGTGAGTTTAATTGTGGTTTCCAAAACCTCTAAACCCACTAAAATCCAACCTTTAATAAATAAGACTCCACATGGTTGAAAAAATTGTTGTGCTTCCGTCAAAAAAAGTGTTGTGTCATCTAGTGCATCAAAAAAAGATTTCACCCAAAGACCAATGCATCTCGGTAAATTTTCTCCATTTTGCAGATTTTCTGTGAAGTGAAACGGGTCAGATTCGCCATCACTAGTTTTACTGGAAACACAATTTCTAACCTACCAAAAAAAAAAACTTATTTTGTGCAACATTATTTAAAAAGTAACAATAAGGAGTTAAGAAAATGTTGCTTTCTTTAGCAATTGTTTTTACAAATAACTTTAAAAGCAATGATTTTTTTTTATAAATGTATATTGGAAAGTTGCTTAGAATTATGTTTTCTTTTATTAGGCACGTTTTTATTTTGGGGTTGACTTGCCTTTTAAGTCTGCTAGAAAATCATGTAAACATTGAATAAACCCAATAGGCTGGTTTTGCTTGCAATAAGGATTACTTCCATCTTAGATTGGATCATGTACAAAGTACTGTTTTTATTTTATAACTTGTTTTTTTTTTTATTGCAAATGACAAAGTATAATCACATTGAATATTTATACATAGTTCCATAAAGCGGAGAGCATATCAATTGTGATTCTTAAAATATAGCAGTTCAATAACATTGTAAGAACTTTTTAAACAATCAGCTCAGTCATGGCTTATAGCAATGGGGGGGTGGGACCTGTGGGGATCAGTTCAGATAGGAGGTTAGTAGTCTGTTAGTTAGATGACTTCTGGGAGGCGCGATATCGGATCTCGATGGTTCTTGTTGTAACGTTGCTAGATATTGGGATGATTCCATGATCAAAGGATGATCCTTGAGAACTTCCATATCGTACCATGACGTATGTCTGAAGGTGTAGATTGTGAGGCATTTGATATGTTGTGGGAGGTGTGCTATGTATGTGGACCAGGTGTTGAAAAATTTCGATGTGTTGTGTTCTTTCCTGGTTATGGTTTCCAGCCAGTCCATATGGAAAATATGGTGTAGTTTTTGTTTCACTAACGTCATTGGTGGGGGGTCAGTGTGTAGCCATTGTTGCAGTATCGTTTTCCTGGCGGCTGCAGCCAATCTGCCCAGAAGGTGTTTGTCAGTTTTTGTGATTTGTGGAAATTAATTAAGTGCACTGAACAGAGCCCATGATATGTGTAGTTGAAGGGGTTTCCCTATCATCTGTGCACCATATGAAATGACTTTCCAAAAAGATTGCATTGAGGGACAAGACCACATGGTATGTATCAAATTCGCTTCAGGAGCATGGCATTTTAAACAGACATCTGAGGAGAGGATACCCATCTTAAATCTTCTGAGTGGAGTAAGATACGAGTTGTGGAGAATTTGCAATGACATTTCCTGAAACCTGCTTGCCGGGAGTAATGTCATAATTTTAGTATGTTGTTTTAAGATGTCCAATTCTGTAGAATTAGGTATCTCTCTAATCCACTTGAAATTAGGTTTATCATTATTATCTATGTCTAAAAGCAGTTTAATGGTGTGGTAAATGTGCGAGGTTGTGATTTTCTTACTGTTGTCCTTCCAGAGTTGGTTTAATGAGTTATTTTTGTCAGTAGTTGTTAGGAGTTTGTTTGTGGTGTTCGCGAAGTGAATGATTCGAGGGCACCAAAGGGTGTAGCGAGGGTGCCAGTGACTGGGAGGAGGGATGGCAGAGGAGGGGATTGGTTGACAGGGAGGTGGTTAGAGCAGGATAGGTTGGGGTAGAAGGGGAGGGTGTGTATATATGCTGGCAATTACTTACCTGCTTCCTCTTCCCCCTGGATCCTGGAGCGCTGGTGGAGCTGCCCTCCCAGAAGCGTGTCCAGTTCCCATCATGGCAGACTTGCTGGCAGAGCAGGTGAGGGACAGAGTCCTGCAACAAGGATCAGGCTGGGTGGAAGAGCTCCTGGCTGAGCTTGTCCCCGCTGCCTTGTTGCCGGGTACAGGGCGCTGCAGGCCTGCTACTAGGCGGACCGCTGCAGGGCCTGCGCGCCGTTCCCGCCCCCCCTCCTGCCTCAGCCCTAGCCCTCCTAGGCCCAACACACGCAGTGCTCGTAAGAGAGCAACCGCTCGCAGCGCCTCTGCTAATGCAAAGGCGTCTGCTCCTCCTGCAGCGGTTCCACAAGTGCCGTTAGTTCAGGCACAGCCGCAACGTATTCGCAGGGCGCAGTCAGGGAAGCGCCTTGCTGTGCGCAGCCCTCTGCCTGCCCCTGTGTCGGCGCAAGACGCCAATCACCCCCCCCCCTACAGTCTCTCACAGCCACGCAGCATGTGAGGACTCACATGCTGGGCAAAGGATTACTTCAGCCCCAGCCACCCTTAATGCCCCCTCTGTAGATTCTGTAGGGGATAGTGACTCCCCACTGTTATATGGCACCGCGGATAATGCCTGTAAGGGGGGTTCATTTAGGCACATGCCACATTCTCCTGTTAGTGAGGACATGTCCCCAAAGTTCCATCCTGCACACAGTAGTGATTATGTGGGTGAGCGAGGCCATACCCGGCGGGGGGTTGATAGACAGCATAGCCCGTGCTCCAGCATTGGGCGGGTCAGGCATGTAGCCCGAACGCCTAGGGCTACTGCTCTCAGACGAGGCTCTCGGGTCCATTCTCCAGCTTCCCATCACTCCTCCTCATCACAGTCACCGGCTGCATATTCCCCTGCCTCTTCCTCTCATGGGAGTTCAGAGGACCGCTTCATCAGAAAACGGGGCAAAACACACCGGGTTTCCCGCCGGTCTCGCAGTTCTCGTAGGGACGACAACGGAGTGCAACAGCTGAGTGCTACTGCTACTACCCCCCTGCCTTCTAGATCAGGTGAGTATGATTGTTCCGGGGCATGGGTGGGTACTAGTAAACAAAGTAGCGAGGTTCTTCTAGCACTTCAACAAATCTTAGGCAGATTAGATGCCTCGGCCGCTACTCCACCAGCTGAACTACCATCTGCAAGTACATACAAAGATGCATATTTTTGCGGGGTTAGCCCGCTGGGCTCTCACTTGTCTGCTGAGATCAAGGAAAAAATTTGGAAAAACGATTTTATTGATATTTGGTCCCTTCTCTCGCCTGATCAAGTGACAGTCGATAAAGAGAGGCGTTATGACAAAAGTGAGGATAAACACCATAGAGTGGCGAAAACGTTCGGAAATTGGCTTCAGGCCTTCTCGGTACTCGCTGGTGTTATTGGCCTGAAGCATCCACATAAGTGTTCCCAGCTTTTTGTTTATCAGGACCTTATTTATGGCGCTTATAAAGTACATGGGGGCTCAGCCTGGTGGAGATATGACGAGGAATTTAGGAGGAAGCTTGCCCTTAGACCAGACCTGGGTTGGGACATGAAGGCTACAGATGTGTGGATCAGACTCATGATGGCCCAACGACCCCCTCCCTTTTCGGCGGGGGCCGCTGGGCATTCCCAGGCCAGCTCTGCGGCCCCCAGACGGCCCGGAGTTTGCTGGCTATTTAATGAGGGCCACTGCCGATTTTTCGGCACCTGCAAATTTAAGCATGAATGCTCCATATGTGGAGGAGCCCACTCAGCCCTCAGGTGTTTTAAAAAAGGCAAGCACCTCCCAGCTCCCCCAATCCCAGGTAGGACTGAGAACCCCGGTGAACGTGCTAGCAATGTCACCTTGGCTAGATCGATACCCCAAGAAGCGGGAAGCCGCCCTGCTTAGGTGTGGTTTTCTTTTTGGTTTCTTTATTCCCTTTCAATTAAAATTTAATCCATTATTTGCCACTAACCTCAGATCAGCGGAACTGCACGAAAGTGTGGTAGAAGACAAATTACGTAAGGAGGTAGAGCTAGGCAGGATGGCAGGTCCTTTTGACGCTTTACCGTTTCCCAATTTGAGGGTTTTGGGGGGTGGGGGTGGTTCCCAAAAAAGAACTGGGTAAGTTTAGGTTGATCCATCACCTATCCTACCCCAAAGGTGGGTCTGTTAACGATGGGATTAACAAGGAAGATGCTTCGGTGTCTTATGCCCCATTTGATCGAGCAATTGCATTGGTTAGGCACGCGGGCAGGGGTGCACTTCTAGCTAAAGCCGATATTGAATCCGACTTTCGCCTCCTACCCGTACATAAAGATTGTTTCCATCTATTGGGTTGCTCTTTCAAAGGACAATTTTACTATGATATGTGCCTGCCAATGGGTTGCTCTATCTCATGCTTCTACTTTGAGGTTTTTAGCTCTTTCCTGGAGTGGGTGGTGAAGACGGAGTCAGGCTCCCATTCTGTAACTCATTACCTGGATGATTTCCTATTTGTTGGCCCAGCGTCCAGTAGCGTTTGTACAGACCTGCTATCCACTTTTCGTTTTTTCGCTCAAAAGTTTGGTGTCCCTCTCGCCGAGGAAAAAACAGAGGGTCCTACAGTCGTGTTGACTTTCCTCGGAATTGAGATTGACACTGTGGAGATGGAATTCCGTCTTCCGTGCGAAAAAATGGCTAAGTTGTTAGCTTTGGTCGAACTGGTCCAGGGTGCGTCAAAAGTTACTTTAAAACAACTCCAGTCCCTCTTGGGTTTGCTAGTGTTTGCTTGTAGAATCATGCCCATGGGAAGGGTTTTTTCCAGGAGATTATCTCTGGCCACTAAGGGAGCTAAATCTCCCCACCACTTTATCAGGATGACTAGGCAATTGAAGGAAGATCTAGAAGTGTGGAAACAATTTTTACGGGCTTTCAATGGGAGGTCATGCTGGTTGAGTCCCGAAGTCATTAATAGCGACTTGGCTCTGTTTACGGACGCTGCCGGCTCAATAGGTTTTGGGGCTATCCTAGGCAACCATTGGTGTTTCGGCGCCTGGCCACAACACTGGGTCGAAGCTGGCATTTGTCGAAATCTAACCCTACTCGAATTATTCCCCATTGTGGCGGCTGTGGAGCTCTGGGGCGACGCCATGTCTCATAAAAAAGTTTGCTTTTGGACTGATAATCTGAGTGTTGTGTTTGCCATTAACAACTTAACCTCTTCATCTTTACCTGTTTTATCTTTGTTATGACGGCTGGTCCTGCTTTGCTTAAAGGAGAAGGAAATGTCCTCGGCGCTAACCCCTCTCCCCCCCTCCCGTGTATTTCCCCCCCTCCCTCCTCCCCCCTGGCCTACCCCTCCCGTTGGGCAAATGCCCCTAACTTGTTACTTACCCTTCTGCACAGGTCCAGTCCACGGAGTTCACAGGCGACATCTTCTTCCTCCTTTGACCGGCGCATGCGCAGTAGGATCATTTCGCCGGTACGATCTACTGCGCATGCGCGTGACTTTTGGCGCATGCGCAGTAGATCCGTACCGGCAACATGATCCTACTGCGCATGCGCCAAAACGCCGGTCAAAGGAGGAAGAAGATCGTGTGGAAGAAGATGTCGCCTGTGAACTCCGTGGACTGGACCTGCGCAGAAGGGTAAGTAACAAGTTAGGGGCATTTGCCCAGCGGGAGGGGTAGGCCAGGGGGGAGGAGGGAGGGGGGGCAATACACGGGAGGGGGGAGGGGGGTTAGCGCCGAGGACATTTCCTTCTCCTTTAACACATAACATTTGGTTTCGGGCAAAGCATGTGCCAGGCGTTGACAATGCAGCAGCTGACGCTCTTTCTCGTTCACAGTGGCAGAAATTCAGAGACCTAGTCCCGGAGGCCGATTCCATTGGTCGGGAATGCCCAATTTCCTTGTGGGAGATAGTGGAGCGCAGCTTATGAACATGGTTCGATCTTCAGTGGCTCCAGCAACTTGGGTTACGCATGGTAAGGCTTGGGCGGAGTGGTTCTCTTTGTTTCCAGTTGGCGCCGTTTGGTCATCCGACACCTGTTTTACGGTTGCGGTGGAGTACCTGTTACTGCTTCGGGGCCAAGGCCACTCAGTTGCTGTCGCAAGAAAACGCCTGTCGGCTTTAGCCTTTTTATTTAAACTTATGGGGGTGGAAGATGTCACCAAGCGATTTCCCATTCTGCAGGCTATGAAAGGTTGGAGGAGGAGTTATGTTCGTAAAGAGTCCAGGAGACCTGTATCTTTTGCTCTGTTGTGCCGACTGCTGGCAGTTTTGCCTGACGTGTGTACGTCTAGTTATGAGGTCACCCTTTTACGAACGGCTTTTGCTCTGGCATTCTTTGCAGCGTTGCGGATTGGCGAACTGGTCCCGCCAAGTAAGTTCAAACCGGGAGGGTTACTAGCTAAGGACGTTCTCAGTCATAACTGTACCATTCGTTTGCGCATTCGGAGGTCCAAGACGGATGTTATGGGACAGGGGTGTTGGATCCCGTTAACAGCTATAGCTGGTCCAGCATGCCCTTACACTTTAGTTTCCAAATTTTCTTTAATTCGGGCTCCTGGTGTCTGTTTCCTTTCTCATCTTGATGGTTCCCCTCTGACTCGCTTTCAGTTCGCGACCATATTTAAACGTTGTTTGGCTCAACTTGGCTGCAATCTGGTTGATTTCGGAACTCACTCATTCCGCATTGGAGCAGCGACGGAGGCGAGTCTGAGCGGTCTCAATGATGACCATATTAAAAAGATAGGTCGCTGGAAATCAGCATGTTTTACTTCTTATGTTCGCCTCGATTTACTGACGCCTTAAATTTTTTGCAGGGCCTCCATAGGCGACGGTTTGGCTGGTCGGGCACTCCTATATCTGTCGGGCTGAACAAAGAGCGTCCATTCGTCCTGGAGGAGACACCTTTGGTTTTAGAGGGGTTCAATTTCAATGGCGCAGAGTGGGCGGGTTACGCTGGTTACAGGTTTTACCTGAGGTGGTGGCTATCAGCAGAGTTACTTCCCCCCCAGTTGTGCTCGTTATTCATGCTGGTGGGAATGACCTCGGCCAATTGCGCGTAGCGGAACTTTTGTCTTTGATTCGTCCGATATGGCCAGATTTAAAGCCTTTTTCTTTGACATGGTACTGGTCTGGTCCGAAATTGTCCCCCGGCTATCCTGGCGGCGCGCTAGGGATCCAGATGCGATAGAAAGAGCCCGGCATCTTCTTAATGCTAGAATTTCCCGTTTTATTCGCGACAGGGGGGGTGTTGTAGTCCGGCACCGGCAGTTAGAAGGTATTGATCAGGGACTCATGTTGCGCGATGGTGTTCATTTAAATGATATTGGCATGGACATTTTTCTTTCCGGTTTGCAGGATGGTATTGGTGAGGCTCTTTCGCGTTTGGGTGGGGGTCGGAGTTCAGTGTAGGTTTTCATGAACTCCTCCGTGGCGTTGTAAAAGTGTCCTTGCCATTGGTTATACGGTATCTGGTTGGCGTAACCTACATGCCCACCGCGGCTGCGGTGGCTGGCATCTGGAGATTAATGGTTAGTGATGTAATGGCAAGCTTTTTCTGTTTACGTATGAATAATAATCTGTTCAAATAAAAAGCTGTGGCCGACCCTCACCCACATAAAGGAAGTTTTGTCTCAGAGTGTTTTTTCATATGTTAAGTGTATAAACAGTTAAGATGGTTAGGTGCTACACAATAAGCACATACCTCCTCACAGTCCTGTAGGCTTAGGTATAAGTGGGTGTGTGTGAATGGAAATTTTTCTACCACCTTATTGAAAGAGAGTACTGAGTAATTGTTGTCTAATATATCATGTATATTCCGTAGGCCGCTTACACCCCAGTCATATAGTATGGGATTCTACACACCTGGTGGGAAGTTTTTATCTCACTCATATCGCGATAGAGTGCCATGCGTTATACGTGTCTATGAACAACGGATTATTTCTAATGTGCGTCGGAATGTTCTATAAGGGCGTATGTAACAGATAGTTAAGAGAATGGTTGTTAGTTCGATATTGGTCTAGAGAGAGTGTAGTGTATAAATCCCTATTTAGAATCCAGTCTCCTGCGTATCGAAGCAGGGCTGCTTCGTTATAGGCCTTAAAGTTAGGGAAATTGAGACCACCTAGGGTTTTAGGTTGTTGCAATTTAAAAAGGTTAATACGTGGGCGTTTTTTACTCCATATGAAAGTTCTCAATATTTGATTTAATCGTTTCAAATCGGTCGGTTTAATACAGTACGGAAGCATCTGTATTGGATATAAAAGTTTGGGAAATATAATCATTTTAACGAAATGTATTCTGCCTAGGAAGGAAAGATTAATATGTTTCCATTGCTGCGTTTCTTGTTGTATGGCATCAATTATTTTCCTAATGTTCAGGGGGTATAGGTCTTTGTGATGTGAGGGAATTCGGATTCCCAAGTATTTAATGCTTTGTTTAGTTTTTTTGAAGGGGAAGTGTGGAAGCCAATCCGTGTTTACTGTATGGTGTAGTTGGAGAGCTTCTGATTTGTCTAAATTGATCTTAAATCCTGCTATTTTGCCAAATCTATGAATGATCTGTAAAAGAGCAGGTATTTCCAATTTTGGCTGATTTACAAAAAGCAGGATATCATCTGCAAAAGCCGTCACTCTAAGATTAGTTTGGCCTATTTGCATCCCCTGTAGTTGTCGGCATTTCAATACAGTATGTGTCGTAATAACGGGTCGATTGCTATATTGAAGAAAAGAGGCGATAATGGACAGCCTTGGCGCGTCCCCCTACTAATTACAAATCTGTCCGAATTAGCGTTATTAACCGTTACAAATGTGGTAGGCGAGTGGTATAGCATTTTGTATAGATTGAAGGTCTGAATGCCGAAGTGTTGAAATTTAAGTAAACGTCGTAAATGTGCATGTGATATTCTATCAAAAGCCTCAAAGTACTGTTTTATTATTACAGATAAAAAGGGAATCCTTTTTAAAAATTCGGATTATTTGGATAAATAATTCTGAGCTTTCTGGATAACAGGTTTCCACATAAGAAAAATAATTTTCCTGCTTCCAATAATGGTAAGTAGTTAATTATTAAATGCTATGTGGTATATTTGTATTGGAATTTTAGGCGTTTTATGAACACCTGTAGGACACTTATCGGCGTCAATGTTTTTTTGTAAAAGTGTTTTGATTAATTTTACCTGTCTACCTACTGCACATGTTTACAGAATGCTCAATGCCATTTGACAGCACCTATCTATTCCATTGATTCCAAATGTAATTGGTTACCATAGTCACTTGCTTATGCCCTTGGCAGGAGAACCAATGTGAATGTACAATATCTATTCAGCAAGAACAATAGATTTTTCTTGGAAATGGCAACAACCTTTTTTTTTTTTTTTTGTTTAAGAAAAATATTGTTCTTGCCTTACATTGTCCTACATTTAATAAACTTGAACCAAAATTGGTTTGCTCACACCCAAATTATACCTGATTTACAATTCCTCAGTAATAGACGATAAAGAGAATTCTTTTTACTACTATATTATTTAGTCTCATTTGCATACAGACATCTTTAAATGATAAAATGAATGAATTTCAAGCTGCCTTTATATATCCCTCCAACAAAAGTAATAGCTTCCTATGAAAATTTTGAGGTCCCTTTTACTATTTACTGCAATATCCATTGTCTTCAGTTTAGCCCATATATACAATTATGGGACCTATTATCCAGAATGCTCGGGACCTGGGGCTTGCTGGATAATGGGTCTTTCTGTAATTTGGATCTTCACACCTTAAGTCTACTAGAAAATCATGTAAACATTAAATGAACGCAATAGGTTGGTTTTGCTTCCAATAAGGATTAATTATATCTTAGTTGGGATCAAGTACAAGCTTCTGTTTTATTATTACAGAGAAAAGGGAAATCATTTTTAAAAATTTGGATTATTTTATTATAATGGAGTCTATGGAAAAAGGCCTTTCCGTAATTCGGAACTTTCTGGATAACGGGTTTCCGGATAACGGATCCCATACCTGTATAAGAACAAACAGAAGTAAAATTATAAAAAGCTGAACCAGTGTATTAAAAATATTTTTAAGTGCCGTATTCACCAGCCCCTAAAAGAGAAAAAAATACGCTATATAGTTCTTTAACTTTTTAGAATATGGCTGTGTTCAAATTCTAATCTACTCACAAAGGGAGCGCTTGATTGGGCATGTAATATGGAAATCTGCGAAATTTGCAAAACGACGAAAAACTTGTGAAACTGCGCCGGCGTCTCATTTTTGATGCCGGCATCCGTTTTTGTCGAAATTGCGCCGGCGTCCGAAAAAACAGTGTCCATTTCAGGGTGGTTTCACGAAAATGTATGCGGCAGCAGTGAATCGCGGGAATTCGCCTCAAATTCGCACCTGGTTGAATAAATTCGCCCATCACTACTCATAGTACTACCCACCCCCTGGTCCGACACTTGCCTGTCCCATGCCCTACACCTAAATCACAATAACTACCAGAACGTTGACTACATCTGTAGCTGGAGGGTTTTGTCCCTATCTTAGCCTGATGCCCAAAACCTGAAACACTATTACAGAATTGCCACTGTTACCAAAATGTGTTGGTAGGATGTTGCTGTTGCTAAAGTGCCACACTAGTTAAAGTGATAAGCTCTAACCAAAATGTGGACAACTGTGCCTGCATTTTGATGTGTTTGTATGGAAGTGGACTGGAAATTTACAAAGATGAATTATGTAATTGTCTACATCATTTCTACCATCAAAATGGTGTCAGCTGTGATTTTTTTTAACTGCAAGTGCACTGCACCTATTGACACAGAGGACTGTGGGAAACCTGGTGGAACAACCTTAGATGTGGTAGTAGCTCCAGACTTGCTCTGTGCCTAAAGGTGAACTTTAGCATTATGGTTGATCGTGGACATTATTTGCACTTTGAACCCTGCCCTGCACATCATAAATTACCCCTTAAATCTGCAGTAGTTAATGTATACATCCCTAGAAGAAAGAGGACTTTTATACATGTGTACTGCAGTTAAAGAATAGTAACTGAGTATATATACGTATATTCAAGATCACAAAGCATGCAGTTAATTACCTAGTATCCTAGTACGTACTGAATTTAAAATAAATCCTATTATTCCAGCTGCTTTTTGCCATCCAATATTATTGGAAATCAGTAAGAACATTCCCTCTGCAGTCCACATTAAACAGACAAGGAAGCCGCCCTTGATCAGGTTACTTGGAAAGTCAGTGGCATTCTATTCACACATCCCTTTAAGGTTGCAAGATGACTGAGTCTCCTCTTCACTTCTTCAGTACTTATCTATTTTTTTTCAAGCAGAATTGCTGTAAATGTGCCTCTCCTTTCCTATTCTCAAATGCTCATAAACCACTTTGTTTAGGCAATACAATCAATATCCAAGCACATTACAGATAAATTAACCACAGTGAGCTTCCAGCCAAATTAATCTTCCACTTTGTCAACATGTGGTTCTGCCTATTGACTAATTAATCTATCATTCTGTTTTCATGCATCTCTGCCTATTGATTTAAGTATCTATCAATGCATGCGAATGTGTGTTACTCTGGGGCATCTCCTTCCACAAACTCACAACTCATTTACATTTTTTACATTTACATTTTTTTTCGGTTATTGAGTTACCATTATAGTTTATAAAGCAACTGGATGGCGTAGAATTAAAAACATTTTTATAGGCTTCCATGTCCCCTCACCTATATTTTTTCATGAGTCTTCAGTTCTTAAGAGTCTATTCTTAAACTCTATTTCTAGATAAAAATATATCATATTTAGTTATGTAAAGTTGTGATGTGAACTAGAATCAGTTGGATGGGGTCATGCCATATTATACGTACGTAGTGTGAAGATCAAGGGTATTTTGATCTCCTATAACTGAGCAAGTTTATGTCTAAGAACATAATAGTGTTTGTGTGTACCATTCATAACTGAGGAATGTAACAACTTTCTTCAGAAGAAACACATGTAAATGTATGCACACTGCTCTTAAATTCATAAATGGCCCCTATAGTACTGTTAAGTGGTATAATCCTTGTGAAATTTAAATATGACTATAGTTATGTTGTAGCATATTTTGCAGCACATTGGTTCCTCCTGATGACTTAAAGGAGAATTCAACCTGATCACGGGCCACTGGTTTGGGATCACTGTCCTCACCAGTATGTTCCCTTTTGTCAAAAGGATGAGTATTACAAACTCCCTTCCTTCTTGGAACAAATCAACCTGTTCTTAAAAAAATCCTGTACCCCCCACCCCAGGTAGACCCCCCTCCCTCCTCCTCACAGGCTAACTACTCCCATGGGGAGATGCCCTATACTCCATAATTGACCCTCACCACAGATTCTTCCAGCGAAGTTCCATGCGTCCATCTCCTGTGTCCTCGGTAAGTTGACTGCGAGATCGGTATTTCTATGCATGCGCAGTCAGAGCAGTTTGCCAGTTTGTGCAACTGCACATGTGCGGAAATTACACGGAAATTGCAGATCTCACAGTCAGCTTACTGAGGACGCAGAAGATGGACGCGTGGAACTTCGCTGGAAGAATCTGCGGCGAGGGGTAAGTATGGAGTATGGGGCATCTCCCCGGGGGGGGGTAGTTAGCCTGCGGGGTGGAGGGAGGGGGTTCTACCTGGGGTGGGGGATACGGGTTTTTTTCAGAACAGGTTGATTGCTACTTTAAGAAGAGAGACTTCATGTCCAAGAAGGAAGGGAGTTTGTAATACTCATCCTTTTGACAAAAGGGGACACAATGGTGAGGACAGTGATCGTTAGCCAGTGGCCCATGATCAACGTGTTGCTCAACAACCCCTTGGATGTTGCTCCCAGTGGCCCCAAAGCAGGTGCTTATTTTTTCAATTCCAGGCTTGGAGGCAAGTTTTGGTTGTGTAAATACCAAGTGTACTGCCAAAAGGAGCCTCCTGTAGTTGGTCAGTTAATATGGTGGCTAGTATCCAATCACAACCTTTATTTGGCAAACCCAGCAAACCTTTTCTGCTTGTGTTGCTCCCCAACTCTTTTTTACATTTGAATCTGGCTCAAAATATTTGCAAAAAATTCTGTAGTTGGAATCAAACTGAGGCCCTGATGCCGTAATGCAGTAACTGAGCTACTGTACTTCCCTTAAATTTCTGGACATACAGTAGAAGCTGAGGAAGACTATATATTTGCTGTTGCAGCTACTGAACCTGTTTACAAATGTTGCACCAGCACCGACAGTTTGGTCAATATTTCTGGTCACTAGACTGAAAACTAATCATGGTACATGGGCCTCTTTCTTTTTACCCAAACACATTGCAACCATTTATATTGTATGTATGTATCAGTATATGGCAATTATACTTACCATGCATACTACCCTTATAATGGAGGTTCTCTAGACCAAGGTTATTGCAATCTCTGTTGCTCTAGTATGACAGACTCTACATTTAATAGATAGTTCATTGTTCATTTTGGATTTACTGTTAAACCACATTTGTTGGTGCACTTATTATAACTACATTCATTTATACATGAATCCTAAAGCACAAAATGGCATGTATATTCACTACCTCACATCCCTCTCCTCTTCTATTCTGTTATTTTGGCTTGCTGTTTTCTTCTTAAATTGTTTTAGTTTGCTGATTTACCTGACAGCTACAATCCTGCTGTGCAGCCAGTAGACTCAGCCTCATTAAATTCCAAGCACACCCTGCTACAGCAGGAACTGAATATTGAGATCTTTTTTTCCCATTGCTTTTCTGTTGAGTCATTTAAAGATCATACAAAGTTGAATGCTGGGAAAAAAAGACAACAGTTCGTCAAGGGATTTATGTGGAATTGTGCAAGCTGAAGCAGTCAGATAACAGCCCTTTAGACACTTAAGACTGATGTACTTTACTTAACCCTTTTGCTTTTAATAACATTTACTTAACAGATATTTGTGTAAAAAAGGGTTTCCTTTTTAATTATGCTTTTGGCAGTTTTAATTCATGTAGTAGCCAAATTTGGCTTCAATAATATTCCTGTACATTATATTACTATAGTATAACTTTTCATTAATCCTGTGACCCTAATGAGAGGGGAAAAAAGGCAACCGGATCAGTTTCTGAAATACTATGCCAAAGTTTTTTTTGATTTCTGTAATGTGCATATTTTGAGAACATTTGCAGGGTATCATAATAAATGGCTCAAAGTTTGCCCAGGTGTAATAATCTCTGAGAACTCCAGCAAACCATCTGCTGACTGGCTGCTACAGGATAGTTGACCAGTAGCAAGCTTTGAAGATGTTAGTACACATTTACTGCTAACTTGTTTCCATTAATGTTGAAATTACATATTTACAATACTTCAAAAATTTCTGTTGAAACTTAAGAGCTGCTGAAGCAGTAACAGTGGAAATGTAGGCGAATAGTGATGGGCGAATTTATTCGCCAGGCGCAAATTTGCGCCGAATTTGCGCGATTTGCCACCAGCGAATAAACTTGCGGAACGTCCGCGAAAATTCGCGTCAAAAATTGGCCGCCGTTTCGTGAATTTTTCGCAGTTTCGCGAATTTCACGCGAAATTCGGGAATTTTTCGGCGAAGCAAAACGGCGCAAATTCGCCCATCACTATAGGCGAATAATACAGATACGAATAGCTCGTTATTTTTAGAGGCATTTTAATGAAAACAAAATGAAAAAGATCAATACTAAAATTGTGATTGTTTCCTTTCTTTGCCCAAAATAGGTTTTTTCATCCTCACATGAACAATGATTGAATTCAAAAGCTGGAGAGTTAATTTGGCAAGTTTTTTTTAAAGAAAAGGATAAAGTGAAAACATTCAAAGATGTATTGGAATGAAACATTCTTTCCTAGTCATGGATACTGTATATGGAAGATTTTATTGTACAAGATCAGTCCCATCTCTTTAAAACATTACTTTGCTCTCTGTGGTTTCCTTTTTTTTGCTGTAAATTATTTTATTTCTCAAACTATGAAGCAAAGGAAAGAAGCAATGGATAATAAAATGGTTGTGGCAGTTCAGTGGTCTGTTATTAATATCCATCAATTGAATAAAGTCATATTCTTCCAATTGGCTGCAGAAAATATGCAAATTGGGACTGAGCAGACATTGAAATCCTTGATGTATTATTTCATGACTTCAAAACATTGTTTTGAAAGACTGTACTTGCCTGACTAGAGATTTGCCATTGGTGACATGAAGTGCAGTGGACGGAGTGCAAAAAATAGTTCCATACGTTCAGCTATTTTGGGTATAAGGAATTGGATGACAAATGAAATACACTTGGCACAGCTACCATTTTTTTAGGTATTACCGTATATACTTGAGTATAAGCCGACCCGAGTATAAGCCAAGGTACCTAATTTTACCTACGAAAACTGGGAAAACTTATTGACTCGAGTATAAGCCTAGACACAACTACAGCCCTGTCTCCCAGCAGCGCACATTCCACCAAAGCGACCCCCCCAATGATCAACCGGACTTCTTTGCAAAGTTGATGTTGACAGAGAATTGCCAAACGGATTACTGTGTGCATTGTCCCACTGTCTCACTACCATGTGCAGAGGGTGCTGTGTGATATTGCCATTACTGTTAATCTTTCGTATAACCAACAGAGGGCGCTGTGTGATATTGCAGTCACTGTTATTCTTTCGTATAACCAACAGCTGGCGCTGTGTGATATTGCAGTCACTGTTATTCTTTCATATAACCAACAGAGGGCGCTGTGTGATATTGCAGTCACTGTTAATCTTTCATATAACCAACAGAGGGCACACTGTTATTCTTTAATATAATCAACAGATGGCGCTGTGTGATATTGCAGTCACTGTTTTTCTTTCATATAACCAACAGAGGGTGCTGTGTGATATTGCAGTCACTTATTCTTTCATATAACCAACAGATGGCGCTGTGTGATATTGCAGTCACTGTTATTCTTTCATATAACCAACAGAGGGCGCACTGTTATTCTTTCATATAACCAACAGAGGGCGCTGTGTGATATTGCAGTCTCTCCCCAAGCGAACTGTTGGTATAGGAATGATTAAAAGTGACTGCAATCTCAGCTTCTGCCCACTGACTCGAGTATAAGCTAAGGTAGCCTTTTGCAGCACATTTTGGATGCTGAAAAACTCCGCTTATACTCGAGTATATACATTGTATTTTAGCTCCATGATGTTTACGTTTACATAGTTTGTGTCATTGTATATGTTTAATTGGAAAGGAGATTTTGATTCCTGCACTGTGGTGTGGTGTATGTGTGGTGCTTTTCAAGAAGCCAATCTTAAGGGGCAGATAGAAAAGAAATGCATTTTCCATCTATATGTAAATATAACAATCCAGCATCCACTCTCTGATGCATTTTAGACTTGAAAAGATTGATTTTTTAAAAAAGTGACTTAAAGAGGCATATCGAAGTTGAAGGATTTAGCACTATTCGTTCGATCGAACGATTAAATCCTTCAAATTGTTCGATTCGAAGGATTTTAATTCATCGATCACACGATTTTTATTCGACCAAAAAAAGCTAGCAAAGCCTATGGGGACCTTCCCCATAGGCTAACATTGACTTCGGTAGCTTTTAGGTGGCGAACTAGGGGGTCGAAGTTTTTTCTTAAAGAGACAGTACTTCGACTATCAAATGATCCAATAGTCGAAAGATTTTTAGTTTTATTCGAAGGCGAAGGTTGAAGTCGAAGTAGCCCATTCGATGGTCGAAGTAGCCAAAAAAAACATTTGAAATGCGAAGTTTTTTTCCTCTATTCCTTCACTCGAGCTAAGTAAATGGGCCCCAAAGTGTATTAAAGGAGTACACATACACATACACAGATGTACATGAGCAATCAAGTAGTTTCCAATATATGTTAGTGCAAAGGCATTGTAACTACTATTTTGATTAAATAGGTTAATTGTTTTCTACTATAAGCATCTTCAGAGATCCTCAGACACAGCAAAGCAGCCATATATCTGAAAAGGTCTACTTTGTCGTGGAGAGCATGCAACCAACACATTTGTTGTGGAATTGCAGTTACTGGAAATCACTAGAGGTAAAAGATACATTTTATTTGACACAAACTTCTTGGATTCTGGACTCACAAAGAGTGAGGACCACAAACAAAGGAATCGCCTTCGATTTGGGAATGTATGACATGAGAATGCAAGCATATAAGACGGAGTTACTGGTGGGAGAGTATAAAAATAGCTCCTCACACCACAGAAAAACAAAGAACTGCTCTTATAGGTGATCCTGCCTCAATGTCAGGGTAATAGTAACCAAGACAAATTTGAGAACAAAGTCCATCCAAGCCAGGGGAGCTCCCTCCCTCACTTGTTTCATTGAATTACTTTTTTGTCATACTGCTTTTGCCCAGAGGATAAAAGCCAATATATGGTATATGGTTACTGGCATGCAGTTGTTGTTTTTTCATAGTTGAAATATAGTTCAACATATTATAATAAGGTAACTGTAATGTAATGTTCATGACCTTTGCAATGCAGAAGTGGGAATAAAAGGAAGCAGATGCCATAAGCAATGCAGCACCAAGAATTCTATCCCTTAGCAATGAAAAAAAATACACATAATATACTATTTATATAAGAAAAAAGTGCCACATAACACCTAAATGGTATTGCTTGCTGCATAAAAAACATCTTATTAGTGCAGCTTTGCATTGATTGTAAGTCCAATATAACGTTATGCCATAAAGATGCCATAAAGATCATATTTAATTTGAAAAATGCTGTATAAAAAACTGTATTAGGTATTACTGCTTTTTATGTGAAATTTTTAGGGATGCAACACATCCAGAATTCAGTTTGGGATTTGGCCAGTATTTGGCCTTATTCAGCAGGATTCTGATTCAGCCGAATCCAAGGGGCCGATTCACTCAGCTCGAGTGAAGGGTTCGAATGAAAAATACTTCGAATTTCGAAGTATTTTTTGGGTACTTCGACCATCGAATGGGCTACTTCGACCTTCGACTACGACCTTCGACTTCGATTCGAACGATTCGAAGTAAAAATCGTTCGACTATTCGACCATTCGATAGTCAAAGTACTTGCCCTTTAAAAAAAACTTCGACCCCCTACTTCGGCAGATAAAACCTACCGAAGTCAATGTTAGCCTATGGGGAAGGTCCCCATAGGCTTGCTAGCCTTTTTTTGATCGAAGGATTTTCCTTCGATCGTTTGATTAAAATCCTTCGAATCGTTCGATTCGAAGGATTTAATCGTTCGATCGAACGCAAAATCCTTCGATCGTTCGATCGCAGGATTTGCGCTAAATCCTTCGACTTCGATATTCGAAGTCGAAGGATTTCAATTCGAGGGTCGAATTTCGAAGTATTTTTAACTTTGAAATTCGACCCTAAGTGAATCTGCCCCCAAGTGCCTGCCTGAACCGTATCTGAATCCTTAAAATCACGTAACCTATCGGCACTGAGCGTGTCATTCTCTTTGGCCCTTCCTGGCCCTAATTTGTATATGTAAATAAAGGTTAGAATTCATATCCGAATCCACTATTTTTGAATTCGGCTGAATCCCAAATCAATTTACTTTTTCTTTGACTATTTTTGTCTCAGCAACTTTTTTGTGTCTGCAACTTTTTTCCAAATGCATTAATGTCAACGGGCGTTTTTTTTCCTCAAGTTATTTCTCAATCAAAATGTATTAAAGGCTTTATTCTTGCGGCAACTTTTTTTTGTCTCTTTGTGACGTTTTTGTTGCAGCCATTTTTTTGCAGTGCCGCAAATCCATGCCTGCCGAAAAAATGCACTCATTACTATCTCAAATATCTCTTTTGTAAAATGGAACAAACCATGGAACAATCAGCCCAGTTTGTCAGATACGTTCCTGGAAATAGCACATGTATAAATAAAATAGGGGTGCACCGAATCCACTTTTTTGGATTCGGCCGAACCCCCGAATCCTTGGCGAAAGATTCAGCCGAATACCGAACCGAATCCGAATCCTAATTTGCAAATGCAAATTATGGGTGGGAAGGGGAAAACATTTTTTACTTCCTTGTTTTGTGACAAAATAAGGATTCGGTTCGGCCTGGCAGAAGGATTCCGCCTAATCCGAATCCTGCTGAAAAAGGCAGAATTCTGGCCGAATCATATAAAATATACAATTCAAGCAACACAAACTACCATACTATACATTTACTTTTACTGCTCTTGTGACCAATTTTCCAAATTGATTAATTACACAGTAAATTAGTTACAGCTCAGGCTAATGGGCGAATCTAATAATTACCGGTAATGGAAAAAAATATATGCAGTAGGAAAAATATTTTCTCTGAGCTAATCGTTTTTCCTTTGCACATACTTAATATCAAATTTGATAAATTTGTAAACTAGAAATGGACATTTTAGCAAGTACATGGTGTTTACACTAAAAAACTGTTATTTAGCACCAAAATAACATTAAAGTCAATAAGCATTTTTTTTCTTGAGGTAACTTTTTTCTCTTGTTCTCTTTTTGCCCAAATGCATTAGAGTCAATGGGTGCTTTTTCTCAAGTTATTTCTCACTCTAAATGCATTAAAGTCAATGGGCATTTTTTCTTGCGGTGACTTTTTTTTTCTCGGCAACTTGATGGAGAAATGCAAAATGTAAATAAACACATTAAAATAATTGTTTGGGAATCAACTTTTCTGAATGTGAGTACGAATTAAATTATTTATACTCAAATTCACACAGATAATGCAGCTACATCTACTTCTCTAAGATAGTAATAAGGTGAAATTGGTCAATGAATTTATTAATTGTTTAATTATTAATAATAATGGGATATTGCCAATATGTTACATAGGGAACTAAACCTGCCATTAATCTGTTCCCCTGAGCCCTCTATTTCAGTAAAGGTGATTACAAAAAATGTATTTACAGATGCTTGATAAAGGGGCCAGACCCCGAAATGTTGCACTGCTATACCGCTATACCGCAATAAACGTGCAAGGTGTTCCTTGCTTACATTAGTTCTGTGTGCCTCTGGATTGCTTGACTTCTGGAATTGATTTTGAGGTTGCCGAACCTCTACCATTGTACACCAAACAGCATTGATTTATCTCACACAAGGGTGTGCGAGAGCCAGATTTCTCTTGGTCAACTGAGCATGTACCCAGATAGTTTGTCCCTAATACAGTGTGCCCTGGTAGATTTCAGATTCCAGATTTGGCCAGAAGGTTTCACTGTTGTTTAATTTCTTCATATAGCTGAGCTGTCATGTGCTCAGGGTCAGTCTACTTTCTCTCTTACTTCAGGTTGGAGTGATTTGTTCTGCAAACTGCAGCAAAAATCCATTGCAAAATAATTTGCTGCAGGAGCATGGGCTCAGGAATCGGCTTCAACTGAACATGCACAGGTCGGCATTGAGAACCAAAGACAATATGAATCAACAGAAGATGGTGACCTGGATATCAAATGCACATCGAGGGGAGGGAGACGGGGAGGCAATACCAGGTAGTTTGGGGGGGGGGGAATTTAGTTATGCTTTAATACTGAAGACAGAAATCAATAGATTGATGATTAGAAAAACAGATGATAGACAGATAGATATTTTTTATGCAAACATTATTGTAAAAAGCAGCTTTTTTCTGTGATCCACTTTTGTATAACAGCATCAGTGCTAACACATGAGTATCTACAAATACAGTTGCTTCAGATGATGTGTAGCATCAGATGATGCAAGCAAGATACAGAACATATGGACACTTCCTGGGCATCCAATGCAATTCAATTGCAATTCAATGCAATAATATTTTTTTTGAGAAAAAATATTAGATTGTATTCCTGTTTTCATTATTGTCCCATTCTTTTTGGCATTAAAAAGCCGATTTATTACATGTTTTTTCATGCTCATTAAAGAAAAAGAAGACAATGATCACAGCACAAAAGTGTTTTCTTTGCAGACAAAATAAAGTCCAACTTTTAAACTGCAGGAGGTGCAATAAATAGTTTTAAGTGGTTAGTTAAACATCACATAAAACAGTTTTGCCTTGAAAACATATTGAATATTATATATATAACATATTGTACAAAGGTCTAATGACATTTCCAACTCATATATTTTTCTGTTTTTCAGTCTATGAAGACTCACCATGAATAAATACTAAATAAACACAACAATGGTTATGAAACAATCTCTGCCAACTGACTATGTTGTTATGAATTTGGAAGAAACAAAATAGCAATTTGATGGTTTAGAAAGCTATTTTGGCTTATGTCCATGCACCATTATACCTGGAGGATGTATATAAAGGTGGGGGACTTGGCAGGAATGATATAGTTGGTGTATCGTAGAGCTAGCTGATTTGACAGATGGAACAGTTTAAAGGGGAAAACCAATGTAAAATGCTCTCTGCTCAGTTGTAAGCACAATCCTGACCTCACTTTTCCTGCAAGGTGAAACAAACTGTATGGTATCCCAAAACCCAGAACAAACCCCAAGCTCTCGGTCTTGGCTCATGCTTCTGCCTGTAGCAGTCAACTTTTTCAGACAGATAACCATTCTACAACCATTGGAACAGGAACTTCAGAATGCTTTAGACATGAAGCCTCAAAACCCATTACCCATTGAATTATCCTATGGCCCTTTTCTGCAGAGGACAAATGGGTAGCACCCAATTGCATGGGTTCCTCTGAAGGCCTAGGGGCTAAGGGGTATATTTATCAAAGAATGAAGTTAATAGTGAAGTCCTATCGAAGAGTGAAGTTCCGACACTAGAGTGAAATTCCGCCACTTCCCATTCATTTCTATGAGGTTTTTAAAGGTGTATTTATCAAAGGGTGAGATTTCACTTTCACCCATTGATAAATACGCCTTTCAAAATCCCATAGAAATGAATGGAGAGCTGCGGAATTTCACTCAGGTGGCGGAACTTCACTCTCAATTCTATCAATTTTAATAGCAAGGTGCATTAGGGAATCAAGGGAGAATGTAGCAGAAAAGTTAACTAAACTATATTTGATAGCATCTGAACACTTCATTCTGAATTGACTGCATAAAGCAGTATTGCTGCAGCCCGTCTCTACTGCCCATCAATAGAATTCAGTCCTCAACCCACCATTTACCCTGCCTGAGGTTATAGATGGTTGCACCAGCAGATACAGCATGGTCAGGATCATCCTATATTATTGTCATAGCCTTGGAAGAGGCCCGCGAGACAGAGGGCAAGGGATAAGCTAAATGCCCATAGCTGAGGATCCCCCTGGAGCAGGGCGATAACAAAATTTACCCTTGGACTCCTCAGTGGGGAAGGAGTGGGGTAGGAACTTAAAATGTAGTTTACATGCCTCCTGGAAGGTGAAAAAATTACTACAGTCCCCACTGAATCTTTCAGGGAACGGGACCTTAGGTTCCATAGCATAATTCCCTGGGGATGCAGGTAATGGCCTGCCTTGCGAGACTGGAGCTGGAATGGGAGCAACCAGTTGTTGCTGAATAACATCCAGCCTTGCAGACAATTGCTGGAGACATTGGACGACTTGATCCTGCTTGGATTCTTGTTCCCCGAGACACTGGAGGAGATTTTCCAGGGTTTCTTTCTTGCTGGCATGTATGGTATCCGAAAACCCAGAACAAACCCCAAACAGTGCAGTACAGAATCAGGAACCAGGAGCATGGTCAGGATTAATAGACCAGGGACAAAACCAATCAGTAACTATGGAACATAGACATGTTGGGGAATGAGTCAGTGCAGTGTAGGTATTTTATAACTAGACATGGCTTACACAGATCACCTGTGACCAGATTGGCAAAAGGTGAAACAAGCCATGCTTACTTTCAGTTACAAGAATAAAGTCTATAAGCTGGTGTAATGAAGCAAATTATTTTCAGGTATCTTCCACCCTTGCTTCCATCCAGAGCATGAATCAGGAAAAAGCATTGTGTAGGGGTAATGATACCAGGAAGCGCAGAGAACTGCTGCTGAAGTTTCCTTTATTTACTACACGACATGTATCAAGCTGCAAAGCTCTTTTTCAGTTACTGAGTTGTCAATGAAACCATAACAAGTGAAAACACAAGTTTAAAACAGAGCTGAAAGCAGTTTCTTTTTTTTTACAGACAGGAATTTCAATTTGAATCTCTCTATTAGGGCTAGTCCACACGGGGAGATAGCGACGCGTTTGCGGTCGCGGCGACAAAGCGCCACGACAGTCGCCGCGACCGGCGCAGGCGACAGTTTTGTATGGGCGCCTATGTAAAAACGCCTGTGCTAACCACACGAGGCGATGCGCTTTTCAACAGTCGCCTGAAAAAGCCTGGCGAGGCATTTTCAGGCGACTGTTGAAAAGCGCATCGCCTCGTGTGGTTAGCACAGGCGTTTTTACATAGGCGCCCATACAAAACTGTCGCCTGCGCCGGTCGCGGCGACTGTCGTGGCGCTTTGTCGCCGCGACCGCAAACGCGTCGCTATCTCCCCGTGTGGAATAGCCCTTAAGCCCCAAACTGTTTATTTTTAATATTAATACAATAATGGTTAGAACCCTTCATTTCTGTATTCTAGAACAGACAGTGTAAATTAATTCCCATGACTGAGTTCAAATCCTCTGAACTGTAAACCCATTTTGGCTCCATAAATGAAAATATAACAGATTTGATTTTATGGCTGTTCAGAACTACAAGTGAGATTCAATTTAATGCGGTAAAGCAATTACAGCAAGTATCAATTTTTGCTTACCCGTGTTAATTATTTCTACATTTTGAGGCCCTTCTTTAAAATTACTGAATCTTAATTTGTTGCCATGGTAACTCTGTAAATGCAGAGAAGAAATCGTTCTCAGTTCTTACTCTACACAAATTGCCACTAAAAAAGGAAAATAAAGGGGCAGACTGTTTTCAGATTGCAGACTTTTATTCCATTGTCACAAACAATACCAAAAAATGAAGCTTAGCTTTGATTGTTGTGGGTCACCAAGCCCTCCAAGAGAATTATTGGGATTATTAAATATTTTCCATCACAATTTGCTAATAATAGAGTACTATTATCTGGTTAATAGTATATTTCTTAGGGAGGCACAAAAACCTTACTAAAAGGGGCACACTAAGGAAGATATATATCTTGAGAATCTCACTGACATTTGTAAGGCAAACTTCCCTAACGAGTGTCGAAAAAAAAAGGCAGCAACCAGATTGACTTTGGGAGCCATTCAAGCAGTCACCCAGCAACAGGCTGTTAAGGCTGATCAACCCATTGCACTGTTGTAGTGAGGACCAAAGGGGAAGCAGAATTCAGGAAAGAAGACCATGTCCAATACATGATATCCAAGGGGTTGATACTCTCAGTTGAATTTTAGGCGAAGTTCGGGGCAGGCAGTGATCAGAAGTCAAAGTGGAAAGGTCAGAAACCCAAAAATTAAGCAGACAATGCTCCATACTAAGTAAGACCTATACTCAGGCATTGAGCCCTTAACATCATCATCATCATTTATTTATATAGTGCCGACAAGATACGCAGTGCTTTACCATAGTTATAACAAACTGGGAATAAATGGTTACATAGTTACATAGTTAGGATAACAAACAAGGGTTACAAAGTACAATAGGATTAGAGGGCCCTACAAATTGGAGTTTACAAAATAAGGGTTAGGGTACAATTGAGACATTAGGATTTTAGAAACGATTTTGTGATTTATGATACAGCAATGATTGATTAATTAATGTACATTGAATAAGCTTCTTTTAACAGGTGATTCTTTAAGGAGCGCTTGAAAGTTTGGAAAGAAGGAGAAAGTCTGACAGCTCGAGGCTAAGAGTTATAGAGAAAAGCTGAAGCCTGAGAGAAGTCTTGTAGACGAGAATGAGCAGAAGTGATGAGAGGAGAAGTGAGGCGAAGATCAGAAGCTGAGCAAAGGTTTTGTGAAGGAGTGTATTTGGAGATCAGAGATAAAATATAGGGAGGGGCTTCATTATTAAGGGCCTTGAAGGTGCGTGTTAGTAATTTGAATTTTATTCTAGAAGAGATTGGGAGCCAGTGAAGGGACATGCATATGGGAGCAGCTGATGTTGAGCGGTGAAATAGATGAATGAGTCTAGCAGCCACATTTCGAACAGATTGGAGTTGTGAAAGGTGACTTGTTGGAATATCTGCAAGAAGTAGTTTGCAGTAATCAAGGCGGGAGATGATGAGCGACTGAATCAGTGTTTTAGTTGATTCTGAACTGAGATATGGTCGTATTCGGGCATTCGCGTACTTTGGTGAGTGCAGTTTCCGTTGAGTGTGATGGGTGAAAGTCAGATTGCAGGAGGTTGAGAAGGGAGTTGTGAGTGAGATGCTGGATCAGGTGTTTGTAAACAAGCCGGACAGTTCTGAGGAAGTGGCGTGAGGCCACGAAATGCGTTAAGCATAGGGATTGTTTGATGCACGTTTGGCGTGTATATAAACTGATGTTGTCTACTCTTCATTCTGAAATGAACCAATGCTTTTGTTTCTAGCTCATAGTGGGCTATTCAGAGTTCATAGAAAACTCTATAGATGAGAGCAAATACTGATTGGATGCTATGGAAAATGGAAATTTGTCTGTGCTAGGACAGTCTTGTTAGCCAGTCTTTGGAGGGAGCAGTAAGTACATCCTACCTTAAATAGGTGCAATTCAGCATAGTTGTTAAATGCACAGCTCCCTCGACAGAAACAAAAATGCATTATTAAGAACAAAATAGTACATTATTCAGTGTAACATTCTACAAAGTAATATTCTCATGGTAATTACTGCAAACATGCACCTCAGTGCAAGCAGGTAAGTCATTAGATTTCACATTTTGTATTACTTTTGCAATGAAATCTATCCAATTTATTTATATTATTGCACAGGGCTATTGGTTGGCTTGAGAAACACCTGGCCACCTTTAGGCATCTCTGTGCTTTGTATCCTACGGGATCCTAGGGAGTTTGGCCCCCTCCTTAAAATAGCATTTGAACAATTAATAGGTATTTCTATTTCACTTCAATCTTTAAGCAAAGGACATCTATCTAACTCAAAAGAGTGGTTCACAACCAAATGCATTTAAGCTCAGAATATGACTGCATCATACTACAAGTTTTCATTTTTTAGTTGTTTGTGGTTTCAAATCATTTAGTTTTTGTTCCGCTGCTCTCAAGTGTGTAATTTCAAGCAGGGTTTAAATGAGAGACTGGAAAGTAACTAGGAGAGGGTCTGAATACAAAGATAAAGAGTGACCACACCATTTTAGCCTCACAGAGCAGTAGTTTTTGGGTGCTGGAATCAAGGTCTCCCATCTAACAGCTGGAAAGATGTAGAAGATAAACACAAATAATACATTATTTATTTTTATTATAAAAAATAAATATTGAAGAGCAATTGTTAATAGGATATTTTTAACATACTAAGGGTCGATTTACTGATTTTTTTTTTTACAGAAATTGTGTTCTTTTTAAATATTTCTAAAGCTCTAAAAATATGAAATTTATTAAGTGTAAAAAACACAAAAAACTCAAAATACAAAACTGTTCCAAGTAAAAGCCGATGAGGTTCCATAGAAGCCATTAGGAGCTGTGATGATCCTTTTGGATCCTTGTTCCTGGGACTCCTTGTTCCTGATTCCTGCCTTGTTCCCTGTTCCTGTCCTTGTCCTGCCTGGTTCTCTACTTCCATTAACTATTGGACCTCCTGGTATTTGACCCCGGCCTGTCTCTTCAACCATTCTCTGCCTTCAACCTGCCCCTGACCTCGGCCAGTTTACCGGACTCTCCAAGTTTGCCGCCAGTTCTGACCTTTTGCCTATTCTTTGGATCACTCTTGCCTGCAGCCAGGGGTGCTCCACCAATGAGGCGAGTTGAGACACTCGCCTCAGGCGGCAGCGCCCCCTGGTTGCCAGGGGCGGCAAAAATGCCACTCCTGGTAACTAAGAGCCGAATTTCCGGTTTTCAAAACGGAAATTCGGCTCTTCTAGTGCAGAAAGCGCTATTGCACTCTCTGCACTAAGCGTCGTGGACCGCGCCTGCCCTCTCCAGCGCTATAAAGGTTAGTGCCGTGGGGAGGGGTGGGGGCGGCGAAAGAAGGCTGCCTCAGGCAGCATAATAGCAAGAATCGCCCCTGCCTGCAGCCTGCCTCTGACCACTGACCCGGTAAAAAGACTTCTGTTTTTCTTGCAAATAACCAGTTGTGTTGCCTGCACTTAACTTTAATAAATCTTTCCACGCTACAGCATGTTTCCTGTGTATCAGCACCTCAAATACCCGCTGTTTCCATGTTACACAGCACCTAGGCTCTTACCTGTAAGCCACACACCTGTGGCCCAGCTTGACAGTAAATAAGAATTGATAAGACACAGTGCCAAAAGATTACTAGCTGTTGTGTTATTATTTAGAGTGGGAACAAAAAAAGTATCCAAGAAATAAAATACTTATAAGATGGTTGAGAGGCAGCATTCTGAAGTGGTTTGAAGAAATAATAACTAATAAATAATAAATTATTTTATAGTATTTTTTAACACTCTTTCAAACATGAGCCCTATGGCTGATTTGAGGCCTAGCAGTGCATATGGATGCACTCTTGTTCCTATTTTTGTTATGGTGCCACATCATCTATGCTAGTTTTATAGCAGGAAGCAAAATATGCCTAATAGGTGAGCCGTACATATGCCCATGCATTGATGTCAGAGAGTCAAATAAATCTCTGTAGCTAGTATGTCTCATAATCTCATTCAGGATAGACTGCTAAACCTTACATCATTATTAAGGTATATTTTTTTGAAAGCTAATGAAAATGAAAATATAATACAGGGGAAAGGATTATGAAAATGAGTTTACATTTGATTAGGTTAGAGTGGTATCAGTATGGATCATGTTCAGTCTCCCACGTTCCTCTTCAGTAGATTATTTAACTTTCAGTACCTAATATATTATTGTAATTTGCACATTCATGAAAAAAAGTGTATATATAGGGTTATGTAATAAAATGCGCTAAGTATGCCAAGGAGCAGTAACCCAAAATAAACGAACAGCAGGTAGCGTTTACCAGTCATCTTGTTATTTCTTATTAGCACTTACTATTGTCACTTATAAGCTCAGAAATAAACTTTATTTTAATAATAGTTTTTAAGAAGCAACCATATGCATTAGTGAAGATATACACATTGTATAATACAAGGATAATTACTGTATATTCACATGCCTACTTGTAATTGCTCAGATTCATTTTCCTTTTTTCAGTATCCTTGTCATTAGTTACATAATCTTGCAATTAAAAGTTATATTCATTCCTCTGAAACTAGTTTTAAAGAGTGGTTTAGTCTAGAAGACATTGATTATATACATTGCTTTAGAAGAGTGTAGAAGCTTTGGATACTGGTCTTCAGTAGAGTATAGCAGTTAATTACTGTCGCTTTAGACAGTAGCTAGATTTTACATATAACACTTTCAGCACATGAATACATTTTGCACCAGCCTTGGAACCTCTGGCACATTGAGTTTTTGATGTTTTTTTTCAATTAGAGGAAAAGAAATGTGAATAAATATTTATCCTCAGAATTCTGATTTCAAACTGAAACAGATTCTAATGTTTGATAATGAGTTCTGTTTCCTTTCGATGCATGTCATGAGCATCCTAATTCTTTATTGACGGAAATTAACCGAACACATTTCAGGACTGCATCTTCCATTTAAAAGCCACAGGGAATACGTCCTTTAATTCAATGACTCCGAACGGAGAGTTTGACAGATTTTTTTTTTTAAATATGGTTTGAGAGAGATTTATTTATGAAAAAATATTTATAAAAGGAAAAGCTAATGCGAGTTAATTAAAATCAATGCTCTGCTGGTTTGAATAATCCAAATAAGAACTGTATGTCAAAGCGATTATCTCCTGACAATTAGCTTGCATTTGTAATGTATATTAATTTGCATACTATTTACATTTTAGTGGTATTTAGTAGTATTTGTTATTTTTTTTTTTGTAGTTGTTCACTGTCATTTCGTTAATGTCTCAGGGTGTTAAGAAGATACATTATATATAACTCAGCTAGTGGAACATGGGGAAAAAGTGACAGCACTTTACTACATACTTCTCCTAATGGTCTTTTATATAATAGTTCACATCATATTCCAGATTAATGGACTATGTGTTGGCCAGTGCCCCTTTAGTCCTTTAAGCAAAATAATTTATTTCTTCTGGAGCAAATATAAATACATTTCAGTACGTTGTGGTGTTTTGACATATACAATCTAGTTAAGCAAAGGCTAAATTCTTCCTTCAGTGGTGACTGTTCTTTTTGTTTTCCTAAGAATCACTGAGTGGATTACATTGGATCACTGGATCAAAATTCCACTCGAAAAATGTTGCTGTGACAAAAAATTTGCCAAAACAAAACTGTCGCCATGACAAAAGTCGCCATAAGAAAATACGGCCATTGATGTTAAATCATTTGCAGTGAGAGTAAATTGTGGCACACGTCAATGATTGACATGGATAAAAAAAAAATACCTATTGACTTCAATGTTTTTCTCAAATTTTTAATTTCACAAATATATTTGGACAGATTCACTCATCACTCTACCTGACCCATCCTCTGCTTGGCCTTCTCTTTGCTTGTCTCTGAGCCTCAGTATGTTTCCTGATCCATCTTTACTTAATGTTTAGGTACTCTTGGTTTTCAGCTGTGTCCAGTGCTTACCACTGCAAACCCCTCTCGACTTTTCTAGCACTTCTGATTCTTCTCACCTAGTGCATTGCTGTTCAAAACCAAGGAGAAATAATTAACCAGAATTCTAATAATTTGCACAGTATACCTATGCATTATTTAAGAGGACAGCTTGGCTCTGGTTCAATTCTATATTTCATTATATTACATTCCCCCAGGTACTGTAGGGGAAGTCTGATTTAGTTCTTAATTGGGCCATAGCTGTTCTGACTTTCCTATTGGTTTACTTTTTAAATCCCCAACTCTGTGTTAATTCACTGCCTGCTGTAGATCAAGTTTGCATGAACCTGTGTGTATTAATTCATGTGTCACAATTATTGGTTAAGTTAGGTTTAAAAAAGACACACGTCCATCAAGTTCAACCTTTTACGTCTATAGATAACCTGCCTAACTGCTGGTTGATCCAGAGGAAGGCAAAAAAAAGAAAATTTGAATCCTCTCCAATTTACCTTAGAGGGGAAAAATCATTCCTGATTTCAAGATGCTAGTGATACTAGTACCTGGATCAACTTGTACCATGTACCATAATCCTGAATTCCCTCACTTGCTAAAAAGACATCCACTTTTTGTTAGACTTCTTTGCCCTAGTTGGAGTCTCTTGATTCTTGACCAGTAAGACCTGGCAGAATGCAAGTTGCTGAGGTTCATACCAAAGCCAGTGTTGGCAGTTATAAACAGTAGAGCATGCTTAAACCAAAATCCAGTTACTCCTCTGGTGTACTGCCTTGCTTTACAGTATGTGACACCCTAGCCCAAACTGCTGTACTGAAATTATTTGGAAGAGATTTGATTGGCTAAGAGGCGACTTCAAAGAAAAGTGTTACACAAATGAATACAACTTATTGAAAAAGATTTGTCCATGTTGTAAGGAGTTAAGTTAGAGTTACTACGAATGTTTCTTTCTGTCATTTCAGCAATTAATGTCAGAGTGTCTTGTGAGAAGTTCTTTGCAGAAGTGAACAAAAGATTTTGGCAATTTTAAAAATTCTTAACATTTAGAGGCAAAGCTAAAGAGTCAAGTTAAAATAATCAGGGTTATAAATAATTGGTAGCCATACTCAGTTCAGACTCTCTACACCCCATGCATTCTCTTGGTGACCCTTGGCACCCTCACTGTCTTTACCAGCCCCCTCTCCTATGGGCCCAAGTAGTTGCAGTGTAAAAAAAAAAGTTAGATTTTCTTTGCAGAACAATATTTGTTTTCCTTATGAACTCATAACACATAATCATAGCAGGGAGCTCATAGTTTTGGTTCCGATGGAAAAAGTTAACTGACATATTCAGTGTTTTCAGACGTGAATACTTGTAGGACAATTTGTCAAAATCAGAACCTTGGTTATAGCTTCCTTTGTTTAATCACATTGTGGATTGAAGTGATCAAAGAGTAAAATGGAAATTCCCAGAACAGTGAAGGTGACATAATAAAAACTTGCTATTCATAGCTGCTGGGTGGGGGCTCTTTATGTCACTGCATCAAGGAATGGTCACTGCTAATGATATCTGAGCAAATGTACAGTAAATAAGCTGTAATTTACAGCTTAGAGCAAAAACATATTAAAACATTGCTGTTGTTTGCTCTCTGTTTATATATATATTTTTCCCGTTGAGTGCATATATACTGTATATATATATATATATATATATATATATATAACAAACAAGGGAAAGTTGTGCTCACCACTATTTTTTAAAACCATTAGGCGGGGGTGCAATGAGGATGTCACCACAAAATACATATAGTCAAATACAAGAGTCCTCTGCACTCAACCCATTATCAATATATTTAAGACAGAGACATTTTGTGCATACTGCTACTGAAAAATGCCTTACCCTTTAAACAAAACAGGGATTGTTTGTCCATATATTGCAATATATTTAAGCTGGCCAACTACGTCAAAGTCATCCCATATCTGGCCAGTCATATGCTCAATTTTATCTGATTCATTAAGAATTCTATTGCTTCATTATACATTTTACAAAGGGACTAGGTTTTACCTGCAACTTACTTGCTGCTTTCAAAGTAAACCCCCATACTTGGCTGCCCTTTTATTAGACACCAGTGGGATCACCTGACTATAGCTGGGAAGGGTGGGAGCTACAACATGGAGCTGGTCACTGATCCTGTATATATATATATATATATATATATATATAGTAACATAGTACTGCACTCAACGGGAAAAATCAAGACTTATTGATAAAATATGACTTTTCAAACACCAACTGTGCTTTTTCTGAAGGATAACAAATGTAAAATATAAGGATATTATAAGTCACCGTTGAGTTCCATGACCATATAAAAGTACGAGGCCGAAGGCCGACTGCTTTTATACAGGTCATGGAACTCTGAGGTTACTAATAATATCCTTATATTTTCCAACAGGGGGTACTTTCTTTATTATAATACACAAATTTCAGTGAGTCATGTGACAAAAATGACATCACTACTCACCGTTTATAAGGATATAATTTACATGATATTCATGGCTTTTGTGTAAAAAAAAAAAAAAAAAAAATATATATATATATATATATATATATATCTATATATATATATATATATATCCAAATTAATTCCCTCTTGTAGGACTGATGTTTTCAACAGTTGTGCACAGACATGCCCAGTAGCATCAGCCAATAGTAGCAAATGCATTTTACTCTTTGGATTTCCACTCAACATTTAGGAACATTCATAGTTACATAGTTACATAGTTAAATTGGGTTGAAAAAAGACAAAGTCCATCAAGTTCAACCCCTCCAAATGAAAACCCAGCATCCATACACACACCCCTCTACTTTTAATTAAATTCTATATACCCATACTAACTATAGAGCTTAGTATCACAATAGCCTTTGATATTATGTCTGTCCAAAAAATCATCCAAGCCATTCTTAAAGGCATTAACTGAATCAGCCATCACAACATCACCCGGCAGTGCATTCCACAACCTCACTGTCCTGACTGTGAAGAACCCCCTACGTTGCTTCAAATGAAAGTTCTTTTCTTCTAGTCTAAACGGGTGGCCTCTGGTACGGTGATCCACTTTATGGGTAAAAAGGTCCCCTGCCATTTGTCTATAATGTCCTCTAATGTACTTGTAAAGTGTAATCAATTCGTTTTTTTCTTGAACATTATTGTGGAGATGTATGCTAATGAAAACAGGTCAAAATGAAAGATTTTTATAGTGTTTGCCAAGCACAGGAAGCTGGAGTTGATTGATACTAATTGCGGTGCTGGGAGTTTTTTTTTGTTCCTTTCAGGCACTAAGCAAATATCTTAAGGAGAAAATTTGAAGAAATTAAAACAAAATGATGTGTTTTAATAATGTTGATTTCCCTGGTACAGAGTTTGCTTACAAGTTTTCTTACAGAGTAAACAAAAACATATATTGTTATATTTACCAGGCCTCTGAAATTAAGTAAAGCCCTAACATTAGGCGAAAAACACTTATCAGCCTTCATGCATAGCTTCATTCTACATCCATAATATTTAGGGCTCATATATGGGCTTATGGTGATGGCAACTCCAGGGTTGCACAGCATCAATAGGCACGCTTGCATGCAATTCTGCAGAAAAGGCAGAACAAACAGAAATTTACAAAAGTAAAAGGAGTATATTTGGCAACAAATATTTTTGATGAATAGCTTCAGCTCCTCCCATTTGCATCGATTTTAGCATGACCATGCTAGTGACTACATTGGTAAATTACCCTATTGTTTTTTTCTACATAAGGCTTGTTAGTTGAAGGGTTTTCAATTAAGTAATGCACATTCTGCAATTAATTACATGGAATAATCATCAGCTAGTGAAGTAGAGTTATGCAGGTGACTCACGTAATAAACATCAGCAGGTAGCACTCAGTAGAACTCAGTAGAACTTCAAGGTTTCCATCTACAGCCGGTGATGATCTTATGCTCAGTGTGGTTTTCTTACATTTGATACCAGATATCCAGTGTCAATAATTCCTAAAGTCAAAAATTCTCAATAAAAAAACTAGCTGATCTTTTTTTCTATGCTAAGTCATTTATGCTTCTAGAACATCTCAAGACTAAGCTTCAAGCACTAACATCCCTTTTTTCTTATGCACTTTGTTGACCCTCCACACTAGACTGTCACAGTCTTTTACACTGGGAGACACAATGGGGGGGGAATTCGCAAAATTGTCGGGAACGAAAAAACGTATTTTAAATGTTGTAGAAAGTGTCGTAGTAACAGCCAACAAATTCACAGAGCATTTACCCGCCAATTTTTGCGACATGTAAGACACTTTTGGAATAGTGTCGTTAAAAGTGGATTTGGTTTTTTCGGCCACACTTTTCCTGACATTTTTATGAATTGTTTGTAAACTTGTGTGTTTTACCGACAATTTTTCCAACACATTGGGCTCTCCAAAATGAAAATGTCGGTCAAATTGTCTTTTGAAAAAGCTCGATAAAATGTTGTCTGTCTGACGAAAAGATATACAACATTTCTGACGAGACATTCAGAGACGTAACATCTGCCTTTGTGAATTTGCCGTTCGCATGACATTTTACAAATTTATTGACCGCCACTTCTGGGTTACTTATTTTACCGACACTTTTGTGAATTCCCCCAATGAGTTACCTTGACCATTACCAGTAATTTATATATACTAGAAATAGTTGAAACTCTTTTTAGAATCAACAGATGTGTCAATGTATCCATTGCCTATGCATTCTTGTACCTTTATATGGATACTCAGCGGAGTTGGCAGAAATGAGTGCTTATTAGAATGTAAACCATCAAGTGGATGATAGTGGATGATAGGGGTGTCAGACAATCAAACAGTAATTTAAAGGGCTCCAGGCCAGTCCGTATAAGAAATGGGATGCTGATTGCCATTAGTGCAGCTGCATTTGTGAGCGACTATCTGCTAATTTCCACAAAAGCAGGGTATATTAACAAAGGAGAATTTGGGATTAGGAGACATTACCGCTAAATTAATCTCTGGATAATACTGATTAGGTGTGTTGCTTCTTTCCTCATAGGCTTAAAGGATCCACAACAGACATAGGCTCATTAAAACAACACAGTGAAAATGCTTTGCAATTCTATCTGTGCAGTTTATCCCGCAATCATTATAATAGAATTAAACTAATACAGGTGTGGGACCTGTTATCCAGAATGCTCGGGACCTGGGGTTTTCCGGATAATGGATCTTTCCGTAATTTGGGTCTTCATGCCTTAAATCTACTAGAAATTCATTTAAACATTAAATAAACCCAATAGGCTGGTTTTGCTTCCAATAAGGATTAATTATATCTTAGTTGGGATCAAGTACAAGCGACTGTTTTATTATTACAGAGAAAAAGGAAATCATTTTTAAAAATTTCCATTGTTTGGATAAAATGGAGTCTATGGGAGACTTCACGGACGATGTTGCATTTTTTCATATATTTAAACAAATAGCCTTGGCTGTTGCACTTAATGGCAGAAATGTATTCCGTGACTAAATGCAGTGTGTGTATCTGCATTAAATACTGTACTAAAACATATGTATTCTGTCTGTTTCCTTTGTTCTATCAACAAAACCTGCCTTTTGTTTAACCTTATTAGATGCAAGTGAAGCTTCTTCTTCTTTTCCCATTTTTTCTAGCTTGCAGGGAGTTTCTGACCTCCCACACAGCCACCCACACTCTAATAAATTTTCACTGTGCAGAGAAACATCTCATATGTTTCAGAGACAAAACAGGTGCCATTGTCAATAGTACTCGTGTTTAAACTATATAAGATCTTTACACATATAATGTATACGTGTGTACCTGATTTAGTTGTCCATAACAGCCAATCAAATGTTTGCTTTCAAAAAGCAAAGCATAACTTACTACCTGCTCATTGTTTACAAGACGTTACTAAGATAGAAGCAAACTTTGTACAGGTTATTACATGAACCCTTACATTGTGTACTGTATGTACATGGGAGCATCCACCGCAGATTTCCTTTTCTATAATGAAGCAACTTTCCATTATATATTCATTAACAAATGGAAACAGTTTTCTATGTCTTTGTCTCTTTCTTTCTGTCCTGTTTTTTCTGACTTGAACAATGGTTCAGATTCAGTTTGATGATACTTACATCCTAATTCAATTCCAAATTTCCTCATAGGCCACTTACAAATCAGTGATCTATTATGTGACTACTTACGGGTGAGATTGAATTTAAGGGGAATATCTAGTATAGGTCAATCTAAAAACAACTGGACTTGCTGAGTAATCAATGAAGACGTTTCAATACTCATCCGAGCAGCTTCTTCAGTCCAACTGACTGTTGTAGGAAGTTTTCGGCATATAAACTATTCCAATAATCCATTTACAATGGCACATTGTAACTCTTCAAAGAGGTGACATCTGAAGAAATTCACAGAGGTGTTGATTTTGTCTAGTTACTGTGATAGGATTATCCAATGCCTCATGCAACTCCTAGATGTGGTGTTAAGACTAGATTTGTGCCTTAACACCACATACTTCAAGTACAAGAACCTTTTTTATAGACAGAAACATGGCTGTGCAATGGGTTCTCCAGTCTCTCCCATTGTAGCAAACTTGTACATGGAGGAAGTGGAAAGGAAGGCCTTACTTACTTTCCAGGGAACTACACAGAGTCACTGGTTCAGGTATGTGGATGATACTTGGGTTAAAATCAGATCCAATTAAGTGGCTGCCTTTACAGAACACATTAACTCAGTGGACAATAACATCAGGTTCACAAGGGAAGATTTCCACGAGACGAGAACAAACTTGCTTTTTTGGACTGTTTGATATGTATCCAAGAGGGGGGTAACTTGAAGACGGAAGTATACAGGAAACCCACTCATACGGATCAATATCTGTTGTTTGATTCCCACCATCCGCTGGAACACAAACTGGGTGTCATTCGAACCCTGCACCACCGGACGGAATGTGTGGCAACTGATACAGAGTCCAAAGACAAAGAGCAAAAACATCTCAGAGGAGCTTTGAAAGCGTGTGGCTACCCAGACTGGGCCTTTGTCAAAACAGCAGCAACCAAGCCCAACAGGAACACCAATAGAAATAACCGCCCGGAGACACATAGTAGGCGAAACATAGTCATCCAATATGTAGCAGGAGTGAGAAACTCAGGAGGATTTTCAACAAACACCATGTCCCTGTGTTTTTCAAACATAGCAACACACTGAGACAAAAACTGGTACACCCAAAGGATCAAACACCAAAAGAAAAACAAAGCAATGTGGTATACGGAGTCCAGTGTAGCGAGGAGTGCACAGATCTATACATTGGGGAGACAAAACAACTGCTCTCCAAGCGAATGGCTCAGCACAGGAGGGAGAACTCTACAGGGCAAAACTCAGCTGTCTTTCTACACTTAAAAGACAAGGGACACTCCTTTGAAGACAGCAAGGTCCAAATCTTGGATAAAGAAGACTGCTAATTTGAACGAGGCGTGAAAGAGTCGATTCATGTCAAGGTGGAGAGACCATCCCTGAACAGAGGTGGGGGCCTTCGACACCACCTGTCTGCTACATACAATGCTGTTCTAACATCTGTACCCGGCGGATTCAGAACACTTCACACATCCATTCATGCAACTCTCACAAGTAACACCTGTATCTAGGAGTTGCATGAGGCACTGGATAATCCTATCACAGTAACTACACAGAATCAACACCTCTGTGAATTTCTTCAGATGTCACCTCTATGAAGAGTTACAATGTGCCATTGTAAATGGATTAGTGGAAGAGTTTATATGCCGAAAACTTCCCACACCAGTCAGTTGAACTGAAGAAGCTGCTCGGATGAGTAGTGAAACGTCTTCATTGATTACTCAGCAAGTCCAGTTGTTTTTAGATTTACCTATACTAGATACAGTTTACCATGACCTGGATGAATGAAAATCTTCATAATCATAATTTAAGGGGAAAAAACTTTTCTCCTAATTCAGTTCCAGTTTTCCCGATAGACTTCAATATCGTTTTCACGTGATAAACCATTAGATAAGCTTTTCGTATTGATTTGAAATAGAATAGAAAGGGACAGAAAAAAGATATTTGCAACCAATAACATTTACAAATAGAAGTATGGGACCTATACCCAGATTGTTTGGGAACTGGGATTTTCTAGATAACAGTTCATTCTGTAACGAGTCAACATCAAAATCCGAAAAGTTCTCTCTATTTTCTGAAAACTAATTTGACCAAACCTGCACTGACTTTCCCCCGTATTTATCAATAAATGTTAACAAAAATTTCATGTGCGAAAAAACTCGCTAAAAACATGAAAAAAATATTTTTAGGATTTAACATCCAAAAAATCAGTCTTTTTTTGATTATCACCCAATAACCACAAAATCGTTGAATTATTGTACAAAACCCAGGATATCTTCAAAATGTCAACAGGACTGCTATTGACTTCTACATATACTTTGGACTTTAGCACCATCCGAGTTTCATAAATCACGAAAACTTCGAGTTGTTTTTCTAAGAAAAATTGGTGATTTTCCCCTTTAATAGTCAGAACAGAAAAAATCAGACTTTAATAAATTACCCCCTTACTCAACATAATTAATTAATTCATTTAAACATTAAAGAAACCCAACAATTTTTTTTGCCTTCAATAAGGGTTAATTATCTCTTTGTTGGGATCAAGTACAAGGTACTGTTTAATTACTGTATTACAAAGAAAGGAAGAACAAAGGAAATCATTTAAAAAAAAAATCTAACTATTTGTTTAAAATTGAGCCTATGGAAGATTGCTGTCCTATAATTCAGAGCTTTCTGGATAATGGGTATCCAGATAACAAATCTCATACTTGTACCTGTAATAATGTATATTGAAAAGTTACTTAGAATTACAGAGTTTTCAATATACAAAAAAATGAGTATAGTTCCACCTCTAACAAAATGCTTCCTTCCTTCTAACCAATAGCCTATTTAAGTTCTCAGTCCAGAGAAAATGGGCAGAGAATGATTTAATGTGAGGTTTGTCATAGCCCCCAAAGACAAGAAAGAAAGAAAAGTTTACTCCATTCCCACCCACCTACACTTGTCATATTTACAGAGGGCAAATATTATTGCATTGGAAGCTTAAAGTAACAATTCAGTGTAAAAATAAAAACTGGCTAAATAGATAGGCTGTGCAAAATAAAAAATGTTTCTAATATAGTTAGTTAGCCAAAAATGTTATGTGAGGTGAGCTGATGTCTAACATAACAGAACAGAACACTACTTCCTGCTTTTAAACTCTCTAACTCTGAGTTAGTCAGCGACTTCAAGGGTGGCCACGTGGGACATAACTGTTCAGTGAGTTTGCAATTGATCCTTCGTTTTCAGCTCAGATACAAAATTAAACAGTTATGACCCATGTGGCCACCTGCAAGTCACTGATTGGTTACTACCTGGTAACCAATCAGTGGAAACCAAAAGAGCTGCAAAGCAGGAAATAGTGTTCTGGCTATTATGTTACACATGCAGTCACTCCAGCCTTTATACATTACATTTTTGGCTAACTAACTATATTAGAAACATTTTTTATTTTGCACAGCCGATCTATTTACCCAGTTTTTATTTTTACACTAAACTGATGCTTTAAATAAGACTACAGTGGATACATTAATTCTGTAATCAGAAAATCATTGTTATATAAGGAAACAGAAACATCACAGGCAACCCTAGCTTAACAGGTTTTGAAGAAAGTCATTCAGAAAAAATTAAAACCTGCAATTCCAACTGCAACTTTGAGACATAAATTGCCATGTTTTTAACTGCAATGCAGTGTTTTTCCCATAATTCCAGTATAATTGTAGGTGCATGCTAAGTTGCGTCTTCCAGAACCTTTGGGTGAGGTATAAATATACTGGTATATATGCAAACTAGCATCCCTTTGGATAAATAGTCCAAATGCACAAGGTTTGGGAGGGTAACGGGCTGAAGGGGGAAGCCTACATATCTGCCCCTGCCCACCCTGCATAAATATAGAAGTGCCAAATGCATTGGGCAGACGCAGGTCTTAGCTTCAACTTTGGAGCACAAAGATGGTCGGCTATTCTGCAATGTGCAGGTTAGGGTAGAGATGTGCAAATGAAGCATATAGACTTTTTCTATAAAGTGTCACCTGTCATGGGGTAAGAGAACAAAATAACGTGTCCTGAGTTATAATGGTTTATGACAAACTCCTTTATTTTATAACTTGATTTTATCATTTACCTTGCAACGTAACAGTCCTCATCTTGTCTCTTTGAGACAACATTTCATGTTTTATACCAACTGTAATGTACTCTTGCAAACAGTGGAATATATCATTTAAATGAACATTGAAATGAGTTTGTCAAAACCACCTTCACTAGCATTGTGCTGAGCATTACATAAATCTGTCAATTTTGAAGCTGCCTCCACTATGCGCATTAAAGGAAAGGCTTTTATTGCTGCTAAGCGTTGCAGAAATTTGGATCCAACCCATTTCATTCATACAATGAAACCAGTGAACGGATTATAATTTGCAGTCGTCAAAAGCTGATTCCTCAAATTGCTTAACAAAATGCTATATGATTAAACAACCTTGAATGTTAAATATTACAAATGGTTTAATGACAAAGAAAGAAAACATAAATAAGGTTGCAGAATGAAGGAAAGGCCTCAATTTGCCTTTAAAATTCTATATAAAAATTCTTGTTGCAGGCTAAGGCTCACTTTCATTTTCTGTTATATTTTTAGGACCGATTTTTAGATCATCATGTTGTTATGATGTTGTTTGCATCTTATATTTAATTTTTTCACAGTTCTCCCTGTCCAGGCAGTTTTCAGATAGTGATAGTTTAACCCATTGCTGTATTACTTATTCTATTAGCTGTAATCTTGGCACACAAGGACTCATTCTCAATGTCCCAGTCAGTGTGCAAAGTGCAAAAAAAAGGGTGCAAAAAGTCATTTTTTTGCATGTGTCCTCTACATGGGGCATAAATAGTTGTAAACCTCTGAACTCTGTTTCAGACTGTGCCTAAAATTGAGTGCTACCTGTGTTAAATGAGGTGGGAGTGGGAGGCAGGTATGTGCACCCCCTCCAACCTCTACCCAACCCATACCATGCCTGTCATTCATTTGTGCAAAGTAAGAGCATCAAGAGGTGCAGGCTACATTGGAGCCATGTCCGAATCACTTCTACCTCTTAATCCTGTAGTACTGTGGAAACAATATCCTCCACTTCTTTGTGATTTGGGTTGTATAGCATGCAGAAGCCTCAGAATTACAAGGATTCCATCTCCCATAAAGTCAGTTTTAATCAAATAATTCGAATTATTAGTAATGCTGTATTTATCTCTAATATTAAAACAGAAGCTTGTACTTGAGGGTAACTAAGCTGCACAAATTCATATTGAAGGCAAAACAATCCTGTTGGGTTTATTTAAAGGGATTCTGTCATGATTTTTATGGTGTAGTTTTTATTTCTAAATTGCACTGTTTACACTGCAAATAATTCACTCTACAATATAATATTTAATTCCTGAACCAGAAAGTGTATTTTTTTTAGTTATAATATTGGTGTGTAGGCAGCCATCTTAGATCATTTCACCTGATCATGTGCTTTCAGAGAGTCAGCACTTTAGGAGGGATAAAAACAAATAGGCGGCACTCCGGATAAAATGAAAAAAACATTTTTTCCAACATTGGATGGATCCACATGGAGTGCCGCCTATTTGTTTTTATCCTTATTTACTACAGCTGAGACACTGGTGGCTGAGCACCCGGTTCCTGAGTGGAGCAAGTGGAGGAGAAAAGCCCTCGGGGGGGGTGAGTTTGGAGCGGCTAATTATTTGACAGCACTTTAGGATGGAACTGCTTTCTGGCAGGCTGTTGTTTCTCCTACTCAATGTAACTAACTGTGTCGCAGTGGGACCTGGATTTTACTATTGAGTGCTGTTCTTAAATCTACCAGGAAGTTGTTATCTTATGTTATGGTGCTGCTATCTGGTTACCGCCCCATTGTTCTTTTGTTTGGTTGCTGCGAAGGGAGAAAGGGAGGGGGGTTATATCACTCCAACATGCAGTACAGCAGTAAAAAGTGACTGAAGTTTATCAGAGCACAAGTCACATGGCTGGGGGCATCTGGAAAACTGACAATATGTCTACCCCCATTTAAGATTTCAAAACTAAATAGAAAAAAATCTGTTTGCTCTTTTGAGAAATGGATTGCAGTGCAAAATTTTGCTGGAGCAGCACTATTAACTGATGCGTTTTGAGAAAACAAAATTCCCATGACAGTATCCCTGTAATGATTTTTAGCGGAAGAGATAAATTACAGAAGGATCCATTATCTGGATAACCCCATCTCCCAAGCATTCTGGATAATAGATTTTATACCTGCATATATTATTTTAGTATTAGAAGTCCTATAATAGAAGTACATTATGATTTATGATTTTTTTAAACGTTTCTTTTCTCCTCAGTAGGTCTGTTTAATTCTGCCTGATAGGGGTTTTGATATTTTGTGACCTCGTGTCAGGCATGGTACATGAGCAGTAGTGTATGAATAATGTGCAGAAGCCAACCTAATGTATTCCTCTGTTTAATCTTTCTTATTTCCACCACCCACCATCTGACATTTACAACAGCCCTAAAAACCTAATGCACCAATAATCTGTTACAAGAAGATATTTATAAACAAAAGCAGTGTCAAGCAATTAAAAATGACCAGGTCAGTGGCAACGCTCTGTATGAAAAATGCCATTGTCTGCTTTTAATTATTCATCCCACGTCTGGAATAAACATATTGTGACAGTTCAGATTATTAGCACAAATGTTGCTTCCAACGCAAAGTTTATTATATTGATATTTACTGATTTTAATTCTATGCAGGTCTCCCCTTCGCCAACAGCATTTTTCAGCAAATATGTTCTCAGCACAAGATTCCCAGTGGAAGCCATGGTTAGTTGTCTCTTACTTGCTGAATATTTGACTGTATCCTTGGGATCTATTAATCTTTTCTGTGGACAGCAGTGATGCTTTGCACAGGACAGTTTCAGTTTAATATAGTCAAAGGAAAACAAGACTTAATGGAAAAAAACTCAACATTTGGTTTAATATTAAAGTAGTAGGCACAGGGCCGGCCCGGAACTAGGGGTAGGCAGAATAAGTCTGGTTGCTTAATATTTTGGCTGTGCATAAAAAGAGAAACATATCAAGTTAATGTGATAATTATTTTTGTTGAATTTTGTTTTGGAGGTACAGAAAGAGGCTTAGTCACAGATTTTTCTTCTCTGTAAGAAGTTCACCATTTGCTTAGGCTCATGCTACACGGGGCATTCTCTCTGCTGGTGTTTTTTAGCCTGAATCCACCCATGCCCCTTGTTATACAGGTATGGGACCCTATATGCACAAACCTGTGCTTGTTCTCTGTAATAATAAAACTTTGTACTTGATCCAAGCATGGTCATAATTAATCATTAATGGAGGCAAAACAATTCTATCGGGTTTGGTTAATGTTTAAATGATTTTGATCATTGATTTGATGTTTTGCAGACTTAAAGTATAGAGATCCAAATTATAGAACAATCCCTTATCTGGAAAACCCCCCAGGTCCCGAGCATTCTGGATAACAGGTCCGATACCTGTATATATACTGTAAAAAAAAGTTGTGCATTCACATAGCCTGGCAATCATTCCTGCAGGATATTTAAAAGATGTTTCTCATGAGGACACGACCATAATAGGGGTGAAAACAAGTTGAGAATATGTTGCAATAAATGATAGTTTAATTGACTTCATATGACTGAAATTTGAATTTTCAATAAAAATACAATCTTTGTATTTATGCTACGACATGGGAGTATGATATATTTACTCTGCGCAAACTTTCCCCTCCAATCTGAGAATTCTGGTGACCTGAGCTCTTTAACTTGCATGCTCATAATAACCTAAATATTAGTGTCCTTTGAGGTGTTCCTTTGGTTTATCTTCTGCTTTGTATTTTATGAGGAGTTTTCCCTTCTGGTTATCTTCTGCTTTGCTTTGCATTTTATATATTTCAGTTTATTAGGGTATGGTCACACGGGGAGATTCAGGGAGATTAAGTCGCCCGGTGACTATTCACTTCTTCTGGGCGTCAATCTCCCTGAACTGCTTTCCCCTGCCTTCCCGTCGGCTATAATGAAAAATCGGAATGGCACTCATGGTGCTTTGTTTTCCGAAGTCGCTCAAAGTTTCCTCGTGAGGCAACTTCGGAAAACGAAGCACTGTGAGTGCCATCCCGAAGGCGATTTTTCATTATAGCCGGCGGGAAGGCAGGGGAAAGCAGTTTGGGGAGATTGTCGCCCAGAAGAAGAGGTGATTAGTTGCTGGGGTGATGAAATCTCCCTGAATCTCCCCATGTGACCATACCCTTAGGCTAGACTATACACAATGGGGGGGGGGGGAATTCAATAATAATACCAGCAATTTTTTCTCTGCAGAAACAATTTTCCTATGTATTTCTGCTTTGCTTTTCTGCCAGAAGAAAAAAGATATGTACTTTGCACCAGGGCATGCTGTATTGTACTTTACCTGGGATATGGGCATTTACAATTTACAATGTAATAAGCAACCTACTGAACAACGTTGTGTTGCAATAAAAACCAAGTTTTTTTTTTTTTGTATGTTAATTATTATTCCTGTTACCAGTGAAGAACTGGCCCACTACTAGGAAAATACCAGGTGAGTACAGCCCTGTTGGGCCCCTCTGACCCTTAGCAGGCTGTATGGTACAGCAGTGGAGCACTAGTGGGCCTAAATGTAGCAGGTCTTAATCTACTGTGCACTGTGGCAGGTAATCATCAGGGGTGATGGGTTGTGCTGGAGAGGTGGGCCGTTTGGGCATACCTCCCAACATTTTGGAAATAAAAAGAGGGACAATAAAATTCCCGCGAATAGTGCGTCTAAATTTTTTGACCACGCCCATTTTTGTGGCCACACCTTGTAATTACCATGTTCATTGTACCTTTAAGCTGTGAGTCTAATGTCTCCCAAGGGAACTGTTATCTAATTTGTTACAGTTACTTATTTGCTTATCTCAAAATTGTTACAAAAGTATCTTATCTGAACCTTGTGCCTGTTCTAGGCTCTCTTAAGTTAGAAACATTGTTTATTTTTTTAGCTGTTCAGTGCAAAGAACATTGGGACTTTCCAGTACAAACATGGGTCTGCGGGTTGAGCTGTCAAAAGAGGGACTGTCCCTTTGAAAATGGGACAGTTGAGAGGTATGCCTTGGAGGGGGAAGCGGGTAGAGTGTGACCGGAGTGATAGGCCCTTTGCCTGGGTTTTAAGGTGGGCCCTGCCCCCTCACAGTCTGACATTGCCCTTTACTTACAGTATCAGCCATTAGTAAGTCATATATGTTCTTCAGGCTTGAAGAAAGAAAGTGACTGTAGTGGCCTATCTCTCAAAGGCAGGGCCTGATTTACTTAGCAGGTGCCCCTAGGCCCACAGATGTTCGTCGCCACCATCCCATCCCCCCCTCTTCCTTTGTGGATATGTGCAATTTTCATCATCGGGTCCGGAGAACTGGGAATTGGTGCACAGGAAATTTTAAAAACTAGTGGGTCTCCTGTGAATTCATGAAATATCACAGAAACTGGAGAGTCTTCAAAATGTGGGTTTATTTTATCACAGCACTACATGTTTCGGACCTCTAGGATCCTTCCTCTGGTGCAAGTTACAAACAATGTAATTGAAATGACCTTTTAAACACTACTTTTACCCATAATCCCCAGTGTATCCACAGCTCCATCTGGTGGCCAGCGGAAAGAATGCATCAGCATAATTACAAGCATATGAATACTATGTTGCCATCTATTCAATAAACACCAATAGTACTTCTTAGTAGTGTTACAAATGTATCAATAGTAATAAGGGTTTTCCTCACCACTTTAGATCTGTTACAAAGTTCGTATGTATTCAGAGTCATCCAACGTGTTTTCCACTGTAAAAGATATATATAAGTTAATGTTCTATGTTTCAATGGAACTTTTTTACAAAAAACATTTCAGGCTCCAGGCCTCATTAATTCCAAATGGTTCAATGCAATTTAACCTATCCATCCATTTTGCCTCGCGTTGCAATAACATTTTTTTCCTGTCTCCCCCTCTTTGTGGTCTTTCCACTTGTCCAAGAACCATCCACCTTAGGCTTGTTGCATTGTGTTTGGCTGTATTAAAGTGTTTCCCTACAGGTGTAAATGTTATTGCAACGCGAGGCAAAATGGATGGATAGGTTAAATTGCATTGAACCATTTGGAATTAATGAGGCCTGGAGCCTGAAATGTTTTCTGTAAAAAAGTTCCATTTAAACGTAAAACATTAACTTATATATATCTTTTACAGTGGAAAACACGTTGGATGACTCTGAATACATACGAACTTTGTAACAGATCTAAAGTGGTGAGTAAAACCCTTCTTACTATTGATACATTTGTAACACTATTAAGAAGTACTATTGGTGTTTATTGAATAGATGGCAACATAGTATTCATATGCTTGTAATTATGCTGATGCATTCTTTCCGCTGGCCACCAGATGGAGCTGTGGATAAACTGGGGATTATGGGTAAAAGAAGTGTTTAAAAGGTCATTTCAATTACACTGTTTGTAACTTGCACCAGAGGAAGGATCCTAGAGGTCCGAAACATGTAGTGCTGTGATGAAATAAACCCACATTTTGAAGACTCTCCGGTTTCTGTGATATTTCATGTTACTGCAGTGGAGATGGCTACTCTACTAACCTGTTGAAGAGTCAGACTACAAAGTCATTTGGAGGATCTAGAGGGAATAAGAACCTATATCTCCTGTGAATTCCCAGTGCTTCCTAAACAATGTGGGTATGGTTGGGAGGGATGCCGCCACCCTAAAATTCTGCCTCCCTAGGCCTGGGCCTTTGTGGCCTTTCCACAAATCTGGGCCTGCTCAAAGGCGGAAGAGAAATATCTGCCCAGAGACACATAGTAGATGAAACATAGTCATCCCATATGTAGCTGGAGTGTCAGAGAAACTCAGAAAGATTTTCAACAAACACCAAGTCCCTGTGTTTTTCAAACCTAGCAACACACTGAGGCAAAAACTGGTACACCCAAAGGATCCAACACCAAAAGAAAAACAAAGCAATGTGGTATACGGAGTCCAGTGTAGCGAGGAGTGCACAGATCTATACATTGAGGAGACAAAACAACTGCTCACCAAGCGAATGGCTCAGCACAGGAGGGAGAACTCTACAGGGCAAAACTCAGCTGTCTTTCTACACTTAAAAGACAAGGGACATTCCTTTGAAGATAGCAAGGTCCAAATCTTGGATAAAGAAGACCGCTGGTTTGAACGAGGCATGAAGAGGCAATTCATGTCAAGGTGGAGAGACCATCTCTGAATAGAGGCGGGGGCCTTCGACACCACCTGTCTGCTACATACAATGCTGTTCTAATATCTGTACCCCTGCGGTTTCAGAACACTTCACACATCCATTCATGCAACTCTCACAAGTAACATCTCTTTCTAGGAGTTGCATGACACATTGGATAATCCTATCACAGTAACTGCACAGAATCAACACCTCTGTGAATTTCTTCGGATGTCACCTCTTTGAAGAGTTACAATGGCCCATTGTATAAAAAGAACAGAGGCGCCAAAAGAATAAAAGGATATAAACGAGTTTAAAAACCAAAACTTGGTAATCAGAGGAGGCAGTAGTCGACTTACCTCCTCCAAGCAGACGCAAAACAACTGTAATTAAGCAGTCAAAATTTATTAATGAACTCCAATCAGTGCAACGCGTCTCACAGAGGCGCTAAGTGTGTATACTACTGCCAGATGCTGTAACTCCTATGTTTATTGCCTGAAGAAGCGGGTCTGAGCCCGTGAAACGTGTTGCACTGATTGGAGTTCGTTAATAAATTTTGACTGCTTAATTACAGTCGTTTTGTGTCTGCTTGGAGGAGGTAAGTCCATTACTGCCTCCTCTGATTACCAAGTTTTGGTTTTTAAACTCGTTTATATCCTTTTATTCTTTTGGCGCCTCTGTTCTTTTTATACAATACTAAGTCCACCCTGGGTGGAGGGTTGATACCCCTTTTCTATCTACAGAGAGAGACTTCTTAATCCTGAGTGGGGTCAGGACAATCTCCCCACCTGCCTTTACAGTGGTTGCCTATTGGTAACCTTGGTTTGTGAGTATATGTTATCTACTCTTATTTCATTATCCCTTACCAATACATATTACACTATTGGGGCTCTTGGTGTTCCTTTTGTTTAATGGCCCATTGTGATTGGATTAGTGGAAGAGTTTATATGATGAGAACTTCCCACACCAGTCAGTTGAACTGAAGAAGCTGCTCGGATGAGTAGTGAAACGTTTTCAATGATCCCTCTAAATATGCTTTTTTTGGTATTGCGATTTATGTATTTATTTCAACCATTTTACTTGGGGTCAGTCATAAATGATATTTAAAACAAGTCTGAAAAGGGCAGAAGAGGCAATGAAGACATTGATTTTAATAATTAAATTAATTTTTAAAAAATAAAATTGCTCAGAAGTTGCTGAAATTCACAAACTGTCCACTGAACTTTATCCTTTCCTGATTCCAGTGTTATCTTACCATTCAGTTACAGCCATATGATATATAAAATATAAGCATTTTCTTATATGGCATAGCGTGATTCTTTTAAGCTTCCTATCGTAGGGCTAGAGAGTGTTCATAACCACATACCATGTTTCACCTAGCATACTTCCATTATGGAAACACTACTGGTTCTTGCAAGTTCTTGGGCTAGTTATGTGTTAGTTTGTGAGGGTGCCGCTATTCTAAGCTGAAGGTTTGGGGCTCAGCGCAAAACCCCAACATTTACATTTCTAAGTCTTTACTGCTTTAAAACAATGGGAATTGATCCTTATAAAGAGAATCTATCAAGAGAAAAAAAGGGTAATATACTATAGGCATCATCTCACTGAAATAAGAAACCTTCTAAATATATTTCATTAAACATTCTATACCGTTTATGAAATAATCAAGTTATTCTTCAATGTTCCACATTCAGCAACCTTTATCTCTTTCTTTTCTCTATATGCAGTAGGTGGAGTCAGTTTTTAATTGACAGTTAGCTCTAATATATCCTTTGAGAATTGCAGTTTTGCTGCATGCAGGGAGTCAATTATTTTGTTAGCTTTTGTTTGTGCTGGAGTTGGTTATTGTTAGCTCTAAAACATCTGCTGGAAAGGGAGACCCATAAAAGAGGTATTAGACCGTTATTTACAGGTAGGTACCTGTCAATCACAATCTGACCCAGACCTCATCTTGAAGAGAGCATTGAAAATTACCATTTGCTTAGAATGTAAAGTTTGGTTATACTCTTTATTGGCTAACTGAATAAGTAAAAATGCAAGCTTTTAGAGCACCAAGGCCCCTTCGTCAGGTTCATGAAAGTGAGTTACTGAAGAGTAACTTCATTATTTCATAAACGGTACAGAATTGTTAACCGATTGTATTTAGAAAGTGTCATTTCAGTATGATGAAGTTTATATAAAATTAAAATTTTCACAATAGATCCCCTTTAAGTAGGAAAACGCCACAACTCATTAGTCATGTATGAGTTTATAATTTCTCTAATGGCCTCATAATCTGTGTGTGTGTATACTAGGGCTTAGAGGGATTGTTGGATTTATGCTTTTTTTGAAATGGCTTGTTATTAGTTGTGGTAAAGCTATATTAATCTGTTTGGCTAATCAGATATTCTTTAACATATTGATGCTTATAGGAGTTTATTTATTAAAGGTCAAGTTTGTCTGGTCGAGTTGTTTTAGTGACAAAACTTTGAATGTTTAGAGGAAAAAAAGCTTGAATTTCTAGTGATTAATTATGCCCCAAAGCAGCAAAAAATCCAATTCTGAAAAAACTCCAGCTAAAACCTTTAAGAGTACCTGTGCGGCGGTGTAGTCCGATGCTCCATCGGCGGGGATGCCCGCCACACCATTCTTCTCTCTAGCCACGTATTTTCGCTGGCGCCGGCTCCTCTCTTGATTGCACGTGGCGCGCCTCCTTGTCATTTAAAGGCGCAGGCGCGCTGGCGTATGACGTCAGCGCGAAATTCAAATACTATTTAAAGCCCAATCTGTCTGTTTGAAATTGCCCGTGATAGGATCTTGCTCCTTGTGGTTCCTGAAGCCTTGTGCTATCTGTTTGCCTGTATTCTGTATCCTGTATTCTGATTATCCGGTTTGACCCCTGCTTGTTTCCTGACGACTCTCCATTCTGTATCCTGACCTGTGCCTGAATCTCGACCACTCTCCTGCTTGAACCCTTCTGATTGATTAACCTGGTTTTGACCCTTGCCTGCCTGACTACGATTCTGATATCCGCCTGCCTCGACCCAGCCTGTCTGACCATCCGCCTGCCTAATCCTTTTGTACCGTGACCTTCGGCCAAAAAGACTCTGCTAACAGCCGTGCCCCTTTGCCAGCCAGAACACCTCGCCTTGCACCTCTCGTTAAGTCCAGGTGGCACCCAAGTAAGCTGAGGGCTCCTCCCGAAGCCCAACGGTGGTCACACTACTGGTGAAGCCGAGCCGAGACCAGGGTACTTGGCACTTGTTCTGGTATTGGGTACCGGCAGTGACAAAACTTGTCGAATTCATGTCAGTGGCAGAGGTCCCTTTAACCATTTGAAGATGTTTTTTGCCTTCACGATTTTAAGATGTTTGATGCTGGTTTTCCATGGAAAATAATTTGAGTTTTTCTGTAACAAACTTGAGAAATCCAAGTTAGCCGCACAACAATTCAAAAAAGGAACACAAATTGAATTGTTGCACGACTTTGTCACTCTAATCAATTGAATGCTTGGTTTCATTGCTTTTTTTCCCACTGGGACTATTTCAAGTAGAATTATTAGTATTGTTGGAGGGGAGTTAGGTCAAGTTTGTTTTATTAAAAAAATGGAGGAAAAGACGAGTTTTAGAAAACAACCCTAATAATTATTTTGGAGCCTTGAAGAAAGTTGAATTTAAAATTCAGTTCAGAAAGCAGTAATCCACATCCTCAGCATTCAGCAACCCCGGAAGGCAACTGATTCCACTCAGTCAGCCACAGGACGTGTTATCTCTTTTAAGAAGAATTATGAAAAAGAGCAAGAAGGTTTTTCTGATACCCTTCACAAACAAGAGTTCTCAGATCCAAAAGAAATTGCTAACAGATGGAATATAAATGCCTTTTAAATAATCAAAATCACCCTTCACATAATTACAATATCATAAAGTCATCTGCAGATTGGTTGTGTAACCTTCTGCTCATTTCTTATGTATTTTCTTGAAGATGGTGTGGCTGTCAGAAAATAAGCTCAGAAAACCGATCTTGTGCTTTGGGAGTCAATCCACTATTTTTGTACACTGACATTATGCAAGTAAAATGAGAGATTTAGCAATTTTTCAACATGCCTTCATTATTAATTGTTTTTGAAGGATTTACCTGCCTTCTTTTCTTCTTCCAACTTTCAAATGAGGGTTACAGACCCTCAAAAATAAATGCTGCAATGCTATTATGCTGTTTTTTTATTTTACATTTCTCATCAGTGCCTATTTTATTCATATCCCAGTACAGGTATGGGACCTGTTATCTAGAATGCTGGGAACCAATTTGGATCTTCATACATTGTCTACTAGAAAATCATGTAAACATTAAATAAACCCAATAGGCTGGTTTTGCTTACAATAAGGATTAATTATATCTTAGTTGGGATCAAGTACAAGCTACTGTTTTATTATAACAGAGAAAAAGGAAATTGTTTTTAAAAGTTTGGATTTTTAGGATAAAATGGAGTCTTTTCTGTAATTTGGAGCATTCTGGATAATGAGTTTCTGGATAATGGATCCCATAATTGTATCTCATTGAAAACCACTTTCTGGTTGTTAAGGTAAATGCGACTTTAGCAACCTGAGAGCCGCTGAACTAAAAATTAAAAAAATATAACAAGTAAAACTAACTGCAAATTGTTTTGGAATTTCACTGGCCACATCATACTAAAACTTAATTTAAAGGTGAACTCAGGGTTGATACTGGCCCCATTTTGGCACTGAAGGGGGTTCCAAGACGCTAGTGCAGAAAAGCACAAGTGTGTTAGAAGAACCAAATTTCCAGTTTGAAAACCAGAAAGCATTTTTGCTGCCCCTGGTAACCAGGTGAGTTTCTCTACTTGTCTCATTGGCACAGCGCACCTGGGGGAACTACCCTTTTAAACTCAGTATGCCTTATGGTAATTTAAAAACGACTTGACTGTAACACATACACCCAACAAATAACAAATAAATATTAATTGTTAGGAAATTGATGCAAAGGTAAGTCATTCATGGTTTATTTATATTGATAATGTGATAGTCACGTGGTATGGCAATAAAAAGAACAATGTCAACAGTTCTAGTGTCATATTCTAGAAGGACTAGAAACAAAGGTGTCTATATTTAACTGGTGATAGATGAAGACAAGATTCTAAAATTGGAGGAAGGAAAAGCCCAATGTGTCACACACATACAGCATTTCTCAACCAAATGTCACAAAGACTACAAATCACATAGGTCGGAGAAACAGAACTGGGGGAAAGGATAACAAATGAGTGGTGACAGATTCTGAAAGAATGTACATTGCTTCATAATACAGAAAAAAGCATGTTATACAAAGCATTCTAAACGTAACTCAGGGATCTCTAGATGGTAGGTGGCATTAGTCTCTGGCAAATCAATAGTGAAAATGTAAAAACTGTGGGGAAATGCATAAAAAATGTGATATTGTGAAATAAAAATGCTTTGGTTCTTTAATTGCTGGGACTAGTGAAAAGAGTTAACATAGGACTTAAAGATGGTCACTTAACATTAGCATAATGGGTTATCAATCAATAATTAATCAAAGCAAAGTAGATGAGCACAATTCAGTATCATGTGACTTGGCCAGATTCAATTCGATGCGATTATACAATTCACGATTTTTCTCTTTAGACTTCAATGGAATTTTCAGGTGATAAGAAAAGAAAAATATCTTCTAAACTAACAATAACATCTGCTCCATCTTTAGAACGGCACCTGGATTAATGCTTCTGAACAGTACCATAAATTATGTTGGCCGTGATAGATGTGGGCAGCCTTTGTATTTTTACTAAATACTCGGCTAGGTTTTAATCAATGTATGGGGTTGGATTCTTAAAAGACTATAAAAAAATCTGGAATTGGCCCATTGTAGAAAATTTATTGTGGCACAAGGTGTGGAAAGGGAAATGTGTGGGGGTGACGTCATGCTGAAGCCTATCCTTTGCTCTTCAGCTTGGAGCATTCATAGTTGCCTGCTCCCTCAGCCAGTTTTCTCTAGAGTCAAAGAACATCCAAAAGAGGTAAATGGAGGTAAGTGCCTAGCCTTCCACAATTGCACCTTAGGCACACGCTTGCTTTAGTTATCCTTAACAGTAAGTAGCCTTATTGGCCTTATTAAATATTTGCTATGGACCTATGGCCTTCCTAGTTGTTACCTAAAGTTGACCGTTGCAACTTCTGGTAGAAGATGCATTACATAGGACTTTCTATCTTAGGTGGGTCTCAACTGTTCTGAGCAGCCATACTGGGGTAAGTATATACACAGACTGAATTATAGATTCATGGCTAGAATTGTTTAAGAACCCATGAAACTCACATGAAATGCTAAATCGACTTCTTGTCCAATGGACATGTTTGCTGTTCTCTCATCTGAAAAAGAAAAAAGCTATATTTTAATATTCAGTACACATTCGTTTTTACACTGTGATTAAGCCCCTGTGTTTTTTCATCAAGAGGAAATTGGGTTATTCAAATCAGTTTGCAATCAGTGCACCCCAGCAAGCTGCATTCATTAAACCATCCCTGTTTTTCCAATAGTTTTTTTAGATAAGCTAATAAACTTTATTACAATTTAAAATGTTATGGTACAGCTGTTAATAAGTCAACTTAATATCTTAGTATCATTTAATGCTTTTCTAAACCTAATATCAATATATCTGTGAGGACCCCAACGTTTAATCACATATATAGCATTTACTTTAGCATGAATATGATTATTGATAATTTTGTAGTGCAAAAAGAGGGCTAGCCTTCAAAGGGAAATGAAGTTTAGTTAAGGAGAAAAGAGAGAACCTGGGAACCTCATTTGATTATAAAAGATAAAATATATTACAGCATCTGTTGGTTAAATGCTTTGCCTGGTAGCGAGCCCAAGAGATAACGACAAATGTTCTAGACTAAAAAAAAAAAGAAATAAATGCTAACTTAAACTTCTAAACTGCAGAAAAAAAAATCAAAGGGAAATTAGCTTGAAGGATAAAATGATGAGTCATTAAAAAACTGCATTAGAATTAACAATGGGATTAATGAGGATGCCCTCAATGATTTACATGTCAGAGCTTCCAAATATGCTCAAGCCATTTATTGAAATAGGTGATGTATTCCTGGAGTAAAGGTTTCACTGTGAAGAATACAATAATCTGTTACCATATAGAACTTTTCCATAATAAAGTAAATGCATGCAATTTAAATAAGCTCCTAAAAAAAAGGGATTAAAAAGTTGTCATTATAAATGGATAAGGTATTGAAGCAAGTGCTAACAAACTCTTTGTAGCTGGTGAATACCCTACCTGGTATTAGGATGAGGGCATGAATGGGGCTGTTTTCTCTGGAGAAAATGTGCTTGTGAGGGAAAATTATTAATCTCTACAGAATGTAACAATACCAGGAGGTCTAATGGGGAGGTGGGAATGTCCACCTCTCTCCCTGCAGGGATGCTCGCATCTTCTTCTTGGTCTTCGGTGTGCACATCAAAACATGTTCTTTTAAATCCAGCTGTGCTGCATGACATCATCACACTGGCGGGAAATTCAAATATTTAAATGCACCTCGTCCAGTTACCCATTACCCAACATAGGTCTATTGAAGATACTTCCTGGGTGCACTTCTAGTCTGATTCTCTGTTGACCATTACCTGTCCTTGACCATCGGTGTATCGCTGCTTGAACCAAACTTTGCCTTCCAGTATCCCTAATTTCCCCTGCACCTCGTGATCCTGGCCTGCACCTATCCAACCGCTAGGATGCTACTAGCTTGCTGTTTCAAATCAACCAATACAGCCCAATTAGAATTGCCTGGTTTCCCTACATACAAATCCTTTGCTATTAACCCAGTGGAACATACTACATGGGTGCTATTCAATTTAGAGTGAAACCCAATAGCAATCTAATTCATAATGGAATTGAATTGTATGTGTAGTTGTGTCTTTCCATTTCTAGATCAATTTGACTTTTTCTAATATGTGTTTATATATATAATATAGTCATCTACATACAACTATGCTCATGTATATGAAACAGAACAGAACAGAAAACAGAATGTGTACTGGGCACAGACGACAATATAATACAGGTTTTATAAGATGATGGATGAATAATTCTGCCTGGCTTCAGTTCAGCAGCCGGCATTCTGCATGATTTAAAGTGGTTGCTGAGACTGTTTCATGGTCACCATAGCAATGTTCTCTTATCAGTACAAGATTGTGTTTTTGTTCCATGAGTTTGTAGTCAGTGCAGTACTGCAGGCAATAAAGGGATGATGCTGTGTGCTTTCTTCTGTTTTAAATATGAATTGATCAGGTGTAGAAAGGCTCCAAAATGCTGTAATACTAGATATAAAAAATAAGGAAATTATATGTTCCAAGAAATTAATAAAAAATGCAAAGAAGGCATAAAAGCACATAACAATAAGCCAATACTCTCCTCCAAAAATCTTAATTTAAAGATGCAAATAATTTTAGAGATGACATTCTCATTTCAATGCAGACCTTACTGTCCTCTCATGTTGTGTAAAAATGGCCCATATAGAACAATACACTTTGAGGCAATAATTTAATTGCACACCTAGGGTATGTTTAATAAATTGCAGTATATACTGTAATTAAAGCAGTGAAAAAAATTGAAAAAAAAAAACAAGGTCAGAAGGTAGAACCCTGCCCCACAACGTAGAGGGTTAATTATAATAATTGTATGCTGGCCACAGGGAAATTGTCCTTTATCAGGTCCAGAGTTTATATACTGGGCCAATACAAGTCTGTTCAAAGGCATAGCAGTTGTCACACAATGGCCAATCAGGCAGTTATTCTAACTTAACGGTAACAGTAACATCAAAAAATGAAAGTGTTTTCATTCAATCACAAGACTAATGGTAGATAACAGATAAACTATGTAGTATAAAATGGGATTCTATATAGCTTATCTGTTATCTGCTCTGTAACCTGTGCCCTTTCTCCTTTTTCAGCTTTGAATGGCTGCCCCCACAGCTACCCAGCAGCTTCTTTATATAAACCATAGTAGAGATTCTAAATCAAACAAACCAGTTTTGCCAGTGCAGGGCAACAGTACTTTATATTTTAATTACTTTAAAACACTTTAATTGTCAGACTGGGCTACAGGTGGATGGCTGACAGGTAGGAGCCTAGGTGCTTGGTAACATGATGTATCGATGTTTGGTGTTTAGAAAGAACCAGAAGTACATAATGCACTCAGAATTAGATTTAATAAAGAACTAAAACAGATGACAAATAATGAAAGAATATAACCTGAGGATAAGTATGTATAACAAGCCAAAGGTTGGGGGCAGGCTGCAAGCTGAGGCAAGTCTGTGTAAACAGGTGAGAAGTCTTTGGCAAACGACAGGCAATACAAGTCCTTGGAACAGGCCAGTAGTGATGGGCGAATCTATCCCGTGTCAAAACGGCGAAAAATTAGTGAAATCGGAAAGTCCACGAAAAAATCGTGAAATTCTGACATTTTCACAAAAAAATCATGAAATTGGAAAGTTTTCATAAAAAAATAGAGCAATTAAAAAGTTTTCCCTTAAAAATCTAGCAATTCGACCCTTTCACAAAAAAAACGGAGCAATTAGAAAGTTTTCACTGAAAAATCGTGAAAAATCGGAAATTAACGCCTGCAAATTTTCACCATCCAATTTTTTGTAGGAATTCGCCGCAAATTCGTGCCAGGCGAATTTATTCGCCCATCACTACAGGCCAGTGGTCAAAACCAGGAGACCAGAATATGGGCTGGGTAGCAGGCACAAGGGAATAACAGGACTGAGGAACAAGAAGGCAAATCTGTAGCAGGGAACAAAGAAATCAGGAACTTGGGCACATGATCCAGCAATAGCTGGGATGCAGGCACTGGATATACACACTGGCTTATATAGGGTCTTGATGATGAGATTGTTAGCACCTGGCCTTAACAAGATTATAGGTGGAGACTGAAGAAACAAGAGAGATGGTATGGATACTTAGACTATTATCAGCTTTACTCACTAAAAGCCTCTGGTGGCTCAACAGGCAAGTGCATGGTATGATTACAAGGCAAACTGGGGATTGAATCCCCAAGAGACATGACATTCTTTTTTCAGTGTTACTGTTCCTCAATATAAATAGGAACATGGCATATCTTAAATATGCATTGGTGTAAAAGTTCTAGTTTGTAATCCAATTGGTCTGGTCTCATGCTAAACAACAATAATACATCAATGATCTTCACATTGTGTTAGAAGAAGAATCTCCATGAATCACTGATTATTATATCCTTCTTGGGAGTTAGTTGTTTAACACATGTAGTGACCAACTTTTCTTTCAGACCATGGGAAGAAGTAGAATTTAGATTGAAACTCAACTCAACCCTTGCCACTAACACTTCATCCTTATTGCCCCATCTCATACCCAAATTCCCATGTTGCAGGTTTTTTTTACTACTCCCCTTTTAATGCTGCATTCTTGTGTGGTGCTCCCTGTTAGTATAGGAACAACTTTGATTTTCAACCCGCTATACTTTTCTTAATTGGTATGTCCAAAAAAAGGCTATAGTTATAGGTGAGTCTAATCTAATTGTTAGTAATTGCATAAAGAATTCATCATGCTTTTTCTGATGTACCATCCTATAAAATAAATAGACCATCTCTGGCCATCCTTAGTCATAGAGGGGGGGGGCTCGCAATCACTTTCACTTTCCATTCAGCACTTTCTAGATGTCACTGCTCTCCCCATATCCCCCAAGTTCTCTTAACCATTTAATTGTGTAGCCAGGGCATGGGGATGGACATAAGGTCCCCCATTCTGGTGCACAAACAAGATTCTGAGATGATTCAAGGCTTGCCTTAATAACAGTGTCCACAATATGGCTCCTGCCTGCTTGTTATAATTATGAGTTCCTAAACTGTTGGAAACAAGATTAAAATAATTTATGCAGTGTAATTAAAGCTAATTTTGCCTGACTAACATGATGAAATAGGATTTGGAATATTTCTTTTGGGTGATAGGTCCCCTTTCATATATCTGACATTAAGAAAGAGCACATGTTAAGAGGGAAGTGGAGAATTGTTATTGCATTAAATATGGAAGAAGAAGAAGACTCAGTTCCGTGCATGTTCAGCTGCCTTATAGGACAGTACTGCTGTTCTTAAATTCAAACACAGTGTAAAGACCATAATGTATATCATTAATTCTTGCTGAAATTACTGAATTGTTCCTTGGGTCACACAGTATCGTGTGTGCCGAACATTTCATTAACGGAAATTTGCTAAAATTATTAACTTCATTTATTGTGTAGATAACGGCAATTTCTTCTACGTCCCTCATTGTCAGTACACATGGGGCATTACCCCTCCCAGACTATGAGGTAGGACCTATAACATAGCCAATCAAAATTAACCATGACCTATAAGATCACATGACTTCCTCCTCACAACAGTTATTTTTTGTCCTACTGGACAGGGAGGTAGGATCTCCCTCCTCACTTTTTTGGTGGATTTTGAGAGAAATCAAACACAGTTTTTGTTTTTTCTTTTGAATTTTTTGTTTATTTTTTACCTCTGTGTGGACACTCTGACTTCTTGTATTATCTGAAGTCTTATGTTGTGAGCTGGAGTCCTCTGTGCAAAATGCAGTATTGGCTCTTGTTACGCAAGGTACTTTCAGTACTGGCTGGTGAATTCCTGTGCCTAAGCAGTGTGGTACTTGAATCCGGTGAGTTTGATTTCTCAGTATCCACTGTGTGTTTGTGTTTGAAACGTTCCTTTCACTGGGAAGTCTGCATGTTAATAAGCTTAATATGTCCCGCAGCTGAAAGCTATCAGGACTTTGGCTGGAGTTTCCATCCAGCTAATTAGTCACTATATGGTAAGGTGCAGGTGTTATTATTACCAGGATTCCTTTGCTATTAATGTTTTAAGTTTATAATAGTATGGTGAACACTCATTCCTACTGCTGTGAATAATATGTACATTTTTCTGGTGACTGTATTGACCATAAATTGTGCAAGTGCTTGAAAAAAATCTCCACTATATCCTAGCAATAAAAAGTAGTATTGTTTATATGGGTACTTTTCAAGTTCTTCCACCACAATTGGTCAAGACTAGTAGGAGCCCATCCAATTTTATATAATGTGCAGAACTAGATATTTTCATGTCTATATTACATTAGAATTTCTACCAAGAAAGGATCCACTCCTTTTCCAAGTTTTTTGAGACATAAATAAGTGAGCATTGAGGCAGCAGAATCAGGACTTTATGGGGCTTAGTAAACTGTGCATTACAGGGAGCAGTCACAAACGCAGTGCAAAATGCTAAAGTCAGATGCAAAACATCATGTATTTTTCATAACTTTTGCATAATAGTGAATAACCTGCGAGTAGCCTGAACATTTTTTTCACTGCATTTCTAATTTCTAGAACACAGCATAAGCATTTCTAGAGCACAGCTTCAAAACAAGCATGTTTAGGTTATGGGTGCAAACCATTAAGGAAACCCTGAAATTACCACTGTCATAAATCGACCCATAAGTTTAAATTTGTATTTAATAAAACAGTGTTGTTATGTAGGTGAGCTAGTAGTCTATAAAAAAGGTTTTTGGGCAGAGATTTCCAAATTGCGGTTGGAAACCACATGAAAAAACGTTCTTCCCTAGGATCCCCCAGGATTTACGTTTCAAACATTTTGGAAAAAGAGAGAACCTGAGTAGATCTGCAATTTGGTAGACGGGGATACAAACATATTTCATCAGAACGTTTATTTTCTAAATATATTTGGTTATCGGGGTGAACACTGTTTATGGCATTTTGGCTTTGCAGTCTATAGTATGTTGATTTCTGGTGAGATGGTCTGAAAATTCAGTTGTGTGCTGGTGTGGATTTTTGATCTATACAAGTAAGGAGTGTCCACAGATGTCCATACCTGGTATTAGATCAGAAAACATGTTAATCTCCAAGCCAGTTGTATTTTTGTGCATATAACAAAACAGCTTTCTTTTTAGGTATAAATGGGGTAATGTAATAAAAAGTTTTACTTCTGCTCACAGCTAGTAACCGTTAGCAACCAATTAGTAAACTAATTGAAACTTGACTATTTATTGAATAACCCCCGTAGGGTGCTGTTTCATGTTACAAAAGTGAAATTACTCAGTGGTAGAAAGATGTCCAGAATAAATATAAGTAGATATAGTTTTCCTAAGTAAGCATGTTTAACACAAATAATTCAGAAATTAAACCTTTCTAAATATAATCAGTTAAACATTCTGAAATACGTTTTTCTTCATTACTGGTCTCAGCTGTCTCTCTACATACAGGCTGTGTGTCAGATTACTTATTTTTTTGAAAGATAGTTAGTTAAACTACATCATTAGGAAAAGGGAGCGCAGACCAATTATGTATAAAAGCTAATTGCCCATAAACAAACACTGTGACAGAAAGCCTGCGTGAAACTTGATTATGTCAGAAACAGTGCATCATTTTGAATTGATCATACTACTTCATTTTTCTTATTTGCACAAAATAATGCTTATTTGGAATTTTTGCTGCCATGATAATCGGCCTTTAACATTGCTATTGCACTTTATTTGCTCTGCTTCTTATATGCAGACATTTTTCTATACACCTTTTTATTGAGGTTGGGAATTTCTAACCAGCACTTTTTCAGTTGCTTTCTTTCATTCCTCTTCTGCAGACTTATCACTATTTCCATATAATGTGATTTGAGAAAAATAAAGCTGAAAGTCTTAGGGGATACAGACTGACCCTTTGCTAGTTTTAAAAGCAATCTGTGCATTGCCAGTCCTTACGTCAGGGAAAGGCTTAGTGACAGCAATTTTAGACTCAATGATTCCATGTCTCCCATAGTTATTTTGTTGAGATGATAGTACTCAGTTAGTAGCAAAAGCTTTTTGAATTTCAACCAAGATTGCTCTGTAACTATTGTGGTATGGTGACAAAAATGTCCCCAATTTCCTGGGGAATTGACGGAATGTATGTTGGGCCACCGATTCTCAGATATTGTTACTGAGGTGAGAACAGTAGTGCGGTTTATCAAAGATTGAAGTTAATAGTGAAGTTCCACCACTAGAATGAAATTCCGCCACTCTCCATTAATTTATATGGGATTTTTATAGGCATATTTATCAAAGGGTGAACTTTCACTTCACCCATTGATAAATACGCCTTTCAAAATCCCATAGAAATGAATTGAGAGCTGCGGAATTTCACTCTAGTGGCGGAACTTCACTCTTTTGATAAATTTACCCCCATGTCTCGCTGGAAAGTTTTTGTAATTGATGATCTGGGGCTGGTCTTACTGGGAATCCGCAAGTAGGGTGGGACAGATTCCAAAATCCGTAGGCCAGGTTTTCAAGATGCCCTAGGTCTATTTAGTACACCAGATGCTGAGCAGCAGTACTGAATGTGTGTGAGTGCTCAGCTTCATGAGAGAAAAAAAAATATTTTGTGTTACCCAGGAGGCTGGATATTTCTGTTAAACTGCTGTTTTTCGGTTACCTTCCCCCTGCGAGGGGAAATTTCTGCAGCCGCTGGAAAATAAACACGGGCAGGAAGCCCTTAAACCGATCCTGGTGTGTGAAGTTGCCTCATTTGCAGCCTACCAGCGAGTGAACCCCCACACTATGAAAATATGTTAAAGAATACAACAAACTAGGGGCGTGGCCTGGGCATGGAGAGATAGAGACACGTCGTATACAGCTCCGGGGGCCCGTGATCAAGAAATCATAACTAAAATCAGTAGGCAGACCATAAAATGGTGAATATGAGGAGACATAAGAAGAGTAAGGCCATCACGGACCAGCAACCCGATCTGGAACAAAGCGCCATCACGCAATATTTCAGCAAGAGAAAGAGAGCGGTTGCCGAGGAGGAAAGGCCCAAAATGGCGGTACCGGACGACCTGAGTGACTTGGAACAGGTCAGTTTATCCCCATCAGATCCCCGCTCACCCTCACTGCTCAAGGGTACAGAGTCCTCCCCTAAATCACCGACCGTCACGAAACTGGTGAAGCCCCAGGGGAACAACCTGGCAGTGGAACGCATGCTGGAACGAACCTCCATTTTGAAGTGCCTTTGTGTAGGGCAACTCAAGGAGAATCATCAAGTGAGGAGGAGGACTGGGATCTGCGGGCATATTTAAGAAAACTGCCTACAAAAAGAGACACGGAACAGTTAATCCAGAGAGTGTAGGAGGCTCACAAAAATGAAATACAGGAAGTGAAAGCTGACATTTCAAAAAGGTCAATCCAAATTTCTGAGCTGGAGCAAGCAGACGCCTCAACATTGGACACGGTGAACCAGCTAAGCAACATAGTACAATTACAGGATCTCCGTACACACGTGGAGGACCTCGAAAACAGACAGAGATAAAACAATATAAGAATAAGAGGTCTCCCTGAAAGTGCAGATCAGGAGGATATGAGAGAGACAGCAAAGCTCATTTTCAATACTCTGCTGGAAAGACCACGCACTGAAACAGTGATACTGGATCGGGCACATAGGGCATTGAAACCAAAGAATATGGACAGCAACACCCCAAGAGACATTTATTTGTAGGGTTCATGATTATAACCTTAAAGAGACTATTATGAATAAAGCAAGGCTGAACCCGGGATTCAAGTATGAAGGGGTGCAACTGCAACTGTTCCCTGATCTTTCCAGAGAGACATTATATAAAAGGAAGTTACTCAAGCCTTCACTAGAACAACTCCAGGAGAGAAAAATCCCTTACAGATGGGGATACCCATTCCAACTGTCAGCCAGGGCACAAGGGAAAACAGCAATTCTGAAACCACACAAAGATCTAGCAGCATTCCTAAATACTTGGGAAATTCCAGAAATAAATGTTCCAGATTGGCAAGAGAAAATATCATCATTGGCACCACTACCCCAAAGGCCCCAATGGCAAGAAGTGCGCAATAGGAGACAAAGAATTTCTCCACCACAAGCACAGACACCGAGGAAGAATAAGGGACCCCCACAGCCAACCTGACTCCAAGGACCTACGAGTAGACACAGCATCTGTGGGATCTACTTGATACTTGGTAACTGTATCTACCTTAATTAGAATTGAATGCCACTCTGTTACTTCATGTCCCTGTCACCCTCCCGATACTGAATGTGTCAACTAGATGCATTTTTGAACAGTGGGGTAAAACACATAACCCTGATTACATGTTTGATGATCACTTTGAAAATACCCAAACATTAAGGGTATTCAAGAGGTTACCCCACCAAAGAATGTTACATGTTTTTTTGTATTGTTTACTAGGTTATATATTGTTGGCAAAAGCTAAGGCAGGTTGAAGGTAAAGGAATTGTTTATTTTGGAATTGTTTACTTATGTATGTCATGGTTGGGCTTGCATGTGGTGGATCTGAGGGTAAATAAAAGCTGAATCATGGTGAGATTAATATTGTTAAACGTGAAGGGCCTCAATACCCCTCGTACAGATATTTAACAATAACAGAGGCCAAACGTCTTCAGGCAGACATAGTCTTTCTACAAGAGACGCATTTCTCTCAGCTTAAGCCAAACAAAATTTATTCAGCACTATATCCTCAGGTCCACTATGCCTCAAGCCACACAAAAAAAGTGGGGGTGGCAATTTTATGCCATAAAAGCTTAGCATTTTCCCCATTAGAAACTCTTAAAGTGATACTGACACTAAAAATTTTCTTTTCAAAATATTAATCTATATTAAAAGTTATCTATAGGTCATGTTGAAAATTTTTCACTGATAGTTCTGTTTTTGTAAGTAATTGTCACTTGAAGTTCCTAAATCTGACTGTTTTGCCAACCTGACTGTCCCTTCTTAACCTGTCCGTTAGAATTTCTAATGCTAAAGGACTACTGCTGCACAGATATGGCAGCCCCCTCATAGAGGAACAGGGTAGTAAGAAAGGTAAAGTAAAAGCATCAGGCAAATACTTTTATGGCAAAATTATAAATAGCATTCAAAGACAATGTTATGATAGATAGTAAAAAAGGTTATTTTCTGATGTCAGTATCTCTTTAAAGATCCAGGAGTGAGATTTTTGATTGTCATGGGTATGCTGGGAGATACAGGGGTCGTATTGGCAAATGTGTACTGTCCCAACACAAATCAAAATCAATACCTAACTAGGGTATTAAATAAATTACATTTTTCATTGTCTACACTTAGGGGGCGATTCACAAAATTCGAGTGAATTCGAGTGAAGGATTCGAATTTAAAAAACTTCGAATTTCGAAGTGTTTTTTGGGCTACTTCGACCATCGAATGGGCTACTTCGACCTTCGACTACGACTATCGAACGATTCAAACTAAAAATCGTTCGACTATTCGACCATTCGATAGTCGAAGTTCTGTCTCTTTAAAAAAAAATTCGACCCCCTAGTTCGGCAGCTAAAAGCTACCGAACTCAATGTTAGCCTATGGGGAAGGTCCCCAAAGGCTTGCCTAAGTTTTTTTCATTGAAGGATATTCATTCGATCGTTGAATTAAAATCTTTCGAATCGTTCGATTCAAAGGATTTAATCGTTCGATCGAATGAATAATCCTTCGATCAATCGATCGAATTTCCTGCGCTAAATCCTAGTCCTAGAAGGATTTCAATTCCTAGTCGAATATCGAGGGTTAATTAACCCTCGATATTCGACCATTGGTGAATCGGCCCCTAATTGTTGCTGGGGACTTTAATATGGCCTGGTCAACACTAAAGAGATAGGTCAAGGCATACAATTCAAGCAGAGCAAACTGCTAAAATCTTTATACAAAACATTAGCGCACAAAGACTGTACGACCAACATCCCTGGGAAAAAACGTATCCAACATCCCTGGGAAAAAACATACACATTCTACTCCCCACCACATCAAACACATACCAGAATAGACTATATATTTTTGAATCAAATGGCCATGAAATATAAATACCACACTAATATACATCATATAATATGGTCCGATCATGCCCCCATTGAAATAGATATCCAGTTTACAGTCCTAACCAAAAATATACTGTTGCAGACTAAATGAAACATTACTGAGTGATGAACATATACAAGAACAGATAGCCAAATCACTAAAAGAATATTTTGCAATAAATAAGGGGTCAACCCCTCAAAGACAACAATTTGGGAGGCTCATAAGGCTGTAATTAGAGGGGAATTTATAGCAAAGGCCACAGGTAGTAAAAAGGCGGAAAGGCAACACTACAGAGACCCACTACAACTAAATTAGCCAAAGTCGTCGCTTGTAGAAATCAACTTAAAAATCTGGAAAAAGATCAGTTAGAGAAATTAATGACATGGACTAAACATACATACTATGAATACTGTAACAAAGCGCATACAGTACTAGCAAAAAAATGGAGGGACCAAAAGTTAAATAGAACTATTATGTCAGAAATAAACAAGGAAGCACGGAATATACCACGGAAAAAATAACGGAAGTTTTCTACCAATACTATAAATCATTATATAATCTAGACCCTTTATCACAGGGAAGCAAAACCCAGGTGAGAGACATATTAAAGACAAAACTCAAAAATTGGTTACCAAACAATGCTCTAACCAGTTTTCAGGAAAGGGATAAATCACCCCTCAATCATGAGATTACAGACATAGAAATAGCACAAGTTATTAAGGAAGCCCCAGGGGAAAAAACTGCAGGACCTGATGGATTCTCATACGGGTATTATAAAACATTTCAGAATATTCTTACCCCTCACTTGATGGACTTGTATAATGGTTTTTTGAAAGGGGGGAAAATACCTCAATCCATGGCCCTCTCACATATCACCTTAATCCCCAAACCAGGGAAAGATCCCTTAGAATGCTCTAATTACCAACCAATATCTTTAATCAATGTTGATTTAAAGATTTTCTGTAAAATACTAACAAATAGACTGGCCCCTCTTATGCCCCGCCTTATTGACGGTGACAAAGTAGGGTTCATACTGACACAACAAACAGGCGATAATACAAGGAGGACTATTGACCTGATAGATGTGATCAACACTAACCCCCAACCGGCTGTCCTCTTGAGCTTCGATGCTGAGAAGGCCTTTGACCGCCTTGATTGGAACTATATGATGGCCCTTTTGGAACTCATGGGATTTGGGGGAAGTTTCCTCAGGGCGGTCGGAGCCTTATACAATCAGCCTCAGGCAGCAGTTAGGGTGAACAATAACCTCTCTAATCACTTTCAGATCAACATTGGCACCAGGCAGGGCTGCCCCTTATCGCCTCTCTTCTATGCAATATACACAGAACCACTGGCAATAGCCATAACACTTAACCCGGATATCAAGGGAATTCAGTTTCAACAGAATATCTACAAACTCTCCCTTTTCGCAGATGACGTACTTTTGACACTCACTCAACCGTATACATGACTACCAAATCTACATAAGACACTCCAGGAATACGCTACCCTATCAGGTTATAAAATGAACATAAAACTGAAGCCCTCCCAATACACTTCCCACAGAATATGCTAAAATCCTTACAGCTACATTTTAACTAAGCCTGGAAAACCGAATCATCAAATATTTGGGAATCCATATTACAAAAAATTATGAAAATCTATTTGATAGAAATTTCCCACCCCTAATACAACAATTGAGAAATGATTTGAATAAATGGAACCAGTATACTTTGTCTTGGTTTGGGAGAATGGCATCGATAAAAATGAACGAGTTACCAAAATGATTATATTTATTTGAAACACTCCCCATAACAGTACCCAACAAAATTTTAAAACATATACAAACTATGTTTATCAACTTCATATGGGGATACCGAAAACCTTGAATCTCTAGAGAGGTCCTCCTTAGGAAAATGACTCAGGGAGGCCTTTCAGTCCCAGATATTAAAAAATATTATTGGGCATGTCATTTTAGACAGATAATTCACTGGTCCACGCCAGAAGCCATTGGTAAATGGGTAAGCCTGGAAAAATCCTCCACACATCCAACCTTCTGGGTAATTTAATATGGGGTACTGGGAAAACTCCTTAATACACGCAGTAGATTTCACTAAAAAAGTATGGAGACAAACCCAGACTCACTACAACCTACAGTCCCAATCCTCTCCCCTAAGGGGTATATTAGGAAATCCGGAATTTCCTCCGGGAAGGGATTTGGACTTTATAAAGAAATGGGATCACCCAAAACGATACTATATATATAGTACATTTGGGATAATGTTAATCAAAAACCTCTGGACCTGAAAGCCATAAAAGCAAAGTCAGGATTTGAGGACATTACAATTTACCAATACTTAAAAGTGGCACATTAATTAAGAGTCCATATGAGATTGAAACCTAAGCAGACTCTTACCTCATTTGAGCAACTCTGCTACAGGGGACAAGGCCAAAAACAGGTCATATCTAATGTGTATGATATACTGATACAAATGCCCAAAGAGGGCTTCCCAAAATATAAATACATGGTATAATGGTAATATAAATTCCCAGCGACAATAAGCTATAAGAACTGGGAAGGTATCTGGGATAATGCCAGGAAGTCTTCTGTATGCATACAATATAGGGAAAACATTTACAAAATGTTGCTGAATTGGTACTATAACCCAGAAAAAATGCATAGGATATATCCTTCAGTCTCAGACAGATGCTGGAGGGAATGTGGACAGACAGGGACATTATCTCATATTTTGTGGGACTGCCCCAAGATTATATCTTACTGGGAGATGGTAAAAGAGCTATTACTAAAAGCCTTACAAACCACTGTACAAAGAGAGCCATGGACTTTCTTCTTAGGCAAACCTAAACTTAACTATACCAAAGAGGCCAGGAAACTAATGAACCACATTCTGATGGCTGCCAGGAGGCTATTATGTCAGAAATGGAAACAAAAGACTATTCCAACTGAAGGGGAACTACAGAACAAGATAGAGGAATTGAAACGCATGGAGTTTTTGTCAGCCCAGAGTAATAGAACAATGCCAAAATATGAGGAAATATGGGGCAATTGGACTTACTGCTTTCCCTCTGGCTGATCGGAAAAGTAATGGCCCAATACTTAAGATAAGGTGTAACATAAGGGAATATCTTGATTAACCTGCCTTGATGTGTTAATTTGTGTGCTTATGTTTTTCTTTTCTTTTCTGCAACTGCAATTTACAGGTGTGAAAAAACACAGAAAATAAAAATAAAGTTATAAAAAAACCTCATATTCTATCATATTAAATTTAGCTGTTATCGATTGATCGTAGAAAACTTCTAAAAAGTTTCTAGGACGTCCCCATAGGCTAACATAGCAATTCAGCAGGTTTAAGGTGGCGAAGTGACGAAGTCGAAGTTTTTTTAAAGAGACAGTACTTCGATTTTTGAATGGTCGAATATTCTAAGTATTTTCAATTCGAATCGAAGTCAAATTTGGCCTAGTCGATGGTCGAAGTACCCAAAAATTACTTCGAAATTCGAAGTTTTTTAATTCGAAAATTCACTTCGACCTTTGATAGATCTTCCCCTTTGAGTAGTCAGATGTGGAGGTGCCTACTCTCTACATCAGTAGTGAGTAGTGAGTGTAGTGAGTGATGGGCGAATTTCTCCTGTTTCGCTTTGCCAAAAAATTTAGTGAATTTCCCCCGAAATTTGCAAAACTACGAAGAATTCCCGAAACGTGACAATTCCAACGCTGGTGACAATTTGCCATGCATTAACATCAATGGCCGTGTGTTTAATTGACGCCGACAGCAAAAAATTTGGACGCCAACAAAATGTATTCGCTGGCGGCAAACGCGGAAATTCATTGCGAATTCGCACCTGGCAAATAAATTCACCCATCACTATACATCAGCAATGGCAACAGTTACAGTATATCACCCCTTAGTACTAGCCAATTCTCAGTCCCAGACAATTCTTCAATTTTGCAGTCATTTAACTGATATATATTCCAGCTACAGTATCTTTCCTTTTGCAATTGAACCAAAGGTATTTTCTAGCTAACCTGCTGCAGTAGATAGTTCTCTACTAGTATGAGAGGGGTTAAGAAAAGAGGATTACTGTCAAATCCCAATCACTCAAAACACTAATCTTCCTTACAGCCTTGATTACAGGAAAGAGATAAAACTGTCCATGGACCAACAAAATAACAGAAATAAGATCAAATAGCAAAAATAAATATATGACAATAAAATAATTTCTTGCAAATAATTTATATGGAAATCATCATAATGTGAACATTAAAGATGGAACCAAAAATCTGGATGGCTTACCCGTGGTTGGAAATGGGGAGATTCATGGGTTGTCTGGTTTTAAGTTTTAAGATAAATGCTAAAATAAAAGCAGCACTAACACAGTTACTTTGTCCTGAGCAATTGTAACTAAATAGGGGATTATTCTTCAGTTGTATTTAGTCTAGTGATGGGTCGCCTGGCACAAATTCGCTGCGAATTTCCGCGTTTCGCCGGCAGCGAATAAATTCGCAAATCTCCAGTGAAAATTCGCCAGTGAAAATTCGCCGGCGTCAATTTCCAGTTTTCACTGTTTTTTAGTGAAAATGTCAGGTTTTCAAGATTTTTTTGAGTAAAATCCTTCAAATTTCCCGATTTTTGAGTGAAATCCTTCAAATGTCCTGGTTTTTGAGTGAAATCCTTAAAATGTCATGATTTTTGAGTGGAATCCTAATTTCACGATTTTTGCGTGAAAACGTCTGATTTGCACGATTTTTTTCGTGAAAACATTTGAATTTCACGATTTTTTTTTTTGGGGAACTTTCCAATCTCACGATTTTTCGTGAATTTTTCGGGAGATATTCGCCCATCACTAATTTAGTCGTCTGCTGTTACCCCAACCAAATGTTTTCATTTCTGCTGAGATAATTGATTATGAATAAAACTCACTTAAAATTAACACCTTACCAGAACGTATCTGATCTCCTGTGTTGCAGTGACCGTATCCATGCTATGTGCTTGTTGCATCACTGTGGGTACTGCAGCAGAACATTGCTTGACTGAAAAGTTAATTTGTCCCGTTTCAACAAATTTGTGCAAACTTATTGTACAACTAGGTCCATGACCTCAAAATGAGTTCAACAGTTGCTGAGGTAAAACAAGTTACAGCACTAAATGCTTTACACTAGGTACAATAGGTTGCAATGATTATAACCCCGAAGCAAAATCCCTTGTACTAATCAATATCCTTACAGAAGAGCTTTTGTCAGAGAATGTTGTTACTCGAGGCCTTATTGATAATCTAGCAAAACACAGAAGATTTGTAGCTCCTCAGCGTAAAAAGAAAAGCTATTGAAAACTGACAGCTGAACCAGAATCAAACTCTCTTTGTTTTGCTTAAAGTAAATAGCCAAGGTTCACCTAAGTTTAACTGTAAAATATATATAAATTCCTTTCACCCCAACACATTGTTAGGCAAAAACAAAACTCTCAAAACTTCTTAATGAAGTTAATAGCGAATATAACTGTAAATTAGTGATGGACGAATCTGTTCCGCCGAATAATTCGAGAAGCGGCAGAAAAATTTGCGAAACAGCAAAAATTTGTTAAATACATTGTAGTCAATGGGCATCAAAATACATTTGATTCGCGACTGATGTGAGTGAAATTTTTATATGCACATCTGCATTAAAGCCATTTGGCGTCCAAATAATTTTCATGCATGACATTTTTTATGCACGCAACAATTTTGACATGCAACAAATTTTTTTGTCACTGCAGATTTTTTGCAGGTGATTTTTTGACGCAGTTTAGCAAAACGAATTGCGGAAATTCTCTGCAAAACTGTGCCTGGCGAATTTATTCACCCATCACTACTGCAGATGTAAATGTAAATACAGCAAATTGGTTTCTTTTTTACTTGACACTTTGCTTCCTGTATTGCAAACAATAGAAATACATGTTGAAAAAATGTGAAAGTCCTATTTTTTTTTTGCAAATTAATAAATCAGAATGGAGGGACAAATTAAAATGATGCTCTGGAGTGTATATAATTGTGCAGATTTAGTTCAGACAACACATTTATTTAGCATCTCATTTCAGGAGCAAACGAATATGAAAAGATGTTCTTTTTTTTTTTTTACTTTCCAATTTTGTAATATTATTAATTAACAAGATCATTAATTTAATGGTAACTTTTTGATATTCTGAGTGACAGAAGGGGGGCACATGGCAAACAACTGAAGAACTATCAATATAGAAAACATTGTACAGGGCCGCAGAATATGTTTCTGCTTTATCAATACGTATTCACAATACTACTAATAATTATAATTATGGGTGTAGAAATCTAAATCTGGTGAAAATAAGGATTTGAGCACCAAATGAACTTAACTACAAAAATGTAATTACAAAAGAGGATAGTATACAACTAAAATCATAAAGAAGAGAAAAAGTTCAAGAAGTCCCTGAAAAGTAAGTATATCACAGTGAATAGATTCCGGATAATGTAATCCAAATATTCATGTAGACTGGCTGTAGACTGGTTGCATATGGAGTGACAAGCTACTGAAGAAAACAATTGGTTTAATAATCTGAAAGAGAGCTTCCTTCAGAGCAACCATGACTCAGGGGAAACTGTCCTTATCTGACAGCCACCTGAACTTACCTGATGGTCTAGTGGGGGGATGGCAGGGACGCTTGCCGCCCCCTTGGCGGGTACGCCCGCTGCAACGAACAGCTTCTGTTAGGCCGCAGGCGCCGGCGTCTTAAGGCGCGTGCGGCGCGCTCTTGGGTAATTTAAAGGCGCGCTGACGTAGTGACGTCAGCGCGCAATGGCGCGTAATTCAAACACTATTTAAAGCCCATTAGGGCTGTGGGACCTTGCCCGTGATAGGATATTGTTTCCTGGTGCTTCTGAGCCTTGTGCTATATTCTGAACCTGTTTGATTCCTGTTTTTGACCCCTGCCTGGCTATTTTGACTATTCTGACTTCTGGATTCTGACCCTTGCCTGATTACCGACTACCTCCTCTGATTAACCCTCTGATTGACTTCCTGGTTTGACCCTTGCCTGCCTGATAACGTTTATTCTCTGCCTGCCTCTCTGCCTGTTCTGACTACTCTTTTGCCTAAACGCCTTGTACTACGATCTTCTGTCCAAAAGACTTTGCTTTACTGTCGTGCCCCTCTGCCTATCCAGAACCCTCATCTTGCACCTCTCGTTTAAGTCCAGGTGGCATCCAAGTAAGCCGAGGGCTCCTCCCGAGGCCCAAAGGCGGTCACACTACTGGTGAAGCACGAGCCTAGACCAGGGTGCCTGGTGTTTTTTCTGGTGCTGGGTGCCGACCGTGACATGTATAGTGACCTGCTGAGTGATTACCTTCCTAGCAGTAAGACTGTCTTAACAGGGAAACTCTTTATCAAAGGAAAAACCCACCTCCCCTTAACCATTCACCTTGCAATGTCAAAATAACTAATGAGGGCAGCCAATCAAATAGTGTGGAAGATGTTGTTTCTGATGACATTATTGAAGCCCTTGTTCTAGATAAGCAACAATGGATATGGAACATGTTGCTCCCCAAACCCTTGGATGTTGCTCCCAGTGGCCTCAAAGCCGGTGCTTATTTTTGAATTCCTGGCTTAGAGGCAAGTTTTAGTTGCATAAAAACCAGGGTTACTGCCAAACAGAGCCTCCTGTAGGCTGCCAGTCCATATAGGGGCTACTAAATAGCCAACCACAGCCCTTATTTGGCATCCCCATGTACTTTTTCATGCTTGTGTTGCTCCCAAACTCTTTTTTTACATTTAAATGTGGCTCACGAGTAAAAAAGGTTGGGGACCCCTCATATAGACTAATGGGAATGAGGTCCTTTTTCTATAAATGAATACAAAAATTTGGTGTGCATAAGTTATCGACATAGAATATCAGATGTTGCATTGATGCATATAACTAGCTAAAAAAAGTCTGATTGAGGTTATAGATATAGCCAATGCAGTTAAATGGGGTAGTGTATCAAATTGTAGTATAGTAAAGACTGCATAGTTCTAGGACTCTTTGCAATTGAATTCATTATTAGCTGTTGTTCATATTTTAAACTAGTGTCCCTTTAAGAATAGAATTGAAGCCATATTTATTTGAAGGTTTTTATAATTATCAGGTGAAGAGTAACTATGCACAGGCTGATATAAATACAACTGATAACCTAGCCAAATTATAAAAAGAAATGGACCCCTTACTCTCAAACCATATGTAGGACTTTGTCGAAAAGCAACATCAGGGAAATTCAAAAGAAGCTGTAGTTATAAATAAAACAAGAACATACTGAGAGAAACATATCTCTGAAAGAGGAAATGGATATTTATTTTATGGTTTCATATTAACAAAAAAACCATATTAACAAAAAAGCACTTAGTCATAGGCAGAATCCCTATGACTAAGTGCTGGGTAAGCATGAAACGCGTTAGGCGTTAGAGGGTATACTCTTTATGTCTTTTAATTATTGATGTGAATAAAATATATTTTTTTACTAATTAGCATGCCTTGGAGAAAATTTTTTTGTATTTGTGGTTAAAAAATGTAGTCACAATCCAAAAAATTTGAATTTTTTGGATTGTTACTACATTTTTTAACCCACTACCATGTTTGGTCATTTTTAACCACTTTTTAATTCAACCAATCAATTTTTTAGGTCTAATACTCTAAATTATTGCACTGCACTTTACTTAAACAATGAATTTTTTTTCTATCTATGGATGAATTTAAGGAGTAATATTATCTCACAGATGAATTGAATTAGTTCGATTTTTCAATTTTTCAATCTCAAAGTATTCAGGAAAAGTTAATTTGGTTATAACGGCACTAGCACTTTAAATTCTTTTTTTAGTACAATTTCTTATGAATTATTGTTGTTAAATAAGTAGGGTGCATCACCTATTAGAATTTTCCTGTCAACCTTAGAATCATAACTATTGGTGGGGTTTATTTTTCCTTTTCTTGTAAAGGAAATTAAAAATATCTGTTTTTCAAGATATAAAGGAAAACATGTTGAATGCTCTGCATTGCTTCATTGTTTCATTTCCATGATGTACCCTCTAAGGGACTTGGATGCCCTAGTCAGCTCTTGGGCACATTATCTCCCCTACACATTCCCTCATTAGTCCCCTGACTGCTAGACAAAATACAGAGATAAGGAGTTTGTGTAATTCTGATAACCCCACTTTGGCCAAGAGGAGCTTCGTTTGAAATACTAGTTCAGCTCTTGACAAAAACACCATGGATCTTACTGAAGATTCTGAATCTGCTGTTGCAGGTCTATGAGCAGGCAGACAACATTCAAAGAATAAATTTAGTGGCATGGCTCTGGAGAAACAGAGAGTGCTCATAGTCAGCAACTGATACCCTCCTAGCAGCTCACAAGTTTTCCACTTAAAAATTCTACCAAAAGATCTTCTGGAAATAAAACAATATTTCCAAATCCTACTTAGGATTTATTTCCTACAGAAGAACCATTAGCTCTATGGGATCTTAATTTGGTCCTTACTGCCTTCACAATAACCTCTTAAATGTCCCATAAAGGCTTCAAACTTTTAATTTTCCTCTAAAAGTGACAAAATATTGTACACAAAGTATACATTTTATTATACAGACCTTGTAGACCACATAGAGGAGCTTCAATTAAATTAAGCATCTTTATGCAATACAGTGTCTAAGAACCGTGTCTGTCAGAAATATGTGTAGATATACAGTAAGTTGGTGATTTATTAAAACTACACTGTGAAAGAAGTGTATAACTCATGTCTCACAAATCACACCAAAGATGTTTTAATTAGATACCATCCAATATGTATATATGTCAGATTCATAGGCCTATGATTCTGAAAGGTGCAGCTCTCTTCTCCTGGATGGTTTAAGAGAGAAGAAATTTGATTTGTGATTTCATGATGAGCACCCAGAGAATAGATTTATGTGACCAGATTTCTCTTGTTTGACAGAAACAGAAGAAAACATTTCTCTTGGTACTAAATTAACATTAACTTTATCTTGGGTCATCCTTTGACATCCTTTGTCATCAGATTTCAGGTATAATTTCTTGCTAGTAGAATTGTGCAAAAAAGTGTTTTTGAGCAGGTGCTGAAAATTAAAAACAAGCTTGTGTTCCATGGTAGCTTTTATTATACTATTAAAATGTATTATTATTATTATTATTAATACTTAAAATAATACAGTAAGTATTTACATTAGACATAACAGAAACATATCCACCAGGTGTGGACAAAGCCTGGTTTATGGGGTCTGATGAAGGACTTGTCTAGAGCTCCAGTGATGTTTAAGCCATACATGTTAAAGCCCTGTCCAGATTTCCTAAAAACCAGGCTGTCCGAGTGAAAACGGGACAAGTGGCAACCCTAGTGGATGGCCTCCTTCGTTGAGCAGGAATTAGGGTTTTTTGCATCTCCAGACACTGTCAATCTATGGCTAGTAAAGAAAAAACAGAGCTGTCTTGCTTTAAAAAGGGCATTAACTCAAGGATGAAAATATAATTTTGTCTCTTTACAGGTCCCTTGTAAGGCCTCGCATTGTATTATATGCAGTGCTTGCTATATATATATTGGAGAGAGTGCAGAAATGTGCACCTAAACTGATAAGATGAATGGGAGAATCGTACAGCTTTTTTTCCATTCATACTTTTTATATTTGGATCTTTTAATAACCTTCATGCCATTCGTAGTTTTAGAAGAATAGAGTTTAATCGTATTTTCAAAAACCTCTAAAACCACTAAAAAGTCAGTCTTAATAAATAGGCCTCAATGACTTGAGGAAATTAACTAGAAGCAATGAAAATGGTTATTCACAGAAGCTCTCTAGTTAGTTAACTGTTTGTGTGTATGTATATATATATATATATATATATATATATATATATATATATCCCTATATATATATATATATATATATATATATATATATATATAGGGATATATATATATATCCCTATATATATCCCTATATGGCTACACAGGTACTCCAGGCTCTATATGGCTACACAGGTACTCCAGGCTCTCTATTATGTACATTGACTGTATATACTGACTATATAAATACGAGTTTACAAGGAATACTGTCCAGGCCCAACGGTGTACCCCCTCCTGTTACCAACCTATCCCCCAGCACAATATCCCATATCTTGACATGACACAGGGAATGGAGGACAGCGCCTCACAACACTTGTTTGACGTAGATACTAGCAGAGAATTTACTTTCTCAGTACAAGACGCTGATCGCATTTTATTTACTGAATCGCCTTCTGATATAGTAGTAGACAATACACCTCTGGATATTTACCACAATCTACTGAATCTCAAAAAAGGGAGATCGACCTCCAACTACATGGGGTGTACTTGTCTAACTACCATAGGCAGAAGCTGATCCCACGAGGATTTAGAGTCACCAATATCCCCACCTTAGGTAGAAACAACCCTGAATTTTGCAGCAAATGGTGTGGGATACTAAACCGCTGCTCGTTTGACCTAATACTATTGGTAGTGGAACAGGTGGGCAAAGAATTAGCCATAGTCAAGCAAGACATAAAACATATAGAAGGACAATACCTGGATTGCCTTAAGAACGATACCACATCTGACTGGCTAAACAAGATCAAGTCACTCCTAGATAAACACAAACAAGACTTAACCAGTTTTAAACAAAACAAACTTAGAAAGGTGTCAGAGGACTACAAGAATAAACAAGTTTATGGCTGGCTAATGGGTTTAAACACCACCCACCGCAGGGGCCCCTTTATACGGAGGAAACGGTTCCCTAAATCCCTACAAACCATTGACAGTTCCGACCAATCTACTGACTCAGATTCAGGTGCAGACCCCAAAGGCGCAGACCCTTTTTTAGGAGTAGCTACCCGCTCCAGGAAAGACCCCGGTATAAGAAAAGACGGCGCAGGCACATCAGACGGGGGGGGGGGAGGAAACCCAAAAGGCAAACCACCTCGAGCCAGGAGACTGTAATCTTTAACTTAAGACAACACTTACTGACTCCTGGTGAGATAGCCCTTCTCAACAAAGGACTATCTTACATCCCACAACATAAACCTGACACTTTTGATTTACTTGTTGACATACACAGATTTCAGAGAAAACTTAAGCTGAAAGAGCACTTCCGTGACACCCCTGACAGGACCATGCCCCTCTTTAAAGGAAAAAGTACTTTCGACCCTCCTAACACACTGGCAGCCATCCGTACTTTTAGCAAAGTACTGAACAAAGAGACGCTGTCCATGACAAAACAAGGCCACATGCCTCCCAACCTCACACGTGCTGAACGGGAAGCCATAGGTACCTTAAAGGGCGACAAAAACTTAGTCATCCGACCAGCCGACAAAGGGGGATCCATTGTGCTACTTGACTATTCATATTACCGCACTGAAATATTGTCACAGTTGGCCGACCCCGTGACCTACCACCCCTTGACAGGTGACCCCACACTCAAATATAAAAAAGAATTGGACAGTTTTCTCACTATGGGACATAGAGCAGGATGGATTAGTGACGATGAATTAAACTACATGACGACAGAGCACCCACGCATCCCCATCATTTATACTTTACCCAAGATCCACAAGTCCCAATCAGCCCCTCCGGGTAGACCCATAATATCTGCGGTAGGGTCCCTGTACCAACCTGCATCCACATACATAGACCATTTTCTACAACCTCATGTTATGTCTATGCCCTCATACACTCAGGACTCCACACATGTCATTAGGAAACTACAATCACTGGATGTAATCCCTACAAATTGTCTCCTGGTCACTATGGATGTGAAGAGTTTATACACGGTCATTCCACACAACCAGGGAATTGCTGCATGTAGAAGTGCTTTATCCAACAGTGTTGACTGTCACACTCCATGTGAATTCATACTACAGCTATTGGAGCTCATACTCACAAGGAATTTTTTCCGGTTTGAAAATTCTTTCTACCTACAAACCTCGGGCACTGCCATTGGTAGTGCCCTCGCTCCATCATATGCCAACTTGTATATGCTAGCATTTGAAACTGCGCACATCTCACCCTGGATAGGTCAATCAATTTTATTATATTTTCGCTACATTGATGATCTGTTCATGATATGGACAGCTAGCGAGCAAGCTCTATTAGAATTTCATCAAGGACTCAATGACCTCAATACTCCCATTAAACTCACCTTGGCCTATCACACCCAAGAAATTGATTTTCTTGACCTGAACATATACAAACACCAAGGGGGTTTGGGTACCAGGCTGTTTTGCAAACCGACAGACCAAAACTCAATACTACATGCGGCCAGCAGCCACCCACCCGCAACCATCAGGGGCATTCCATACTCTCAATTTATAAGAGTAATTAGGAATAACAGTGATCCACAATCGGCTGATGTCCAGCTCCAAACAATGTTCGACAGATTCCTTAACAGGGGCTACGACTATCATCTATTGGAAACCCAATTACAAAGAGCAAAGCAGCATACACAGTGCTCCCTACTAGAGAAGAAGCCACTACCCCCCAAGGGCCCCAACCCTTTGATTTTCACTACCACATACACACCTGCTACTAGATGACTAGCCACGTTAATAAAATCCAATTGGCCGATGATCAACATGGATTAATCACTTTCGCTATGGGGAGCACCTAACCCTATGATGGGGTACAAAAGGGGCAAAAATTTGAAAGACATACTCATGGTCACTGACTTTAAGGGACAAGGTCCAAATCCGACCAATTGGTTGACCAAACAGACCAAATTGGGTTGCTATAGGTGCCCAGACTGTACCACCTGCCGCTGTCTGTTAAGCGGACCTGACTTTCCCCATCCCCATTCTGGGAAAAGGCTTAAGATACTCCATAGACTTACTTGTACCTCAACATATGTAGTTTATATCATTACCTGCCCCTGTGGCCTATATTATGTTGGAAAAACAATTACCATGCTTAGGGAACGAATTAGCAACCACAGATCATCTATAAGCAGGGCCCTTAAGGAAGGACATTCCTTACAACCGGTTGCCAGACACTTTCTCGCCAAAGCTCATGGACTGCCTACTTTCAAGTGCATGGCGATCGACCACCAGCCAGCCCTCTCCAGGGGTGGTGACCGTGACCTTGCCCTCTTATGAAGGGAAGCCCGATGGATCCACAGATTGAACACTCTATCCCCGAGGGGATTGAATGAGTCGCTACCATTGGGTTGCTTCTACTAACTTATCCACTATACCTTGTTCTGCGGACTTTGATATGACTTAACTGATTTGTTTTTGGCATCTGCCCTGGTTCACTAGCAGTTTACTTATTGTTTTTAGTTTATTTTTTTATATGCACACACTCTACATCTCCATATGCACTATAACTGGTCTCGGACACATGTAAGTGGTCTCCGGTAAATATACTAGGACTAGGCAGTTAACGCATGTGTTATTTTCACGATGACCTTTCTGGTAGGGGTTGTTTCATTCATAACAGTGGGTACTGGCATGTGGGTAGTGGTAGATGGCATGAATACTTTAGCCTAAATCCCCATACCCCGCTATGGGCCACCTAGAGAGAATACGTGCCAACCATGGCGTCATAGACTTAGGTGTTGCTGGTCCATGCTTGGTCCTTAGCTTCTGTAGGGACGGGCATTGGACTCTAAACACCTACTCAGGACACGGTGGACACGCAGACGGCTAATTAAGACAGAGTATACTGCTCATACCCGGGGTTAGTTCCTATGGTTGACCCACCCACCACTACAGTATCAGGGCTTGGCACATTGTTGCAGCCTATATACTACTTATGATAAGATAGTACATTTCCAAAAACCCACCAGATGGTCTGCTTTGGCATTTGGATTTTATGCTTGAGTGGGCCTATAATCAAGGTCGCATACCATAAGGCCCGTTGTTACGACCAGTGTGCATGTTTCCTCTTTTACTATCTATTCTCTTACTACTTTCAATTAAAAGGAATTTCTTCTTTTCGTTTATATATCCTTTTGGTATATATATCCACACACTGTTTTCTGTGCACATTGATTTGTCACACCTGGATTCTATTACCCTTGGGGGTGGGGGTGGAGTTGTGGGTTGCCTAGCAATTGGTTTGGCGCCCTTTTGTGTATTTAAACTGTTCACTTCCTGTGCAGCACTGTTTGCCCTTGAGAAAGGTTCCTGTGGGGAACCGAAACGTTGGATTCAATAAACCTTTTTTCCTATTTAACCATATTGAACGATTGATTTTTCATGCAAACCCTGTGAGTGCCGGTACCACGTGCAATTTATATATATATATATATATATAAATAGAAATCTGCACTCGAGCCGTCATATATATATATATATATATATATATATATATATATATATATATATATATATATATATATATATATATATATGACGGCTCGAGTCTAAGAGCCGAAACGTTGAATAAACCCATTTTTTTTTATCACAAAAGACATATGAGTGCAGATTTCTCTGCTGTTGCTGCTTACCATGTGTAAAATCTAAATGGTATCACTGCAGAGATTAAATGTCCCCTGCATTGTTTAAACCTCACATTCAGACTAATCCCCTGTATTGTTAACACCTGTGATCCCCCTGCATTGTGACATCTCTATTGTTCACATCCTAAAGCCCTGTACTGTTCACACCTGATACCCAGACTGAAACTGCCCACATTGTTCACCTATTCACACTTTATACAAAATGCTAATGGAGCACCAGCACTGTATTTATTACATCTTAGATTGGTGCTGATAGGTTTCCCTGTCTCCTGCTCTGCCTTCCCTATGATCTGCCTGTGTGTGCCATGCTCTGCCTGTGTGACATACTCTGCCTGTGTTTGCCCTTCTCTGCATGTGTGTACCATGCTCTGCCTGTATGACATACTCTGCCTGTGTGTGCCCTGCTTTGCCTGTGTGTGCCCTGCTTTGCCTGTGTGTGCCCTACTCTGCCTGTGTGTGCCCTGCTTTGCCTGTGTGTGACATACTCTGCCTGTGTGTGTCCTACTCTGCCTGTGGAACATAAGCCTGGTATTTGTTCGCGGGGTTTGTTAGCATTTGAAAATAAATTATTGTTAGGGGCCCCTAAGGTGTTTAATCATGTGCTGGGAGTGCTGTGTTATTCAAGGAGAAGAGGAGGTATATGGATTTAAGGGTATGTCTTAATATGACAACTTTTTACATATGAGTGACAAGTGATATCCCTGCTGTGAGCACCAACCATTTGGTTTTTTGGTGTGCTATCACAATTAATGTGGATTTGGTCTTGTGGTAACATGGGTGTGGTTTAAAGTGGGTGTGGTTAAAAAACAAGGAGCGGGCAACACTGGCTTCCATTATCAGCCCTCCGCCATGTAGGCCAGAAAAATTTCAGCCCTGGGTAACACAGAAGTTGGACAGCACTGACTTAGAGTATGTTACTATGATGGCCCCATATATATGCTTTGCTAATTTGCCATTGAATTGAGATGTTGGATAATTTAATTTCATGTAGAAGAAGAGCGTTTATGCCAAAACATCAAATACTTTATATATTTTATCGTAAACATAAAGGATGACTGAAAATCCCATAAAGTAAGCATGACTCCTGTTTAAAGGAAAACTATACCCCCCAAACAATGTAGGTCTCTATTAAAATATACTGAGTAAAACAGCTCATGTGTAAAACCCTGCTTCATGTAAATGAACCATTATCATAATAATATACTTTTTTAGTAGTATGTGCCATTGGGTAATCATAAATAGAAAATTGCCATTTTAAAAAATAAGGGCCACCCCCTGAGATCGTAGGATTCACTGTGCTCACATACAAACCACATGTTAGGTCACATGAGCCAATTAACAGACAGAGTTGTGTCTTTTGCTTCCTCACTTCTTCCTGTTACAGTTAGTGTTGTAGTATTTCTGGTCAGGTGATCTCTGAGGCAGCACAGATAGAGTCACGAAATGGTGGTTCAAGGCAAGAGATGTAAAAGGGCAATATTTATGTAAATATATATTCCAGTTTGGTAAGATTCTTTAATATGTCATTCAATTTGATATAAACTATCTGTTGCTTAAGTATTCATTTTGGGGGTATAGTTTTCCTTTAATTCTCAAGGCCACAGTTAAAAGAATTCCACAGAGTTAAAGTAAATTCCAGACAACCTTGTTCTAGTTGGATTTATAAAATTCATGGTTTCCAGAAGCTATGGTCAGTTTTGAAATAAATGAAATAAAAGCTGTTTTTGATCTACAGATTCAGTTTTGCAAGAGCCAATTTGCAGCTCAACTCCCAGAGGCAGTTAATCATTTAAGCTTTAGGCATCTTTCTATCTCACCTTCTTATTTTTTTTCCTTTATTTGCAGTTCTACATTACTTTTTGTTTTGTTTTCCTGGTGGAAATGACTATGATGTAATTTGAACTGAGAACTAGGAGAGCAACTTGGACTGAGGGCTAGGGGAGTTTGCTAAATTTCCATCACTATATATAGCAAAAGAGAAATGTAAAAACTGTGTGCAAGACAGGTTGCAATGCCAACTTTTCAAGGACTTGGCTTTCCATAACTTGGGAGACAATGCTAAACTTGATAAACCCTCTCTTAAATAATTTAAGTAGATGCGAATCAAAAGACAAGATGACATCAGAACAAATCAGTCATGTTTCTATACAAAATAAAGATGACAAATGCACTAGATTTGAAGCTCAACCTGTTACTGTATCTGGTATGATGTGGTGTGGGCATGCCCGAATTAATAGATGGACATTATCTCCAAGATTATGGTGCTCTCCTGGGTTTACTATAGTGTTTAATATAAGATTGAAAACAAACTGATCCATTTTCTTTTACTTTAAAGAAACTAATAATCTTCAAGTGGAGAAATCCAAAGTCTCCTAATCTGGAAGACTGCAAGGACATAGTCAATAAAACATCTTAAAATGCATCATCCAAATCTAGAAAGTACCTGAAAACCCTATTAGCACCTGCAAATTATGAATTGTCCTAGCAATAATAAAAAATGTTACACATACAGTAGATATGTAGTGTTTGCTTAGTACTAATGTGCCTAAGCAGGTCGGAAGCTAACTCTGGCCCTTGATGACATTATCCCTTTCTATTTCTTCTTCTTCTGACCAAATGTCAAAAAGTGGAATCAAATCTATCTGTGATTTTTTTGTTTTTTTTTAACTTTTAGGATCACTTCCAAGTACACCTTTTCCCATCTTCAACTACATGAACCCACTGTACCCAAATTATCTGCATTCTGAAGTGGAGGTGGATTCTGCCATGTTTGGTTGTGTCATTTTTGTTCAAGACACTGAGGTAATGGGCCAGGGCCAAAGATCTGCTCCTCTTCAAACATCTCATGCTCAGGTTTAGAAAGCTTGCTAATTTTTCTGTCTTGTTTGCAGTATAGGTTTTATTACTTTGTCACACTTTATTGTGCTTAATTCTTTGGTATCTTAACTAACTTGAACCATTATTATTCAGTAGCTAACAACTCTGTTAAATATTGTTCTTTGCATACTGAATAAACCATTTACTTTATGTTTACTTTCAGCAAATTGCTAATGAAAAACACAAATATAAGCCAAGCAAATATGTTTATGTGGGTTCTGATGAAGCATTTGCCCAATTTAGGCCTCAAGCTCTTTATGGGTCGGCACTGGCTTATAGCAAAGATAAGCAAAAAGTTACTGTCCATCTTCATTTAGATGAACACAGCCTGCTGAAATTGGTACCTCTTATTCACCTGTAGTGGTGGGCCCTATGCACTATATGTAAAAAAAATATTGCTGAAACAAGTTACCTTCAGTTAGAGTTGTTATTTGTTCCAGCAAGGATATGGGTTAACTGCATGATGTGTCTGCACCAATCAGGTGTCATCAGAGACTATGTAAAGGACCATGTGGCTGCAGTTGCTTGCCCGAGCAAACAAGTTTATGTGGGTGGTTTTGGTGTCTGTTAAAATCTGCATTTTAGGAGCCTATATATTATGATGTGTCAAACTAAATTTGCTGAAGAAAAGGTGTTAAAAGCTATGTAAAATAAATGGTGAATTTATCAAAGTCTGGGTAATTTAACCCCATGGTAACCCCATGTGCCGTTTTGGCACAGTTATTTAGCATTGCTTCCAGTCACTTGTAAAAATCTTATGCTGTTTTACACCATTTTTTACACAGCAAAGCCTGCCGATGTATGGTGTAATATCCTGCTGTTTTTTAAACAGCATAATATATATGCCCCATAGTGTTTATTATTGGCCTATCTGCCCCTTTTTCTGTGAATAATCCATTGGTACCAAGTTTGGTTGTTTGTCTAACCCAGGGATCCCCAACCTTTTCAACCCATGAGCAACATTCAGAAGTAAAAGGAGTTGGGGAGCAACATTTGCATGAAAAATGTTCTTGGGATGCCAAATAAGGGCTGTGATTGGTCCTTTGGTCGCCCCTATGTGTATTGACAACCTACATTGAGACTCTGTTTGGCAGTGCACCTGGTTTTTATACAACTAAAACTTGCCTCCACAAGCCTGGAATTCAAAAATAAGCATCTGCTTTGAGGCCACTGGGAGCAACATCCAAGGGGTTGGAGAGCGAAATGTTGCCCACGAGCTACTGGTTGGTGATCACTGTAACCTTTGGTGTCCCAAGCTTTCTTATTAATTGTGTTTTCTTAAACATGTGCTGGTGTGCAGTTCAGTCATTCCTACTGTCTGAGTTTCTGCTTGCAGGCTGCAGGTTTCTCTGTGTTTTAGAGTCAGCTAATAACTTTCCTGATATTGTTGTAAAGTCTCTCCTGTATGTTTCAGGTGACCAGGTACTGACACATTGCTGCTTATATTCTAGCAGCTGTTGTTTAAAAATGGTGCACTTAAAGGAGAACCAAACCCTAAAAATGAAAAGGGATACAAATGTTGTGTTTTATATACGGAACTTCTTGCACCAGCCTAAAGTTTCAGCTTGTCAATAGCAGCAATGATCCAGGACTTCAAACTTGTCACAGGGGGTCACCATCTTGGAAAGTGTCTGTGACACTCACATGCTCAGTGGGCTCTGAACAGCTGTTGAGAAGCTAAGCTTAGGGGCCATCGCAAATTATCAAGCAGAAAATGAGGTTGGCCTGTCATATAAGCTGATGCTACAGGGCTGATTATTAAATTCTGATGCTAGTTGCATTGGTTTTTATGCTGCAGTGTAGTAATTATCCATATTAATTACTAATCAGCCTTATACTGTGACATTTCTATTCTATGTGTACTGTATATTTTGAGTCAGTCCCTAAACTCAGTAAGTGACAGCAGCACAGAACATGTGCAGTAAATCAGCATAAAAGAAGATGGGGAGCTACTGGGGCATCTTTGGAGACACAGATCTTCCCTACTAAAAGAGTGTTGGTTGCCTTGAGCTGGTAGAGAAGCCCAAAACATAATGTACAACATTTCTAACTACTTCATTAGTTTAACTTTCCTTGTCCTTTAAGTGCCTTCCACACCTATACATAAGGGAATAATCACCTTCCCTGGCCCTTTGTAAATTGCAGCTCTCAACCACTGGGATCTAATTATTGTTGCCCCTAACAGACAAAAACATCTTGTAACAAAGTAAAACAGGAGGCATTTTCTTAGACAAAGCCAGAATTAACAAAACTTTATTAGAATAAAGAATCCGATAGGCTTAAAGGGGCTGTTCGCCTTTGAGATAACTTTAGTATGATGTAGAGATTGAGACAATTTGCAATTGGATTTCATATTTTATTATTTGTAGTTTTTCAGTTATTAAGCTTTAGTTTTTCAGCAGCTCTCCAGTTTGCAATCTCTGCAATCCATTTGCTAGGGTCCAAATTACCCTAGCAACCACTGCATTAATAAGAGACTGAAATATAAATAAAAGAGGGCCTGAATAGAAAGATTAGTAATAAAAAGTAGCAATAAAAATACCTTTGTAGACAGAGAATTTATTTTTCAGTACAATCATTTTTTGGTATTTAGAGCTCTAAATCTTGTTCTAGAAGTGGAAATACACAAAAACTCAGACAGAAAGCTCAAGTTCTCCTGCGAAAAAAAACTTTGTATAGTTTTCCAAGGTAAACTACACCCCCCCATCTACCAGGAAATTTCCCTAAAATGACAGAACACAAAATGTTCAAGTAAAGTCTGGCACCGAATGCAAATGAAATGTGAAATTCTGATGACACTTAAAGGGTTAATTAATTTGGTTGGATCAAGTACAGGGTACTGTTTTATTATTATAAATAAAAGGAAATCATTTTTAAAAATCTAGATTATTTCAATAAAATGGTGTCTATGGGAGACGACCTTTCCATAATTTTGAGCTTTCTGGATAACAAATCCCTTATCTGTATTCAAGGTACAGTAACTGAATAAGTTCACAGTTAGGTCCCAGTCCCCAGTTTCCCAATGTAGGCCTGTGGATCTCCTGGCTAAAACTTAATCCATAGAAAAGTAACTAAACAGCAGGTAAGTAAATGGGATTGTGGTTGACTCTGGCAAATAGATTGACAATATGGGGGTTATTTATCAAGTCCGAAGTATTTCTAACATAAAAATCTGATCAACTCCAACTGCCTGAATGGACCTTATTTATTAAGAAAAAATAGGGTCGGAGCTTTCCCCATAAACTCTGAATTGTTCGGGGTTTTGCACAAAAACTACGATTTTTCGTTGTTTGTAGAGTTTTTTTGCTCAGAAACCACAAACTCATTGGATATTGGTACAGACATCAGCGCAGACACTGGGACCTTCCCCATTGACTTATACAGGACCTCTTTTAGATGCCAGGGTTTCAGATCCGGACTTTAAAGACCATCATGCTTTAATAAATCTCGAAAAATTTGGTAGTTTTTTTTAGTCCACAAACCAAAAATTATTCGAATTTCAGATATTTGAAGCATAATAAATAAACCCCTATGTGTGTAAAATAGTATCAACTTTTTAGTATTCTATTTATTTTACTTTTGATTTACAGTAGAACCCCTTTTTAAGGTTCTTCAGCAGACCATAAAAAATTGTATAAAATTAGGGAAATGTAAAATCAGGGGATGTAAATTAAGGTATCCCTATAATATGGATATTGGTGTATTTGCTGTGTTTTAGTAAACATTCTTTGAGTTCCATTAAAAAATAAAATGCTATGAGGGAGGGTGCAAGAAGGGAACATTCATCAAATGCCACATTAATTGATCCTTATTAAAAACATAATATTCCGTTATAACTAGTGATGGGCAAATTTATTCGGCAGGCACGAATTTGAGGCGAATTTCTGCGTTTCGCAAAGGCGAATAAACTCACGAATTTGGCGTCAAAACTCGCCGGTGAAAGTTTGCCGGCATCAAAGTTTTTTTGACGGCGGCGATGAAATCGATGCCGGTTAAAGTTTTGACGCCGGCGGCAAATGACAGAAAAAAACAGACGACTAGCGGGAAATTTGCGAAATTTGTGGCAAAGCGAAACGAACGAATTCACCCATCACTAATTATGACAGCAATACATTTGCAGACCTCAAAACAACAGATAAATTTGCTTTACATAGCAGTCATTTTATACAAGGGTGAATACATTTTCCATCTGGCATTTGGAAAGAGCAAGATTGAAGGAGATTTTGCATTTATTTGGCATGCTGACATATCCGCTAAATACAGAAGCCTCCTGGGGTTCCCTGCAGGGAGCCTATTTCAGTAAAAGCTGTTGGAGATTTTTCCCACATGCGGTGGGTCTGTAGGAAATATATCTTAACATGTAACAATGTTATAATTTTATCCGCAGGCAGGTAATGGGTGATAAAATATCCCTGCAGAGTAATAAAATATCCAACCTTTATGCAAGGTACTTGATATTCAAGGTCCTTACCCTTTGCATAAAATAATATGGTTTCTTTGCATGTATGCTGTAGCATTGTCTACCCTTTTAATAGCCTTATGCTCTATTAGAGCCTATTAAACTTCAGAATTTAAAGAATGTGTTTTTGAGACATCCTACCCAATGACTCCAGTGGCCTAGGTTGCGGGGTACTTGCACACATGCAGCTCTACAGTGCACCACAGGGTGGAGCAAAGAACATTCACCACTTCACTGGATAAAGTGTACACACATACACACAAACATGCACAATACACAACATTGTTCATACTAAGATTTGAAGGAGAATTGTGCCTTTTCTTTAGAATGTTATACACTGGTGTCAATTCAATTGTATACTCGTTTGTCAACAACACACAAGCAACATAAGGAGTTAAATAGGCATACACTCATACAATCTCCAGGAATGATTTATGTAACTGAAATATACAAAAAGGCCCTCAACCACTTGTTGATAGGGTACTCAACTCATTTTATTCACAGCCAAAACTATACCCGCACTATCAAAAAAAAAAAAACTTTTCAGGGGATATGAATGTTCAGGGGATTTTGTCTCTTTCAGTCACTGAGATAAGTATCCTTATTGGATGAGTCTTGTTACTATATTTCTAGTGCATAAATGGCTGATGTCCAGCCTGTTACCCAGGAGATGTGTAATATTGCCAGGAGAAAGTAAACAAGTACAAGAAGTAGAAACATAGGTTCTGTTTCTTGGATAGCATATTTAAGGTTCATATGTTTTATGGGGTAGAAGTTGCTACGGCTTGATAAGCATTTCAGACATTTATACAGTGTGATTACAGGGATGTGGGGCTCTAACAGAAGTCCATGTACCCCAAAACGCCCTTCTGTAAGCCATAGGGGTGGCCTAATGCTTTCTAACAAGAAAGAGGTGTTTCTGACGATTTGCTGACCAAAAAAAGATAGAACTTGGCTATTTGATACCCCTAGACTTCCCCTTTGAAGTGATGCCCATATAAAAAAGCAAAGCAGCAGATTTACTAAAGGGTGAATTGTCGCCAGCGACGGCTTCGCACCCTTCCCTACACTTTGCCAGGTACAAATGCGCTCAGACTACGCTAATTCACTAAAATGTGGAGTTTCGTTGTGGGCGCTGAACGCTGGTAACTTTTTGCTACCATTACTTCGCCAATGCGAGCATTTGATAGTGAAGAGGCGCTAGCGTTCATTTCTGCCTAACGAAACTTCTCTATGGATCGTGTGCTGAGGTCAATTTGCATAGGGCGGAAAATTTAAAGTTGTATGTACATCTTTGTGTTAAATGTTGGTGCAAATACTTACACTTTTAAAAACACATAGTTGAGCAGGAAACAGTGCGCTACTGAATTGATTCTCCTAAAGTACCTAAATGGAAAAAGAAGATATCCCGATAGTGTATTATCCTTGTTTTAGGGGTAATTTCCGCTTCGCGTATTACTCACATGCAATTGTCGGGTTTTGCGCATTGAATTACTAGCGGCTGTATCCTTGTCCTAGTGTGTTGGATTTCGGTAGCGGTAACCTAACGGGAAAAAATCAGAGATGGTGCAGAAATGCCGGTAAGTGAATAGACAAGGGTAAGGGTTCTGCTTACGGGAAGCTGAAATTACCCCTAACACAAGGATAATACACTATCGGGATATCTTCTTTTTTCATTTAGGTACTTTAGGTGAATCAATTCAGTAGCGCACTGTCTCCTGCTCAACTACGAGTTATTCTAATGCCCTACACATGAACCTACTGTAAAATTAATGTTCCATATGTTTGCAAATGTATGGGGGAAAACGGTTACCCAAAAAAAGTTTAGGTTAAGATTTGCAGGCAATCAGGCTGAAAAAAGGAAAAGACACCAGCATTTTTGGGCTTTGATGCATTTTCGGCTCACAGAAGATAATGTAAGTGGCAGAAGATTGAGGAAGATCTAGCTACTTTAATGCACTTCACCTGGTCTGAGGTGGTGAAGGCAACTCTGGCGAAAGAGGTAGTGTTCAGTAAAATCCTCACTTCAGTGAATTTGCGGAGTAACGACCGTTCGCCAGAGCGAAATGTCGTCTGGCGATAGAGCGTGAATGATTGCTAACGCCAGTCTCTTTCGCTAGCGAATTGGCGCCTGTGCCCGTTAGTAAATCGGCGATGGCCCTGCGTGCAGTAACGCTTACAAATTGTTGTTAGTGTTAGCCACTTCGCCCTTTAGTAAATCTGCCCCATAGGTTCTACTAGATTTCTCTCCACTCTTCAGTAGGGATGTTACCTATCCCCAGGATGTAAGTGTTAGAGTACTAAGGGGCACAAACTTATGTTTATGGAAAGTCAGCAAAAACCCCTTATTTATACAGAGCACAGTATAGATACTTATGATGTCTCTGACACAGAGAACCAGTGTCGGACTGGTGCACCGGGATACCAGGAAAACTCCCGTTGGGCCCAGGTGTCAGTGGCCCCTCATGCTGCTAAACTTTTGGCTTATTTCATGGCCATTCTCTATTTCTATGAGAACAAAGTGGCTAAATAGATGAAATAATAGATTATAGTATGTAAAGAAAAGAAACTAGGAGAATAGAGGTTGAGTGAGGAGAGGAAGAAAATAGTACTGAGGGTAGGCCCCTGGTCTAAACACTTTTGGTGAGCCCCTGGTCTGAGGTTTTTTGGTGGGCCGTTGGTGTCCCAGTCTGACACTGCAGAGAGCCCCTAAGCTTTAATTATTACAGTCCAACTGTCACTTGGTGATTATTATTATTAGTCTTTATGAAAGCCCAGGTCTCCATTAGAATCCTTGAAGATGACCTCAGCAATGAGTCAATCCTTTCTAAAATATTAGTCGTTTGAAAAATGAATACAAGCCACAGCTTTTTTAAACTGTTGTGTCTGTATTTGTATCAGACAGAACAAACCTCACAGTGGATTGTTCATCCCACTCTCTGAGGCCAAGTGCCCAGACAGAACACTATGTTCTAAATGAGAGCTTGTTTGTGTTTGCTTTCTGGCCCTGTGGAATTAAGTACATTGAGTGCATTAGCATTTCCTCTCTACCAACATAAATCTGTTGTTCTTCCTTTAACTAGATTACAGCTATGCTAATATGGATGTGCATCCTGTGTTGGGAGCAAAATAAACATTTTAGATAAAGAAAACAGCTGACTGTATTGGTAACTTTTCTATAAATAGACAGTGTATTTGTGTCATTCTAATTCCATTACTGTTCATGTTATTCACAAAATCTGGTACTGAAGGAACATTTCTATCCCATTTCAAATGATCAATTAGGAATTATTATTGTATAAAACAATATATATATATTTTATATGATATAATGAAATAACAGCATGTCAAAAGGTGAAATGAACTAGATTGCACAAGGAATAATATGATTACTATTATGGCTATGCTGTCATGCATATTGTGTGTGAATCATGTACATTTTTCCCTTGTCTTCTCCCCCAAATTTGTAATTCTTGGTTTTGATTCCTGACCTTTTACTTGGACTTGTTGGCTTGCCCCTTGTCTTGAGCTTGTGCTTGTTTCAAGATTTTTTGTCTGCCGCCTCCTGGACTATCCATCTCTCTCTCCAGACTTGTATCTCTCTGTCTTATGGACTCTTGATTGTTTATGAATTTACCTAAAATAAAGATAAAAAAAGAGGAAGGAAAAAGTTAGTCTTTTTAGTTTTGTTGACTCCTGCCGGTCCTGGAGAAAACAAACAACAACAGAAAAAGGCAAAATATAGTGTAGTATTTCCAAAATAATCCGAATGGGTGGAATGGTGGAATAGGGAAACGGTGTACTATTTTCCCATGACAGGTTATTTCACTTTTTCAGACCAGAAATGGATATCCTATGTGCTTTCCTTTTAAATGACCATTAGATCTTTTAGGCATGCATACATGATTACTCCAGATACTTCAAGTTTAGCTGAAATGCCTACTTACAAGATGGTAGTTTCAGAGTTGCATATAATAATCATCTATCAGCTCCCCTCTTCCTCCATTACTCCATATGCTCCCACATAGAAAACAAGGCTTCTATAGTGTAATGTTGTTTTAATAAAGCTTAAAAAATATAAAAAGATATTTCACTCACATTTCTTTCCAATTTTTAAAAACACCCATAAGCAAGCTGTCTGACAGGTTGCCCAGTTGGATTCGGAATAGGAGTATTGCCGTTGTCGCCTTCTCCCTTGTGGCTTTCCCCTGCAGCTCGCAGTTGTGTCCCCTCTGCCTGATGCGTTTGGCTGGTCCAATCAGCTTCCTCTCTGACAGTCCTTAAAGCAAGGGGCAGATTTATTATGTGATGTAAAAAATGGCAGAATAATTCACCACACATTGCTGAGTGAAAAACGACATAATTCTTCTACATGATTTTTCATTGAGCAAATTTCATCAGAACTTACTTACTTACTTACAAAGATCTGAAGCAGTGTTAAATAACAATGACAAATCTATAGTGATCGGCGAATTTGTGCCGTTTTGCTAGTGTTTCGGAATTTCAGGAAGGATTCTATTAATAAGTGAATTGGTACTTGGACTTTTTACTGTATGCAGAATAGTTTTTTCCTATAGTCAGCCACTAATAATATAAAAATATATATATATATATATTCTGAAGGCTATATTTTCATTACTCGTGACATTTATATTTTAGTATGTATGATAGGATGTCCATATCTAATGGCAGAGTAGAATAATGTTCCAATGAACAACTAATCAATCATATTGAACAAGACTGGCATGCTGTTTTTTGGAATTGTACCATCTGGAGTGTGGCATCCATAGAGAGCCAATATTAAGACTAAAATTGCCTTCTTAATTAAAAGAATTGCAATAAATTATCCAAATTATCCAAATTCTTTCTTCAAATGAAGTTATACCTGAGGGCTCCGTTTTGATGTTTGGTGAAAGAGCTTATGTTTATCCGATTATAAACTATGCATTTTCATGCAAATTAATTAAAAATCTAAGAGCATTACAGAGAAAAGTGTTTAGGCAGAACAACTGCCTCATTTCCATACGATTAAGTAAGAGGCACTGTAATAAAAACCCCCCATTAGACTGCAAGAGCTCTTCAAAAGAGTAAAAAAAAATTGTGTTTAGAATATACTGTAGAAAACTTTTAAACAGTTGCAGAGAGATTATAAATATAATGGACCAAAAAGTGATTGTGACCATGTGGTAAGAAATTAAATCTAACTAAATGTTTAAACTGGCAATACAGTACATGTCCAGATTTGGACATACGTGAGCTCAGAGGTGCCTGCTCACAATGATTCTGAAAAGTAATCAACCCAAGACACCACAGTGCAGATCTACTAAAAGTTGAATATTTGTGCCCAGCTCAAGTCTGGTCAAAATATATAGTTATACGCAAAGTTCTGTAAAATGTCTTTTACCATTGAGACATGTAGTGGGTTATTAAATAAAACTCAAATCTTTGTACTCAAGTTTTAAAGAGGAAAAATTTTTAGAAGAAAAATCTTGGTTTTTCAAAGATTTATTATACCCCAAAACTGCTAACAATTTGAATCAGAAAATATTTCAGTTAAAACCAGTCCAAATCATGTAAAAGTGATGGGCCGTTAACCTCTGAAACATGTTTTTTTACCTTCGGGATTCTCGAAAGTATTGGGCTACTTGTGCAGGTTTTCATTCAATAATCTGAATTTTTCAAGGTGTTTGGGCAACAACTAGGGATGTAGCGAACCGCCGACAATGTGTTCGCGAACGCCGTTCGCGAACACCGGCAAAAAATGCGAACAGTTCGCGAACTTCGAACATCCGAAAATCGTTCGATTTGAACGATCGAAGGATTTTAATCGTTCGATCGAACGATTTCCGTTCTAATCGAACGATCGAAGCCATTGGATCGAATGATTTCATTCAATCCAATGGCTTCGATCGTTCGATTCGAACGAAAATCGTTCGATTTTAGCGATCGAATGGTCGAATGGTCGAACGATTTTGACGCGAACGCCTATTGGCGAACGTCGCGCGACGTTCGCGAACTTGCGGCGGACGCGAACAGCCGAAGTTCGCGCGAACTAGTTCGCCGGCGAACAGTTCGCTACATCCCTAGCAACAACTCGAATTGACGCTCTATTTTTTTTTTTTTTTTGCACTGATTTTTCCGAGAATATTGATAAATAAAGGGGATTTAGGTTTGGGAGTTTGGTTAAAATTTTTTTTTTTTATATATATATATATAGTGAGAAAAAGTCAAGTTTTAGTAGTTAACCTTAGCCTCTCTTACAAATCCTATCTGTGCAAAACTGGTCCATTCTGAAGCATTAAATACCTATAGCTAAGGGTGCAACAAGTTGGATAGGGTGCAAAAAATCATTTTACTTTAGTACTTTTACTCAAATACATTAGTAATGCTAATGCTGAAGAAGGTTGCTTATGTAGGTATGGAATCTATTATCCAGAATGCTTGGGCCTGAATTTTTATGGACTTTCTGTAATTTGCACCTTTCTACCTTAAGTCTACTACAAAATAATTTAACATTAAATAAAAACAATATGATTGTTTTTACTCCAGTAAGGATTAATCTGTGGTGAAAATTCGCTGGCGAAAAATCCGCTGCAACAAAAAATTGGCACGCACATAAAAGTCGTCAAAATTATCAGAACACCCATTGACTTTAATGCATTTGGAGAAAATAGTGGCGCGTATAAAAATTGTCACTTGCGTCAAAAATTGTCGCCCTTCAAAATTATTTAGACGCCCATTGACTTCAATGCGTTTCGCCGTTTTGTGAATTATTTGGCAAAACGGGACAGATTCGCCAATCACTGCAAACCACTGTTTAATTATTACAGAGGAAAAAGGAAATCATTAAAAAAATTTTAGTAACTGAATTAAAATAGAATGTAAATTGCCGGCGGGATGGCTCATGGATCGTTTTCCGAAGTCGACCAAAGTTGCCTCACGAGGAAACTTCTGGCGACTTCAGAAAACGAAGCACTCCAAATGCCATCCTGCCGGCGATTTACATTCTAGCTGGTGGGAGGCATTTCGGGGAGATTAATAGCCCCAAAGCAGAGAAGATTTGTCGCCAGGTGACTAATCACCCCGAATCTGAGTGTGTGCCCTAACCCTTAGAGATTGAAGCTTATGGTAATCACTAAAATAACCATAAGGCTTATCCACTACATACTTGGAACATTTTCCCTATTTAATTTACCTTATTGCTGTTGCCTGGCAACCTACACAAGGTTTTATTTTGCATAAGGATGTCATGACACACGGTTGTTTATCAAGAGCAGTAGGTTCCAGAGATATTTATTGTAATTTATCATAAGGCTCCATTAGCGAGACCTCTGTTCTCCTCTAATTTCTAATTCGTCCTTTACTTGACTCTCAGGCTAACTATTTAAATGAGTGATTTATCTAAAATATAACCTTGGGTTCCTTTTGTGCTGCTTGTTTCATGTAGCCTAATGCAGAGCTGGAAAGTAGAAACTTAAAAGGAAAACTTTGTTTGAACACTATCGCAGTGTTGCTTGAATAATATTAAAGAAGATGTGTTTTGTTCGCACAAAGGCAGAACTTTTCGCATTGCGAATCTTTTTTCCGTTACCGACTTTTGTTGCATTCCCCCTGTCTTATCTTTTGTAAAATGTTTTCTTTAACACTTGTTTAGTGTGCTGTGTGTTCTACATTACTGCAGATTTCAAACTATGCACAATGTAAATATTATGCATAAATGCATTTAGGGCACTTTCATTTCTTGGGGTTATGGCCATATAGAATATAGAGTTACTAGGGGGTCACTGGGGCCGTTCACTTTTCCCCAGGGCTCAAGTGCTAGAGCACTATGCAGTGCAAGAGTGTGTCCCTTAGTGCTCATCTACACTCACTTCCACTGAAGAAGCCTCTTGGACGAGTAGTGAAATGTTCTCAAAAATACTCCGTAATTCCCTGGTAGATAATGGATAACATTTACTTGCACTCTGGGTAATGCTGTTGTCTGCGCCTACCATTGGATCATCAAGAGCTACTGGCAGTAAGACTAGAGTCCTGTTGCAGAATGCATCTGCCATTACTTAGGGGCCGATTCACTAAGGGTCGAATGTCGAGGGTTAATTAACCCTCGATATTCGACTAGGAATTAAAATCCTTCGACTTCGAATATTGAAGTCGAAGGATTTAGCGCAGATAGTTCGATCGAACAATCAAAGGATAATTCCTTCGATCGAACAATTAAATCCTTTCGAATCGAACGATTCAAAGGATTTTAATCCAACGATCGAAGGAATATCCTTCGATCAAAAAAAGTTAGCCAAGCCTATGGGGCTAACCCATAGGCTTTCCCATAGGCTAACATTGACTTCGGTAGCTTTTAGATGGTGAACTAGGGGGTCGAAGATTTTTTTAAAGAGACAGTACTTCGACTATCGAATGGTCGAATAGTCAAACGATTTTTACTTCGAATCCTTCGATTCAAAGTCGAAGGTCGAAGCAGCCCATTCGATGGTCGAAGTAGCCCAAAAAAACTTCGAAATTCAAAGTTTTTTACCTTCGAATCCTTCACTCGAAGTTAGTGAATCGGCCCCCGAATGTGAGTCTCTGAATTATGCACAAATTAGGGAATGGTAGTGGCCGAAAGGAGGGCCCCTAGATGCCTCCCCCCACCTGTCACCAATACAGCTCTGACAAATGCAGTCAGCATTTATTTGTAGGTGCTCTGTGCCCCAAAGGAGAGAATGAGTACTTCAGGTACACCCCATAATGACTGCCATAAATTCTCATACATTTTAATCGGTGGCTAATTTCATTCAAATTTCCACACAAAAAATTATAAAAATAAATATATTTCCTAAATATGATCACTTTTTTAGGAAACATGAAAAAAAAAAGTTAAATATTATTCAACACTTAGGTGCACATTTACTATGGGTCGAATATCGAGGGTTAATTAACCCTCGATATTCAACCATCGAAGTAAAATCCTTCGACTTCGAATATTGAAGTCGAAGGATTTACCGCAAAGACTTCGATTGAACGAATCGAGGATTTTAATCATCGATCGAACGATCTTCCTTCGATCAGAAATTGCTTCGAAAGCTTATGGGGAAGGTCCCCATAGGCTTACACTGGTGCTCAGTAGGTTTTAGGTGGTGAAGTAGGTAGTCAAAGTTTTTTTTAAAGAGACAGTACTTCTACTATCGAATGGTCGAATAGTCAAACGATTTTTAGTTTGAATCGTTCAAGTCGTAGTCGAAGGTCGAAGTACCCAAAAAAAAACTTCGCAATGTGCCCCATAATCTACTTGTCCCTTTAGCCACTATTGGAATTTAAATGTATAGTTTGTATTAATTGAGCCAAAGAAACAAGTTTTGTTAATCCAGCTTAATCTCGATTGCTTCATTGTCTACAAAAACCCCTAATTAGAGCTTTGCAAAGTTAAAGGGGACCTGCACCCAGACATTAAAAGCTGTAAAATAAAAGTCCTTTTCAAATTAAACTTGAATCAAAACTACTTTTTTTTATACTAAAGCATCCATACCTGTTAAAAACATGCTGAAAAGTTATAGCTGTCATGTATTGCCTGCCCCTCCTCTATGTTTTAGGCAATTGTGTAGCCAGTGCATGGGAAAGGACATCATATGCCCCATAAACAAGATTTTGGAGAAGGCAATACCTTAATAAAAGTGTCCACAAAATGGCACCTGCCTAAATGAAACAAGATTTAAATAATTTATGTAGTGAAAGTAAAGTTTATTTTAGTTGACTAACATAATGTATTAAATATATTTTTTATTAAAATCTGGTATTTATCCGTGCAAAAAAAAAGTGACGAGACATTATACCTATTGACTTCAATGCATTCCATGAATTGTTCACCATATTCCATGAATTTTCAGTAGTTTCGGAATTTTTTTAAAGAAGCGAAACAGATTCGCTCATCACTACTGGGGAAACACAGAAATAAAATGACCCCCATCTTTAAGAGGAGGAATACTAAAATCAAAAAAATACTTTCACTTCAGTTGTGAAACACTGATTACACTACCTAATTAAAATTTTACTTTTTTCCAAAAATGTAGCTGGCCAGCCTTTTTACAGTATTTAACCATAAAAGTGTGTGTATATATATATATATATATATATATATATATATATATATATATATATATATATATATATATATATATATATATATATATATATATATATACATCCAGTATCACTATTAGTGAGTAAAACTGTCCCATTTTCACTTTGCAGAAAAATTCAAAAATGTTGCCGAAATGCACTGAAGTCAATAGCGAGGCAACATTACATTGCATTTTTGTCAGCTGGTGGTCCTGGTGATGCATTTAGTTTAGTGCAGGCTTCCTCCTCTCTCCAACTGATACTTTACAGACACAGTGGCAGAACTGCCGGGGGTGCAGAGGGTTCTACTGCACCATGAACCGCACCCCCTCAAGGGTCCGCCAGCAGTTCACTTGCAAGCGAAACCGATTTGAAAATCGTTTTGGGAGGGGGGACCCAGCTGCACTGCATGCACCTGGGCACCACAGCATATAGTTAAGTTATTGGGCAGACAGCAACAAAATGCACATGATGGATGTGCTGTCTCTAGGAATATAGTGCCTCTGAACAAACTTTGTAAATATTGGTAATCTATTTTCTGGTATTTATATAGAGCCAACATATACACAAATAGTACTCTCCACTGTCTAGTTTTATATTGTGGGAAGAAAAGGGGGGTCACCTCGCACACCCTGGCCTTCCGAATCTTGCGAAACCTGGTGCTCGGTGAAGGAGGTATTGGCAGCCTCCACGACAGACAGAGGAGTAGAAAATCACCGGCACAACAGGATATTTCTAGCAGGGAAACCCTTGCTCGTTTATTTGCGGATGCAATGCCCCAAAACGTTGCATCCGCAAATAAACGAGCAATTGTTTCCCTGCTAGAAATATCCTGTTATGCCGGTAGTTTTATATTGTGTAATATTTATGGTGTAGTGTGATTCCCTATCATGACAGAATTCAGTCACTTTGCTAAAATGTATGACAAATGTAGGGTATCATGGATATGATGACTTTCCATCGGTGCGCATGTGAACTGCTCCTATCATCCACTGAAAATGCAAATGGCTGAGCATTATACTAGTAAAAGCGTCTACCTGAATATGTAGCCAATACTCAGAGCATTCTAGTTCGCCATTTAAACTATAGTACCAACACAGGCCAAGACACTGGGTAGGTAGGCACACTGTGCAATGTAATGCTAAGCATTAGGAGAGAACAGAGAAATAACAGGCAAAGCAGAAAATGGGTATCCATTGTAAAAGTCCAAATCCAAGGGGCTGCATCAAATCCTATGCAAGCCTGTTAATTGTCACCATCCTTGTTATATTTTACATGTACCTATACATTTTTTCACCAGCCAACACCATGGTCTAGTCTACTCTGATTCTGCTAGTTTATTATTTTTCCTTTTCACTATTAGAATGTATTCTTTGTACGGAGATTACCCCATGAATCCCATGAATTGGATGGATTCTATTCTCAAGATAACCTTGGTCGTTAATAGCCTGGCTTTGAGGGCAGAGCCACCCGCTTGGCTATAAGAGCAGTTCTTTGTTTCTCTGTGCTGTGGAGTGATATCTCAATGCTCTCCCACTAACTAACTCATTTTTTAAAGTCTGTAAAAACTCTTTATTTGTTTGTTCGGCATTCTGTCTCAATTTCCACAACAGTTCAAATGAAATAACATACTTTAATAGAAGACAATATGTAAACATTTTTCCTTTGAACAAATAATTTTACCTATTTTGGCACTTCTTTATACCTTTAGCAATCCATATGACAGCGGAGAAAGGATTTAACATTTTAGATTTTGCACTAGTGCACATGTATAACATCTACTGAAAAAGTTATTATCTTTGCTCCAATAATATTCAGCACCTTTTGACAGGTGGATTATGTGTTAAGCATAATTAAAATTTGCAATGTAATAATTGTCTAATGAAGAATATTATTATTATTTATGCAATTATTTCCATTTATGCACATATTCCATTTCTCCAATGTATTTTACAGCTTCTTAGTATTAGTATTTATGGAAATTTAATGCAAGTAGAAGAAGCCCTTGGATCTAAAAATCTGCAGACCAGCTGACCATCTCTTACGTCTGTATCTCACTGAGAGGCTTAAAGTTACTAGTGGAAGCAGGCTATACATATGGGTAACTGTAACTACTGGTGGTTAAATATTTAAAAAACAAAACAGGGGATTTAGCATTGCTCCGTTTTATAATTGCACATATCAAGCGACTGAGGAAGTCCTGTTTCAAATTCATCTAAAACCAATTTAAAGTCAATTTCATGTTTCGGTGGCAAATAAAGGAATTATGCATGGCTGTAGAGACAAAACTATTAGGTAATTGAGCTTCTGTAGATCTACCTTACATGCTGTGCAGGAACTTGCCTTTCTTTTACATTTTATGCTTTAATGTAGAAATTAGCCTTGGTCATGCTAGAAATCTATTTCCTGCCGATGTGAAGCACTGTTGATGTAAGAAAACCTCCGTGTGCCCTTTCAGATCAGTGCATATCCAGCATGGATATTATGTGGAACATTCAGATAATTCTTGGGGTAAAGGAAGCTCAGTGTAAGATATACAGTGGCTCATGGTGTGATAGAGAATAAGATGCAGAACCCATAAGAGATCCAACTAAAATGAAATAGCTTTAAAGGGACATAATAGTAGCCTGTTACACATGTCTAAGGGGCAGATTTATCAAGGGTCGAATTTCGAAGTGGGAAAAACTTCGAAATTCGTCCATCAAATAGAATCCTCCGACATTCGAAGTAGGAGGATTTTATTCATCGTAAACTCCGATTGTACTTCGAATTGTATGATTCGACGATTTTATTGTACGATCGTACGATTTTCCTTCGGATATAAAAAACTTTGGAAAATTGCTCTGGAAGGTCCCCATAGGCTAAAATAGCACTTCGGCAACTTTAAGTTGGCGAAGTACTGTAGTCGAAGTTTTTTTAAAGAGACAGTACTTATCGAATGGTCGAATATTCAAACGATTTTTACTTTGAATCGAAGTCGAAGTAAATTCGAAGTCGTAGTATCCTATTCGATGGTCGAAGTATCCAAAAAAACTTTGAAATTCACTCGAACTTAGTAAATCTGCCCCTAAATCTTTTCTTTGTAAACAAAATAGAAAAAACCTTAGTTCAGAAGAAATTGTCTCATAAAACCATACAATCTTTCCTCTTATTTTCATAACATTTCTCTAGGGGTGCTCTAGATGGGTATTCATTGTACCTTTGAAAAGGTACAGCACAGCATCTGCCACATATGATAAACAGTATTCAAATGCTGTCTAGATCTAGACTCAGAGACATTGCAAATTGCTTTAGGAGAAATTTAAATTAAATCCTTTAATATGGTAGATATTCCCTTTCTTTTTATGAATAAGCAGACAGATTCTTATTTAGGCTCTTTACTGTTCTTGTGAAAATATGTCTGATTAAATAGCTAAAGAATGTAATCTGCTATTCCTTAGGCTTTTCAAGCATAATGTATTTTAACAGCAATTCCAGCATCTATAACTGCCCAGCTGATCTGTGTCTTCATAAGTATATCTAAGTACTCAGAATACTTTGTGTGTGCTATGGTGCCAGTTATTTCAGTGATAGCTGATTGCAGTTATATTATTTTAAAGTGTTTACCATATGAGGCTGGCCATAACATCAACATAATACCAGCAAGTCTGTTGCACTGTTATCTGAGGGTTTGTGAAGGGATGGCATTCCTCTTTTTTTGGCACAGGCAATAATTCATTACCTATAACCTAATTTATTAAAAGCTTAATGGATATCCCTTGCTATACAACTTAATCACCTTCATTATTTTTATACTCGCTAATGAATGTTGGGTTATCTCGACCAGTGTAAAAAATATTTCAGTAGTTTCCTTTGCATTGGGGTATTACAAAATATTCTAGAATGGCAGATTAAATGGACAATCCCCATAGGAAAATCAGTATGAGATAACCCATAACAAAGCACAAGTACATAATCTTCAACCTCTTGTTGCCCTGGTAATGCATAGCTGTTCTAGTTCCTGCTTGGGGGGGGGGGGCTTCAAGCATTTTGAATGGAGGTTAGGATAAGTGTGTTCCATCTCATTGACAAAACCTGTAAAAAGGTCTTTCATAATAAGGATGCTTTTACGGTGGAAGGGATGTTACTGACACTCGTGAGTGAGTGAATAGCCTGTGTATTAGGAACAAAATAAAGCTTCCCCTGTTAGTATCTGTTTGGGCTTGATCAGGTATAGCCTGGGAAAACAGGAAAATATATTCAAAAAAGGGACAAATTGGCCTTTGGATACCTGACTGTGAAAGGACAGGAGTGGAGGGAATGCAAGGGGGGGCCTTATACTTACCCATCATTTCACTCCCTGGCTGCGACCTTGCCCCAAACCTCTCTCCCAATAAAACAGACCATACCACATTTTGTTGGATAATGATGGCTTCTTTATTAACTTTTACATATTCAAAAACATTTGTCCACCAATAATCTGTAGTAATTATTAACCATTTACAAAACAATTGCCATTTTAACACCCATAACATTCCATATAAAATTTTTTAACCTGTCCTGATTCCCTTGGGCTGATGGTCCTGTTATTACCATCCTGTGCATTGTACCTTTGTACCGCTGCACCCATCATGTCTTTTATTTATTTACCCATCATCCACAAAACATCAACTCAATGGTATTTTCCTCTTGCCACCAGGGGACCCCATGCCCGAGTTGGCCTGTTATACAGTATATCTCCATTCTTCCGGAGCCCATCATCGTTTCACCTTTTTCTCCCTGATTTCCCAGGACCACAGCCAAATGCTGTGACAATTATCTACCCCTCTAAGGCATCCCTTCTTCCTGTAAGCGCCCCTCGGCAAACTATTCCCAGTCTACTTACCTGTAGGAAACTCCTAATTGCCTGAAAAACATGGAAGGGGTAAACCTGCTTCTGTCCTATGAATCTTCCACTGTCCAGGTAGGAAAAAGGAAGTACCCTTCTCCCGCTCTCTCCTTTTATTTCCCATCCCCCTGTGTGTGCTTAACCTACTACCACTTCCTCTACCCCTTCCTTTTTCTCTTCCACTTCTAGTGATAATCTTTTCCGCCTATACAGGCTCCAACATCACTGTCTTGTGCAAGACAGTTTTTCATGGCCCCTGCAGGTTTCTTATTATTGGAATTGTGATGATCGGAATTGTGATGATTGGAATTGTGTGAAATTCCAGGTACATATATTGCTACACAAACCTAAAAGAAAAAAAGCAATATTAAAGGAGAAGGAAAGCTACGGAGGCATTTTATTGCCAATAGATTAGCTGCAATAGTGCAAACTAGAAGGCTATATTTATTCTGTAGAATGCTTTACTATACCTGAGTAAAAAGCTCTAGAAACTCTCTGTTTGTTTAGAATAGGAGCTGCAGTATTAATGTGGTGTGACATCACTTCCTGCCTGAGTCTCTCCCTGCTCTGGGCTCAGATTACAGTAGAGAAGGGGGGGGGGGAGAGGAGCAAACTGAGCATGCTCTTGCCCAGGGCAATGAGGTTTAAGCTGAAGGCAGGAAGTCTGATACAGAAGCCCATGAGTACACAATAGAAGGAAAGAAATGTGGTGTTTCTTTTGACAGGGGACTCAGAGCAGCACTACTTTGGGGGTTTACTGGTATATTTAGATGGACCTTTCTGATAAGGCTTACTTAGTTTTAACCTTTCCTTCTCCTTTAAAACAATGACCAGCGTTAAGGCATGCGGTTGTCAAGATCCCCCTTAGGGATCCATTGCCACTTACCTTTTCCCTGCACTCCCTAAGAAATTACACAGTTTAGGATAGATATGAAATGGCCACAGCTTTATTAACACTATATATTGGATCTAACTGTCAATGAATATCTGACACCCAACTCCTGAATGAAGACAAAATTAATAGAAACAGATGCTGAGAGAGGAAATGTGAAGATGGTCTATTTCAGAAACGGTACAGAATTTTTAATTGATTGTATTTAGAAGGCTTCTTATTTCAGTATGATGAAGCTTATATTAATTTTTCATTTTCATGATAGTTCCCCTTTAATGTTTCAGGATTCATTGAGGTCTGGCATGGTGCAGAGAGACTGGCCACACAGAAGTAAAGTACACTGGGTAAAGTAAGGAATGTTGGCCAGGAACATAGCATTTGTACCTAGATAGAGAACTGGCTAAAAGATAGACTACAAAGATTGGTGGTAAATGGAACATTTTCTAATTGGACCAGTGTTGTTAGTGGAGTACCGCAGGGTTCTGTACTTGGACCTTTGCTTTTCAACTTGTTTATTAATGACCCGGAGGAGGGCTTTGAAATTATTGTTTCTATTTTTGCAGATGATACTAAATTGTGCAGAACTATAGGTTCCATGCAGGATGCTGCCACTTTGCAGAGTGATTTGACTAAGTTGGAAAACAGGGCAGCAAACTTGAAAATGAGGTTCAATGTTGATAAATTCAAGGTTATGCACTTTGGCAGAAATAATATAAATGTTGAACAAATTATAAACTAAATGGAAGTGTGTTGGGGGTTTCCTTAATTCAGAAGGAGCTAGGTTTTAAAGATTGTCTAATCTAGATATAGATTGTCTAATTCTCGACAGTGTCATTCTGTGGCTACTAAAGCAAATAAAGTTCTGTCTTGCATAAAAAAAAGACATTGGCTTAAGGGATGAAAACATAATTTTGCCTCTTTATAGGTCCCTGGTAAAGCTTCACCTTGAGTATGCAGTGCAGTTTTGAGCTCAAGTCCTTAAGACAGATATAAATGAGCTGGAGCGAGTGCAGAGACGTGCAACTAAACTGTTGATTATAATGATGAAGGTATATCATCAAGGTTGAGGTTGTTCTCTCTGGAAAGAACGATGCTTGCAAGGGGACATGATTACTCTTTACAAGTACATTAGATAGCATTATAGACAGATAGCAGGAGATCTTTTTTTCCACAAAATCACCTCAAAAGAGGCCACCCCTTTAGTTAAGAGGAAAAGAACTTTCATTTGAACCAACGTAGATGGTTCTTCACAGTGAGGATGGGGAATGCCCTGCAGAATGATGTTGTGATTGCTGATTATGTTAATGCCTTGAAGAGGGCCTTGGATGTTTTCTTGGACAAGTATAATATCCACGACTATTGTGACTCTACAACAAATATAAACATATTGTTATAAACTGTATCGTTTATGTGAGCGTATGGAGGGGTCAGAGTGAGTGTGTGTGTATATGTGCACTGGGTTTCATATGGAGGGGTTGTACTTGAAGGACTTTGGACTTTTATTAACCCAACTTAAATATGTAACTATGCTCATGTGTCTCTGTACTGACACCTGCTTTCTCTTGGGTGCAGACTTGAGAATCCTCACAAAATTATACACAGCTATTCAGTACTATGTGTTTTTTTTGCCTGTGATTTAGGGAATTTGACACATTACAGAAACAGCTCTAGCATCACCATCATCTAAAAAGGGTTAATGATGCTAAGAACAAAACCACTGCTTTCTTTGTACTCTCCTGGATGCTGCTCTAGGTCAGTGTGAGGGATCCTCATCACATAATTAATCCCGTAAGAACAAGTAAGCTTGTAAGCACTATAAAACCTGTTGTATATTTAAGTGAAAGTTCTTATGTTTGCCTAATAAGCATCCAAGATCCAGCTGGGAGTCTGAAAGTGAGGACATCACAGAAAAAAAAGCTTTACCCTCTAATGAGGATCATATTCATCTTAGCAGTCTTTCCACTTAAATAATATAAGTATCGCTTCCTTTGAACTCTGTTATCTTTCAGAGAACCTAGAAGGAAGCTGAGGGCCATCTCATATCTAAAAGGACAACAGTATGAACAGAAGGGACACACAGATCAAAGGCATGGATGGACAGGTTGGCAAAATAATAAACATGAGTTAAAAGATAGAAACTAGCATGGAATGCCACAGTGCAGAAATTATCAGCTAAGACAATTAATAAGGCTATCAAAACTAACAATGCATTGGATCTGTTTCTTATTAATTTGGATATTTATGGCTGTGGAGAATATATTTTATGACTACAGCAGATAACACAGCAAACAAACTTGTTTTACTCAAACATTAAACATTTTTAATGGTTGCAGGCATGACTTAAACAAGAACTTAAAGGAGAACTGAACCCTAAATATTAATATGGCTAGAAATGCGATATTTTATATAATGAACTTCTTGACCTTCCAATCAAGCTTTAGCATCTTTATAGTAGTAATAATCCAAGCTTTTAAAGTTGTCACGGGAATTTTCCATCCTGGATTTTGCATTTGCTTGGTGTGCTTTGAGTAGCAGTTGAGAAGCTAATGTTAGGGGTTGTCACAAATCATTAAGCACAAAATGAGTTTTGCCTGTCAAATACAATGATGGTGAAGGACTGATTATTAAATTCTGATGCTAATTCTGCTGGTTCCTGAGCTGCCAAATAATCTGAATTATTTACCATATCAGCTTAATATTGTATATATATATATACACACAAGATTAGTAACAGCACTCACGCTTGGATGAATCTGAATGTGGTGCTCGTCCTGCGGGATACTCCGGTTAGCTTCCCATGGTATGTAGAAATGAAAAATAGACAGCACTCACTCTTAATGCATAAATAATGTATTGAAGGCTAAAACCTTACATCACCATATATGTGCACATATCAATCGGCGACGTTTCGAGCCATCTTGGCCCTTTCTCAAGCCATATGTATCAATGGTATAAAGACATAATCCGTGTTCGCAATGGCATTTAAAGTCCAGAAAAGGAAGTGACATACAGAGTATTTTCCATGCACAATGCAGGGCTTCCACCCTATAACCTGAATGAAAATCACATATAATATAATAGAAACAACTTTAGTATGATTGCAACAATTTTAACACATGAAAATAGAGCAATAAATATAATAGTAATAAATGTAAGAAATTAGCTGTAAAAACAAGTACAAATCATAGTCTTTATTAAGACCATGTGGGTGAAGTGTGTTTAGTCTATTGATCCACCACACCTCCCGCTGTTTCAATCTCAACTCCCGATCACCCCCTCTTTTAAGTGGAGGTACAGTTTCCAGTATCATAAACCGCAGTTGGTCACTTGTGTGACCAAACTCACGAAAATGTCTAGATAATGGCAATGCTAGATTACCACAATTAATTGTTGATTTATGCTGGGAAATCCGTGACTACACTTTCTGCACGGTTCCCCCAACATACGGTTTGTTGCACGGACATATGATCACGTAAACAACATATTGTGACAAGCAAGTGTGATAACCCCTAATCTGGAATGACTCCCCAGTATTCGGATGTATGAAATTCTTTCCTCGAATTACATGTTTACATTGTACACAATTCAAACACTGGTACATACCCGTATTTTTAATTCCCAAAAAAGTATTAGAACCAACATCTTGTTTAGATGTCTTGGTTCTAGCCAATACAGAACCGATTGTCCTGCCCCTTTTATATGAGGTCATAGGGGGTAGGGCAAACTCTCTTATTGTGGGATATGCTCTACGTAGTATGTACCAGTGTTTGCGTATGATCATATTGATCTTATTACTCATTGGTCCATATTCACTCACAAAAGTGGTCCTTGGTTCCCTAGTCCTTCTTGTTTTTTTACCCTTGATTATCTTTTCTGCTCTCTCTAGAACCTGTGGGGGATAACCTCTCTGTCTGAATTTGTTTCTCATCTGTCCAACTTGTACTTCCCTTACCGTGGGATCACTCACTACTCAATGTACCCGCATCATCTGACTAATCGGTATTGACCGTTTAGTATGTATCAGGTGATTGCTCTCAAAATGTAATATTTGGTTTCGATCAGTGGGCTTAGAGTATAGCCTAGTTTGTAGGCATTGGTTCCTATAAATAAGGACATCCAAAAAAGAAATTTCATTAGTACTAAACACATGTGAAAATTTAATAGACGGATAGGGAGTCAACGTCACCCCGCCACACTACAAATACATCATCGATATATCTCCACCAGGCCACAGCATGGGTCCGGTAGAGATTATCGTGATAAATGTGGCCTGGTGGAGATATATCGATGATGTATTTGTAGTGTGGCGGGGTGACGTTGACTCCCTATCAAGGTTCCACGTACATCTGAACGGATTTCATCCGTCTACTAAATAAATGTATGTTTACAAATGCAAGAAGTCTGGCTGGTAAAATGGGAGAGCTGGAGCTGCTGGTGAAGGAAGGAAAATATGATGTGATTGGTGTGGCCGAAACATGGCTGAATGAGTCGCATGACTGGGCAGTAAATATCAGTGGCTATACTTTGTTTCGGAGGGACAGAGGCAATAGAAAAGGAGGAGGGGTATGTCTGTATGTTAGGCAGGATTTAAAAGCTCATATAAAGGAGGAGGTTATGTTAGAAAATGAGGGGGCAGAAGTCGTATGGGTGGAGTTCTTCACCAATTGTAAAGAATCCAGCAAATTAATTGTAGGCGTATGCTATAGACCCCCTAATGTAAGTGAGGAGGAAGAGACAAAGCTCCTAATGCAAATAGAAAAGGCTACTAATTTAGGTAAAGTAATGATAATGGGGGATTTTAATTACCCAGATATTGACTGGAGCAACGGTACTGCTAGATCAGTTAATGGGAACAAGTTTATAAACTTATTGCACGACAATTTTTTAGCACAGGTTGTTGAGGAGCCTACCAGAAAAAATGCTATTCTTGATTTAGTGATCTCAAATGACCCAGAACTTATAGCAAATGTGCAAGTCATTGAACCCCTGGGTAATAGTGACCATAAGGTTATATCTTTTAATGTCTGGTGCAAAAAACAAAAATATACTGGGGCAACAAAAACCATGAATTTTGCAAAAGCTAATTTTAGTGCCTTGAGGGCTGCCCTACAGAGCATTGATTGGGGCATTAGGTTTTCAGCTAAAAACACAGAACAGAAATGGTTGTCCTTTAAAATGATATTAAATCATTACTGTTCTCAATTTATTCCCTTAAGGACTAAACGTAGAAGCTCTAAGAATCATCCTGTGTGGCTTAATACAGAAGTAAAGAAGTTAATGGGAAAGAAGAGAAAGGCATTTAAAAACTACAAATCTGTAGGGACAGAAGCTGCATTTAATGAATATAAACACTGTAATAAATGTTGTAAATCAGCAATCTGGAAGGCTAAGAAAAGAAATGAAGAGTTAATTGCGGTGGAGGTGAAAACTAACCCTAAAAAGTTTTTTAAATATATTAATAGTAAAAAGATGCAGGTTGAGAGTGTTGCTCCATTAAATAATGGTACCAGTATGGTTGTAACAGATACAGATAAGGCAAATGTGTTAAATCAGTTCTTTTCTTCAGTGTATACAATAGAGGAGTCTGGGTTCACAGGCTCACTTAATAACTGCATGAATGGTTCGGCTCAATCTAGTCAGGGGCTGACTCAGGATATGATTCAAAAAGCTTTAATACAAATTAATGTAAACAAGGCTCCAGGGCCTGATGGCATACACCCCCGGGTTCTAAGAGAGCTTAGTTCAGTTTTAGACCAGCCCTTATTTCTGATTTTCTCAGATTCACTGTCATCTGGTATGGTGCCTATGGATTGGAGAAAAGCTGATGTTATTCCAATATTTAAAAAGGGATTACGATCTCAGCCTGGCAATTATAGGCCAGTAAGCTTGACATCTGTGGTGGGCAAATTATTTGAAGGCTTGTTAAGGGATCACATTCAAAATTTTGTCCTAATGAATGGCATTATGAGCAACAATCAGCATGGCTTTATGAAGGATAGGTCATGTCAGACGAATTTGATTGCATTTTATGATGTGGTAAGTAAGATTCTGGATAGTGGGGGGGCAGTAGATGTGATCTATTTGGATTTCGCCAAAGCGTTTGATACTGTGCCCCACAAATGACTGCTTTCTAAACTAAGGTCTGTTGGGCTTAATGAAGTCGTTTGCACATGGATAGCAAACTGGCTACAGGATCGGGTACAGAGGGTAGTTGTTAATGGGACATTCTCTACTTGGAGTAAGGTTCTTATTGGGATCCCACAGGGCTCAGTATTGGGTCCTCTTTTATTTAACTTGTTCATTAATGACTTAGGGGAGGGTGTTGTAAGTAATGTATCAGTGTTTGCAGATAACACAAAATTATCCAGCCCAATTAATTCCATCCAGGATGTGGCATCCTTGCAAAATGATCTTGACAAACTGGCAATCTGGGCAGCTAAGTGGCAAATGAGATTCAATGTTGATAAATGTAAAGTCATGCACCTGGGATGTAAAAATATTCAAGCCACTTATACCCTTAATGGGACTGCACTAGGCAAATCCATTATGGAAAAGGACATTGGAGTCCTTGTAGATGATAAACTTGGCTGTAGCAAGAAATGCCAGTCAGCAGCATCAAGGGCAAATAAGGTTTTGAGCTGTATTAAAAGGGGCATAGAGTCAAGGGAGGAGGGTGTCATTCTTCCACTGTATAGAGCACTGGTAAGGCCCCATCTAGAATATGCCGTACAGTTTTGGTCTCCATCACTCAAACAGGACATTATTGTATTAGAGAGGGTACAGAGAAGGGCAACTAAGCTGGTAAAAGGTATTGAAAATCTTAGCTATGGGAAAGACTGGCCAAATTGGGGATGTTCACGCTGGAGAAGAGGCGCTTAAGGGGTGATATGATGACTATGTATAAATATATAAGGGGATCATATAATAATCTCTCTAATGCTTTATTTACCAGTAGGTCTTTCCAGCTGACACGAGGTCACCCATTCCGATTAGAAGAAAAGAGGTTCCGCCTATATATTCGGAAGGGGTTTTTTACAGTGAGAGCTGTGAAGATGTGGAATTCTCTCCCTGAATCAGTTGTGCAGTCTGATACATTAGATAGCTTTAAGAAGGGGTTGGATGGCTTTTTAGCAAGTAAGGGAATACAGGGTTATGGGAAATAGCTCATAGTCCAAGTTGATCCAGGGACTAGTCCGATTGCCATTTTGGAGTCAGGAAGGAATTTTTCCCCCTCTAAGGCAAATTGGAGAGGCTTCAGATGGGTTTTTTGCCTTCCTCTGGATCAACTGGCAGATAGGTAGTTAATAAAAAAAAAAAAAAAGGTTGAACTCGATGGACATGTGTCTTTTTTCAACCTTACTTACTATGTTACTATGTTACTATGTTAGGTTGCCATAATTCAAATGATATAATGGTCTGGTATACCATTTTTCTGAGCTCAAGTAGCTGAAAATGTGAAGTTTTAGATCCTTGTCCCACAGACAGAGCCCATTCAAAGTGGGTACATTGTTTTTTTATGTATCATTTTGTTATATTAACATGCATTAAATAGATCATAGATAGATAGATAGATAGATAGATAGATAGATAGATAGATAGATAGATAGATAGATAGATAGATAGATAGACATAGAGATGATAGATATAGCGATAGATATAGAGATAGATATAGAGATAGATAGATGATAGATAGATAGATAGATAGATAGATAGATAGATAGATAGATAGATCATAGATTTTTTTAGAATACGGCGTGAAGAGTTTTTGGCTGATATTTACATATTTTGAAGGCATAATTATGAAGTCCAACTCCTCTTACTCCATATGTCCATGGTCCATGTCCATGCACCATAATCTGTTGACGTCTGAGACTGATAGGATGTGAATTGTTATATGTAATGACAGGAGAAAAATAATGGGAATGATGAAATGATTGTCACAGTGAGAAAGAATAAAAAAATTGTGTATACAGATTCCACTGGGAGCCCCCTTGATTTGGATGTATTTTGTTCTCAAGCTAGCTCAGTCATTATCATCTTGACCTTGAGGAAGAACCATCGCATTGGTTAGATGGCCATTTCTTTGTTTTTCTGTGCTGTGAAGCAATATGCCTATGTTCTCGCAATAGTAACGCCCTTTTATGCCCATAAGTTCTTATGTCATATGGTCCCAAGTTTATATAAACTCTGTGATTCCTTTGTTCGGGGTTCTGACTCTTTGTGAGTTCAGAATCCACAGAGCTCATGTCAAGTAAATGTACCTTTGAATCTCAAGTGGTCTCCGGTCCTTGATGTTTCACAAAACTAGCAACAATTATAAAAATCAATACAGCATCATTATATCTGTCATAGTCAAAAGAAATATGTATTTTGAAGAAGTGTCTAAGAGAGTATGTGGTACATTAGGTAAATACAAGAGGCCACTTCCTTTGATCTGAAATAAAGCTTGTGAAAGTCCAATGGTTTGATGTTCCAGCTTAAAATTTAAAGAAGAGAAATATCTAGATGCCCCTGACCATTAATTAGATGAAGAAATGCTCTAATAGTGATTCCAGTGATCCCTGGTGCTAATATTGCTTTGACTGCAAGGTGGCGATGAGTAAAATTCTGAATTAATGATGAGCAAAACTTTTCCCCAGGCATGGTTTTGCAGCAAATTTATATTTTCTTATTATATTTTTGTGAAACTCCTGCAACATTTTATCACAATAAAAGGTTCATTGACCCCAACATATTTGTAGCAAAAAAAAAAGTCACCATGAAAGAACACCCATTGACTGTAGTTTAGTTCGCACAGAAAGTCCCTACATAAAAACATCCAATGACTTCTATGTGTTTTGCTCTGAAAAAGTTGTTGGAAAAAGAAAAATGCCCATTGACTCCAATGTATTTTGCACAATAAAAAAGTCATGTTTTGCAAAAAAAATTTCACACATTTTTGCACTGTTTAGCAGAGGCGGGCCAAACAGGCCGGGCGCCCTAGGCAGCCCAGCCTGCCTGCTCGTCCCTTCCTTTCTCCCGTTCCCGGCACGCAAGCGCAGTAAGCAGGTTCCGGCGTGCATGCACAGTAAGCGCGTTCCCGGCGCGCATGCGCAGTAAAGGCGGTCCAGCGCGCATGCGCAGTAAAGGCATTCACGTTCGCTTCAGCGTGCGGCGCTTACTGCGAACAGATTTCCAGGTGGGTTCGGTCTAGGGGTAGGCAGAAGAGGTAGCTACCCATCGCCCCCCAATCATTGCGCCCTAGGCAGCTGCCTCTTCTGCCTACCCCTAGTTCCGGCCCTGCTGTTTATAGTCTTTTTTTTGGTGAAGAAAAACTAGACAGATAATAACTATTCAGAATATAAAGTACATACATTTTAAAAAAATCCACCCCAGATATTGCTTCCAACATTTACCAATTAGCAAAAACACTGCATAACTTTGTTAATAGATAACTCCAGGTTGTTTAAGGGAAATAGCACTGCTAGCAAGTCTAGGCATTTGTCACCCAGGTGATTAATAGCTCTGCTATTGGCTGCCAAATTGATTTATTCTGACAGCGGTTTCATGCTCAGAAATGGAAAACCTGGGTGCACATGCAATTCCCAGCAACTACCAGTGCCAGTGTTTGTTGCCAACTTGTGCATCTATTAATTGATTGGGTGACAAAATGCCTGGAATGTCTGCATTTGCCATTGCCTAAGGATTATAATGTTTATTAGTAAACACAATTAAGGACATCCCTCTTAACGACACTTTAGCATGATGCAGTTATTCTGCATTTTTTTAATAATCCAGTATGGGACACGTTATCCAGAAACCCAATATCCAGAAAGCTCCAAATTACAGAAAGGCCGTCTCCCAAGGACTCCATTTTATCCAAATAATCCAAATTTTTAAAAACGATTTTCTCTGTAATAATAAAACAGTACCTTGGAATTGATCCAAACTAAGATATAATTAATTCTTATTGGAAGCAAAAACCAGACTAGTGGATTTATTAAATGTTTACACGATTCTCTTGTAGACTTAAGGCATGAGGATCCAAATTACCGAAAGTTATGTTATCCGGAAAAAAACAAGGTCCCAAGCATTTTGGATAACAGGTTCCATACCTGTATGACTTTATAAGGAGACCCCTAGACAATGAGAATGTTACTATTGGCCAATGAAAGAAATGACATTAGCAAACATGAATGTGTTTCATTGTTCTAGCGACAGTAGACCAATGAATGCCGCTGGCTTCTTTGCAGGCAAGAAATACGTTGTATGTGAAATGGCACGCTGTAAGATATGTTCACATATACAGTACATACCTCTTGAGTGAAGTGATATGAAGAATGAACTTTTCTCAGCAAGTTACATGTTTTAATAACATTTAACATAATGAAGGGGTCCACCTTAAAGAGTGTCATGTTTGAACCTCAGTCACTATGTAACTATGTCTTTATGGGTGCCAAATGTTATATTATCTTCGGCTCTGTGCTCTTATAGGATATTCAGTGGGACTGATTTATACTCTGTCATGTTTATTTTATATGAGTCTAAATAAAGTCCCCATATATGCTCTGCTATAGAGTCTTTATACAACATATTTGCACCTTGTAACTGTCTGTTACACCATTGTGTAAAAATGATTGTCTATGTACCTTTAAAGAGTCTAGGCTGAATTTCTGCTACAGTTTACACATTAGGAAAAAGTTACAGGTAAGGCATACTTTATCTGAAAACCAGAAAGCTCCGAATTACATAAATAATTAATAGACTCCATTATAATCAACTAATCCAAAATTTTTAAAAACGTTTTCCTTTTTCCCTGTAATAATAAAACAGTTCCTTGTACTTGATCCCAACTAAAATATAATTAATCCTTATTGGAAGCAAAACCAGCCAATTGGGTTTATTTAATGTTCACGAGATTTTCTAGTAGACTTAAGGTATGACGATTACTTATGGAAATGATCCAGAATACCCCAGGTCCCACGCATTCTGGATAACAGGTCCCATACCGTAGAAACAAAAGAATAATAATTCAACCATTTTTAAATTTAATTAGTAGACATCTTAAAGAGAATATTTTGGATTCCCTTTTCATCTAAAGCAACAGTCCATTTTATTGGATTTATTTATAAATTACATAGTAACATAGTAACATAGTAAGTAAGGTTGAAAAAAGACACATGTCCATCGAGTTCAACCTTTTTTTTTTTAATTAACTACCTATCTGCCAGTTGATCCAGAGGAAGGCAAAAAAAAACATCTGAAGCCTCTCCAAGGGGGAAAAATTCCTTCCTGACTCCAAAATGGCAATTGGACTAGTCCCTGGATCAACTTGGACTATGAGCTATTTCCCATAACCCTGTATTCCCTCACTTGCTAAAAAGACATCCAACCCCTTCTTAAAGCTATCTAATGTATCAGCCTGTACAACTGATTCAGGGAGAGAATTCCACATCTTCACAGCTCTTACTGTAAAAAAAAACCCCTTCCGAATATTTAGGTGGAACCTCTTTTCTAATAATCGGAATGGGGGACCTCATGTCAGCTGGAAAGACCTACTAGTAAATAAATCATTAGAGAGATTATTATATGATCCCCTTATATGTTTATACATAGTCATCTTATCACCCCTTAAGTGCCTCTTCTCCAGCGTGAACAACCCCAATTTGGCCAGTCTTTCCTCATAGCTAAGATTTTCCATACCTTTTACCTGCTTAGTTGCCCTTCTCTGTACCCTCTCTAATACAATATCCTGTTTGAGTGATGGAGACCAAATCTGTACGGCATATTCTAGATGGGGCCTTACAAGTGCTCTATACAGTGGAAGAATGACCCCCTCCTCCCTTGACTCTATGTCCCTTTTAATACAGCTCAAGACCTTATTTGCCCTTGATGCTGCTGACTGGCATTGCTTGCTACAGCCAAGTTTATCATCTACAAGGACTCCAAGGCCCTTTTCCATAATGGATTTGCCTAGTGCAGTCCCATTAAGGGTATAAGTGGCTTGGATATTTTTACATCCCAGGTGCATGACTTTTCATTTATCAACTTGTTGAACTTTGATAATTTTTTTCAACTTGATTTAATTACAGAACTTTAACATTCTCACCTTCTCGCTGCTGTGCATGTATACACTGTATTTTGTTAGTTCACAACTAGCAACTCCAATCATGTCATATGCAAAGGTGAAAAAAATAGGTATATATTTTTCTCTCATTGAGAAAGAATCCCTTTTTTTCACTCATGCCACAAACAGAGTTGCTTGTTGTATACAAAATTTAGACATTGATTGATGAGACAAAAATTGAGTTATTTGGTCATAATAAAAAATCACTTTGCAAGTCGGAAGTAGAACACCACATTCCAAGAAAAACACCTGCTACCTACTGTCACATTTGGTGAAGGTTCCATCATGCTGTGGGACTGTGGGACTAGTTCAGGGACTGGGGCCCTTGTTACATTCGAGGGTCGGATGAATTCAACCCAATATCAACAATTTCTTCAGGATAATGTTCAAGTTATGTAGGGGTTGGATATTCCAACAAGACAATGACCCTAAACACACTTGGAAATCTACAAAGGCATTTATGCAGAGGGAGAAGTAAAATATTCTGGAATGCACGTCACAGTCCCCCAACTTGAATATCATCAAAAATCTATGGGATGATTTGAAGCAGGCTGTCCATGCTCGGCAGCCATCAAATATAACTGAACACCATTCAGAATCTCATCAAAGGCTATAGGAGGTGTCTAGAGGTTGTTACATTTGCAAAAGGAAGCTCAACTAAGTTTTGATGTAATATCTCTGTTGGGGTGCCCAAATGTATGTACCTGTCTAATTAATAATTAATAATTATGATGCATATTGCATATTTTCTGTTAATCCAATAAACTTTATGTCACAGCTGAAATACTACAGTTTCCATAAGGCATGTTATATATAAAAAGGAAGTTGCTACTTTGAAAGCTCCACCAATGATAAAGAAAACTCCAAAGAATTAGAATTTAAATCACACTCCTTATGTGACTGAGTCAAAAAACATGAAGAAATATGACTGTACATGAACGCAGAAGGCTTTTACTGAAGGTACACTTTTCAGTATCTAGAGTCTTATATTTAAATTGGAAATTCCAAGCAAACAGGGAATCTTGAAAATGAATTATAGGTGTGGGATCCCTGATCTACAAGCCCATTATCTAGACGGTCCAAATTTTGGCGAGCGTCCGAATAGACGCGCGCATAAAAATTATTGTGCGTCAAAATTATTTGGACGCCCATTGAGTTTGGTTTCTGAATTATTGCTGAAACGGGACAAATTCACCCATCACTACTAAGTATAAATGAAAATGAGGTGTGTTTCTCCTATTTTTGAATGTTACAAAGTAGGCAAGTATATACAGTACATAGGCAGTTGTATTTCATTATAACCTTTTAGCATTCTGAATTGGAGCACAAAGGTAGCTGGCTATTAAAGGGGACATAAATTTATCTTTAAATTTATTGGCTGTCATGGAAAAACCATATCCGATTAAGCTTTGGTCTGTAACAGTAAACTTTATGGTCCTAATGTCATCTGCAAGATTAAGGAACTTTTATTGTTTTTTTTATGTTTGTTTAGCATCCAGTGTTTTTTTTTTTTCATTAGTGATGAGCGAATCTGTCCCATTTTGCAGAAAAATTAGCAAAAGAACGCATAATGCATTGGAGTCAATGGACATTTTTTTTAAAAAATGTTATGCATTTTTCAGTGGAGGAAATTTTTGTGGGGAAATTTAGCTTAAAAATTTGCCAGTGGTGAAACTTTGAATTTTTGTGTGAATTCATGCCTGTTGCTTTACACTGCTTCAGAGATGAGTGAAATATTTTAATTACCCAAGCCCATAGACTCTAATGGATATAAAAAAGATTGTTTTGCATGGTTCAAAAAATGTTACACAGTTTGAAAAATTGTTGTATGAATGACTTGAATGCATGTGGAGAATTTTTTGGCGTTTTGCAAATTTTTGGCAAAGTGAAACAGATCAGATTCACCCATTATTATATTATGTTTTTTACTTTCATAGGGTTTTTATAATTGCTCTAATGCCTCTTACTTAGTCCTTATAGTATTTGGCAAGTTCTCATACAGTCCATCGGGATAAACTAGGTCACCAAGAAAGATTTTCCCCTTAAAAATGAGAGAATGAAAAACTGCAATAAAACAAGCTTGTGTTTAGAGTGATGTTCAAAATTTTGCAGAATATTTGTGACATTGGAGGAAATCTCATGACGAGCAGGCTACTAATTTCAATACGCTTGTCATTTGCACATACTGCCAGCCCTACTTGAACAAGCCTTTTTCTACTTAAATGCCACTTAATAAGAATGGGAAGGCATATTTCATATTTCTATACTTGCAATTAAATGGTTGACATCAAGTATTTTGCTTGGAGAGTTCTTGCGTCTTGCATAGCAACCACATTCTTGTTATTTTAGAGCCGCTGCATATCAACTAGAAAAAAACAATATTTTTTATTGTAATGTATTTAGACAGTGGCAAGATATATTAGTACTCTTATCACAGTGCTAATTTAGTCCACTTTCACCTCTGTATTAATCACTAAAGTACTGGGCTAGGGACAAGAAATAATTGTTTTTATTTGCATTGTACAGTGAATACAAATTTTCAAACCCAAAGTTTTCTCATTTGCTCTTTATGAATTTATGAACTCTGTATGTTGTTTTACATTTACAAAAACATTTGTATTATGCAATGAATTCAAATCTAAAAGTTCCATTTTCTATAGACTAAAGAAAGATCTGCATGTATATAAATGCAGAAAAATACAATCAAGGTGGGTCAAGTTTTTAGAAAACCATGTCAGAAAATGTGTAAAAGACCTTCATTTTATTTGTGTTTTCTGACATTGATCTGCTCTTTTTTTCTTTTCTTTTTGAATTGGGTTTTAACAAAAAAATAAAAAAGCTTTTCATCTAAAACATGAGTTTTGTTTTTGAAAAAAAAAAACAATTGTGCATCACTAAGTAAAAAAAGCAAATAATACAAGAAACCTCAAGGGAGATTAATATATTTCTCTTTTTATCAGCTGATAATATATACAGTATATATATCCCTAAGAGTATCAGGAATTTATTTGTAGATTTCTTATGAGATCTTTGATTTGTTGCATGATCAAAGTTGTTTAAACACAATATATTATCAATTTTACGCCCACAACAGCCTTTGGTTAATGCGTGAAGCTTTGTACAGTACTTTACAATTGAGGGTTTTGTTAAAATTAATTTAAATTTTTAAGCAAAAAGCTTTTTAGCAAAAAAGATTATGATGCTTTGTTTCAAAGTAAAACATGATGAGTTTATACTAATGTCTCTAATGGCAATGATTAATCACCTGTCAACTATCGTTCCATTTAAAAATCATTTAATTTCTGACTGTATTAATGCCCAGACCACATTCTGATTAAATCAGCCACAAACTTTGTTCATCATAATCTGCGTTTTTCTCACCAGGTACATTCCCAGTTTACGGTGCATGGTGTGGGAGTGTGTCAGGGATTTAAGGGGAAATCCCTAATGCATGGATTGAATGGGTGGTGAGTGCTTAAGGCAAGGGACTATTTGGCAGCAAGCTGTACAGACTAGAATTGGAAAGGACCATGAAACAGGACCAAGACAAGGAAAGGCAAGAACTAGAGCATGATATAGGACCAAAACAAGGAAAGGCAAGAGCTAGAGGCAAGCCACAGTACTCATACCAAATGACTTTAATGCCCAGGCCAGGATCTGATTTGGGAGCAGGGTTTATATAGGGTGTAGCTGGATTTGATTGGCTGACAAATAAGGTTGCCAAGTTGAGAGGAATAAGCCAAGTGAAAGGTAATAAGGAAACTTTCCAGCTGCTCTCCTGGCCTAGTGATTACCTGGAGGTTTCTGGCTTGATTCCCAGCAAAACCTAACAGATTGTTTCACAAACAGTACATTTCAAAATATTTTTTTACCAAGGGTGAAAAAAAAATCAGGAAAATGTCTATATGAGCGAAAGTTGGGTATAGGGGAGCACCTGCCATCAGTTATAGGAAAAATGGTGTGCAGAGTCAGATAATACTAATAAATTACAAGCAGCAAAAGAGAGAGAACTGACCCATATAACTGCACCATCCCATCCACAGCATCCAAATTTCCAAAGTGTGAATAGATAAATAAAAAGTAACTTTTATTATAAAAATATTTAAAATTATGTCCAGTGAACACACTTAAAAATGAGCTAGTCACGGAGTAGTGATAGACCTGGGCACGATACTTAGGTGCTTGAGGTCAAAGCAAATTAGTTATATGGTAGATACACACTACCGATCACAACAGCATATAGCAAAAGCAAAGTGTCCCAATACTGGGCACACAACACAACCATTGAGGGATTCCACTTCCCGTGCCAACCCTTTCACCCCCCTTGAGAATTATCCCACAGAGTAGCGATTTGGGCGCACTAGGGTCAACAATAGTTGTTAGCCCGATATGGAGGATTAATTAACTGTGTCAACCCCTTCACCCACTTTGAGATCCCTCCCATCAAGTGGTGTACTAGGCACCCTTAAACAATGCCCGGAAAAAGTTGCACCTTAAACTTAGAGTGACACACCAAAGCAGTGTGTCTCAAGCGTGGAAAATTACTGCTAACGAAGTTGTTGACCGGATCATAAAGAGCCACCAACCCCTTCACCCACAATCAATTCCCACCCGATCTGTGTGGTAAGCCCATTGAAGGTCCTTATCAGTAGTCCTGCCTAACTTGTGACTAAAAAGTGCGCCTGATGCGCGTTTCACCCGCCAAGTTGCGGGCTTTGTCAAAGGCCTACATATCGTGCCTAGGTCTATCACTACTCCGTGACTAGCTCATTTTTAAGTGTGTTCACTGGACATAATTTTAAATATTTTTATAATAAAAGTTACATTTTATTTATCTATTCACACTTTGGAAATTTGGATGCTGTGGATGGGATGGTGCAGTTATATGGGTCAGTTCTCTCTCTTTTCCTGCTCGTGAAAAAAAAATCAACAAAGACAAATTATAAGTAGGCTATAAATCTGAGTATTTACAATGTCACAAGAACAACTGCTGTTGAGGTTGTTGGAGTTGAAACTGGAAATATTGAAGAGCTTTATGAGAAGGAGTTAGTGTAGATATTAAGTGATCAGGCTTTGTTTGATGTGTAAACAAGAGACCCTGGTTCAATCCTCTATGGCAACTCGTTGCGGCCCTCTATAAATGACTTAACCTCTTGGTGTCCCATTATAATAAGTGGGTCTATAATTGCCATTTTGATTACTGTAATGCATACTGTTATCATACTGTGATACATAATTAATTCCCCTCCCCTCTCAAAAGATAGACCTCTTTAAAAAAATATTTATTTCAACTAGTAAAGAGCACAGGAAAGAAAAGGGGGAGGTGTTCCCACCTGGGAGTTCAATAAAGTTAAGCTGCAATAAAATCACATTGCATTGTACATATTTCATGTTTTATGTAGTTATTAGTATTATATTTATTGGAGAGAATCAATCCTTCTATATTAATTCAAGGTTGCTATATTGAACTAGCTGTGGCAGCCCCTGGCTAAGTATGCAAGTTTAATTACCGGGCGTGTCTCATTCATAGTTAAATGTAGAAAAGAAACAGTAGCACACTGATTGGAGTGAAAGAAATAAGTGGATTTGTTGTTTATTTAGCCCATATACATAGAAAATAAGGGCAACATTTCGGTCCCGCTGAGCCCTTTATCAAGTCTGTCATAAATAAACATGTAACCCTTTCAACACCCCTTTATCGCTGTTACACTCCACGTGTGGCGCTTACCTGATGACACGGGACAAACCTGAGCCACTCCGCAGTGGTATGGGGAGAGAATGGGTACCTGGTACTTACTAGCACAGTGCCTCCACCTAGTGAGATCCGGGAATGCACCTACGGGTGTCCCCACTAGGAATACTGTAATAACACACACACCTTATTGGTTAAACTGAATAACTAATCTAAAATAAATGGGCACCTAATACATGCAGCACTCCTAACCAGTGGCAATATGGCCTCACTAACTAACTTGCTAGCACAATCTGTCTATCTAACTGAAAGAAACAAAGTCCTTTAATGTCCTTTCAATAACAGTCTCTTTATCTAAAAGCGCTTCTTTAGGGTACTGTCCCTTTAAACAGGATACTCACTCCAAATCCTCTTTGGATACTTTAGAGCTCTCTTCAGGCGAGTCCAGCATACAGTGCGACTACCAGCCCATTTGGATGCTCAGATAGGGGTTTATTATTATTTTTCTTGTCAATTTTTTTAGAGAAAAAACTCATAACTCATAACATAAATTTATTATGCCCTGAAGCTGCTGAAAGTCTGAATCCAAAAATACTCCATCTAAAACTTGTCAAAACTTGGCAGCTGTCCCTTTAACCATTGTGATCAAAACTCAATAAATTCAAGTTTTGGAGGGGCATTCGATAAGGTTGTACTATTCGAATTGAAAGTCAAATTTTTTCTAATTCTTTTTAACTTAAGTTTTTTCTTGATCTGATTTTTTTGACCTTTAATATTAACAGGTAAGCCAAATTCATGGATGGGTATTACGTTGTCTTTGCTTCTGGTAAAATATAAGGAAAAATTAGTTTTAGTAAATAACCCCCATAGATTGAAAATGTGAATAGTTCATAGAAACATATTATTTCAGAAAGCTTTAAAGGCTGTCAGTAATATTTTTATGATAATTTATGAAAGAGAGAATTATGTGGGTAGTGAATGAAATTCGGGTGTCAAATAGACAATAATCCTGTTAGACTGAATAATAATTATATAAGACAGGCTGTAGGAGGAAATCATGATGGGAAAAAGTGTAACAATAGAAATGGGGGAAGAAAAATGAAGAAGCAATTAAGGAGCATCACCCACATTCGCCAATTAAATAATTCTCCCACTGGGAAAGTTATTGTTTTTTTTTTCAGATGATAATCATAACTCATTAATGTCTCTCAAAGCTTTATTTTACATCTTTACGGGGGTCATATCTACCAATTCTACACCAGAAAAAATCTCGAAAGCCCATATAAGTGAATTGGATGCGGGAGAATTTTTCAGAGAATCTGGTCGATAATTGGTTTTCTGACTTTGTCTCTTGTTGAGTTATCCCAGTTAAGAGATCATAATTAGTGATGGATGAATTTATTCGCCAGGCGGAAATTCACAGCAAATTTCCAAGTTTCGCTGCCCACGAATAAATTTGTGAATTTGCAGTGAAAATTAATGGACACCGCCGAATTGTCACCGGTGGCAAAATCCACATTTCGCTGGTTTGCGAATTTCACAGGAAATTCGCAAAATTTGTGAACAAATTCACCCATCACTAATCAACTAATCAAAATGTTTGTGGTTACGCTTATACATGTACGTAGGTTTGTTTACTGTAAGGAACTGTAATAAAACCAAGGCTTGCCTTTTCCCATAAATATTTAATACAATTAATATATGTGTCTTAAACTAATGAGGGAATTATTATATTGGTGCTTCTTGTCTGAGGGAAATGCTTGCAGAAATACCTAGTACATAGAAAAGCCTTATGCATCCATGTGTGCCATGCATGACATTCAAGACTACCTATGAAAATCAAGAATCGAATTAGTCTAGGCGGGGGGAGTACTAAAATCATTCCACTATACTAACACTTAATTAATTCAATGGCAAACCACTATTCTTCTGGCAATTCAAATATCTACACAAAACTAAACAACAAATTAAATTATAATTCCAATTATAAATACAGTTGTGATCAGAATAATAGCAAGGTGTGTTTAAAAAAGTCAATAAAGCTCAAAATCCTTATAATAGCTTTTATTTCCATACAAGCAAATGCATTGGGGACAGGTCACATTCTATTCCAAAGCAAAACATGAAGAAAAACGTATAAAATGTGTTATTCCTTTACAGAGGAAGAAAAAGGAATATTAGGCTGTTCAAAAAAATAGTAGGGTCTGCATTCTTCTTTTAAAGCTCATAATTTCCCTGTATGAACTGAAAAAATGTTTCAAGATTTTGCTTTCCTTTGAATTACTGAACTAATATTGAGTTGTATAATCACTGTTTCTGAGAACTGCTGCACGTCTGTGTTGCATGAAGTTGACCAACTTCTGGCACCAGTTCCATTCCACAATTCTTCTGCATTTCTTGGTTTTACCTCAGAAACACCATTTTTGATGCCACCCCACAAGTTTTCTATTGGATTAAGGTCCAGGGATTGGGCTGGCCACTCCATAACTTCAATCTTGGGGTCATTGTCTTGTTGAAACTCCCATTTCAAGGGCATTTCCTTTTCAGCATAAGGCAACATGACCTCTTCAAGTATTTTCGTGTATTGAAACTGATACCTGGTATGCAATAAATAGGCCTAACACCATAGTATGAGAAACATCCCCACATCATGCTTGTACCACCATGTTTCACTGTCTTCACAGTGTACCGTGGCTTGAATTCAGTGTTTGGGGGTCGTCTGACAAACTCTCTGCGACCCCTAGAGCAATCTTGCTTTCATTAGTCCACAGAATGTTGCACTATTTTTCTTAAGGCCAGTCAATGTGTTCTTTGGCAAATTGTAACCTCTTCAGCACATGTCTTTTTTTTAACAATGAGACATATGGGGGCTTCTTGCCAGTAGCTTGGCTTCACATAGGTGTCTTCTAACAGTATCTTCTAACAGCATCACAGGTAACTTTAGACCTTCTTCCTGGTGCTCAACATTAGCTTTGCCATTTTGGCTATTCTTCTATCCATTTGAATAGTAGTTTTACACTTTCTTCTACATCTTTCAGGGTTTTTTTGGCGCAGGTTTTTTTTTTAAAGTTTTCTCCACAGTTTCACAAAAACCTTTACGGGCAGCAAAACATGGAGATTTGTCACAAATCCATGCTGGGCGAATAAATTCGCCCATCACTATTAATCACTAATCGGTTGCTATGGGTTAAATAAATTAACCCCATTGAGCCTAGTTTCGAACAGAAAATCCACAGCTGATACCAATAAGCTCAGGTAAGAGTAAATCAACCATCTATGAGACAGAACTGAGTTTCTCCTAATCATTTTCATCATTATCATGGTTGGAGGCTGTTTAAAGGCTAGGTAAGGCATATTTCTGTGGATGTTAATTAATGATAACTATTTATGTAATGTCACATTAAGGCCTGGAATTTGCAAACAATTTGGTTGGATAAGGAATGTATACACATTTGTGGAATGGAAGTAAAAATAGAAGATTTGTGCCAAAAGAAGAGAGATATGGGTACTAGGGTGAAGATAAGATCAGCAAAATTCACTCTGTTAAGAGGGCATCTTTTTTTTCTGTACTTGACAACGTTCCAATCACAAATGGATAAATTTCCAATATCAGACAAATTGGGAGGGAAAAAGCTTGATAAACACAGGAAAGTAAAAGTTGGCAAAAAATGTTATTTAGTTGGCAAATTTACTGCATCACATTGATTCTAATATATTACATTTACTTCCAGATCAGTGTAGTCAGTGATATTATAAAACAAACTGCAGTTCATCTTTAAATTCTAATTAAATTTAAACTGTTACCTGGTTAATTAGCCTAGTTGCTTCAGTCAAACTGAATAAAAGAGGGGTTGAATATAATTAATTTTTAAATAAATATTAGGAATGGCAATACGACTGAAGCCTTAGGGTAATGACATATACAGCTATTTGTAAGCATTGTTTTTAGAGTGTTATTCAAGAGAAAAAAGCCTCCATTTAAAACTACCCTCCTTTTAATTTACACGGCAGTTGCCTAGAAAGTACTAAATGCATTTTCAAGTCAAGTGATTATCACCTAAGCATCACCCTGTATGCTAAAGCCATTATTTTCATTCTGGGGTAAATTGCCCAACAAGTTTGGCCATACATTATGTAGCAGGGTCTCTATTGGTGGAGAGCATCGCTTTTAAAGGAATTGTTCAGCATAAAAATAAAAACTAGGTATGTAGATAGACTGTACAAAATAAAAACATGTTTCTAATATAGTTAGTTGGCCAAAAATGTAATGTATAAAGGCTGGAGTGACTGGATGTCTAACATAATAGCCAGAACACCACTTCCTGCTTTGCAGTTCCCTTGGTTTCCACTGATTGGTTACCAGGCAGTAAATAATCTGAGCTGAATACTGAGGATCGGTTGCAAACTCACTGAACAGATATGTCCCATGTGCTGACTACCTCAGAGTTAGAGAGCTGAAAAGCAGGGTGTAGTGTTATTTTCTGTTATGTTAGACATTTAGTCACTTCAGTCTTTATACATTACATTTTTGGTTAATTAACTATATTAGAAACTTTTTTTTTATTTACCAAGTTTTTTTTTACACTGTACTGTTCCTTTAATTTGAGTAGATATTCATAGTTTCATGGAATAAAGCCTAAAGAAACAGAATACTTGACTGATACAGTACATTTTAATAAATATTCTTGCATACTGCAGTCACCAACATATAAATATTCTCTACCCAAGTACTGTACTTTGTCACTAGGTAGCATCCTCATTGAATTGCAGAACTAGTAGCTGGGAGTTACTATATATACTAGGGATGCACCGAATCCAGGATTCGGTTCGGGATTCGGCCAGGATTCTGCCTTTTTCAGCAGGATCCATCTACCCGGCCGAACCGAATCCTAATTTGCATATGCAAATTAGGAGCGGGGAGGGAAATTGCGTGACTTTTTGTCAGAGAACAAGGAAGTAAAAAATGTTTTCCCCTTCCCGCCCCTAATTTGCATATGCAAATTAGGGTTCGGATTTGGTTCGGTATTCGGCCGAATCTTTCACGAAGGATTCGGGGGTTCGGCCGAATCCAAAAAAGTGGATTCGGTGCATCCCTAATATATACTGCATATCAATTAAAGTAATATATTTCAAGGTTAGGAAGAGCCATGATAAAATCACTTTCTAAGCATTGTTTGATAATTGGCATGCACCAGAGCATCAAAAATAACCATGCAGCACAATTGTCCATTCACATTTATATTTGTGGGAATAATTGTAGAGAAGAGGTTCGATATCATTATAGGAGCACAAGGTAAACAACTAGCCGCACAGTCAGAGTGACTCACCCACTTACAGAAGCAACTGTGCACCTATTGATATAGAAGAGTAGACTAGAGGTGACACTAGAGATTAATACTGAACTAATACTGATGCATAGGGTATTCTGCTTGGGTTCACAAAGAAAGAAAGGATTATGATGGGGATTTACTATATATAAAGAGCAAAGGGTTGGAGAAAGTTTGTATTAAACAATACAAAAACTATAAAATCCGCAATAGATTACATGACAACACAGGACCCAGTGCAGCCTGTATATTCTGATTAGTGATGGGCTAATTTGGGGCATTTCCCTTTGTCAAAAAATTCAGAAATTTCCATCGAAATTTGCGAAACAGCGAAAAATTCACCAAACGGCGCAGATGTCTAGTTTTTGACACCGGCGTCCGTTTTTTTGACGCCGGTGTCCGTTATTTTGATGTAGGCATCCGTTTTTTTTATGCCGGTGCAAATTCCAAAGTCCAAAAAAAGGACGCTGGCGGCAAAAAAATGGACGGGGGAATTTGCTGCAAATTCGCGTCTGGCGAATAAATTCGCCCATCACTAATTCTGATTATTAATCAGTTTTGTTGTATCGGCTTCAGGCAGATATTATTTGACTTGTGCTGTTTTGATCATTTATGATGATTCTTTATCCGCCCAGACCACACTGAGCATGTGCACAGTCTTGGTCTTGCAAAGATGTTTAACAAAGTTACAAGATGGTGACCCCCTGTGACCAACTTTGAAAGCATAAACTATGTGTTTGATTAAGCTTGTGGTGCAGTAAGTTCATGTTTATGTTTAATCAAAGATGGCGACTGTGATGCAATGATAGGGGATCACCTGATTGGAGTTTGGCAGGCAACGTGCAAGATATGGTAAAGGTAATAGTAATAACTCTGCTGTCTGTAAGTGGAATAAAAATGTTTTGTTATTTGGTATAAAATTCTCTGATATACCTGAATAAGATATGGAGGTAAATATTTTAATCCCTCTTATTGGGCAAAGAATGTTCATTTATTTGTGGATAACATTGTATTGGACTATTGATTTGAACTATGGGCTCCAAGCCTCACTATAGACTTTGTGTGCCGACCCTCCTTTTGGACTTACATGAAAGAGGCAGGATTTTTTATGCCTTAAATGTTGTGATAGCACTAATGTTTGTATCCTGACGAAGGGAGGGCTGTAACCCTGAAATATTGCTGCACAAGTGCTCACAATGAAAGGGGTAGGCTCCTTACCTGCAGTGAATATGGTGTTTGTACAACTCTCTAAAAATCCTTTAAAAACTTTAATATCGGCTAAAGTCAAATGATAGAAGGAGCTGAACTCAGTATGTTATATGTTCATTCAGGGCCACATAAGATATGTGGGGGGCTGCATAGACTGTAGCCTGTAGACTGTAGAGTATTTTTCATTCTAATCCTTCATTCGAGCTAAGTAAATGTGCCCCTAAGATATTTCCAGTTTGAAGATGAAAAAGCAGAGTTTCTAAGGCACAGAGCAGCTTAGAAGAGAGGTCCTCCAATGCTTAATAAACCAAGAAGCCACTTAATACCAGCAACAGCAAAATATAGGGGATCCATTTGTATAAGATATATACAGGTATTAGTCTGACTTCTTAGTTATATTGTGCCACTTGTACAAGGCTTTGAGAAGTTCTTATGCTAGTGAGTTTGCACAAATTTCAAAACATTTTAAGAATTGCTCTTAAGGTACTCCAATAGTAGTGAATACACCTTTACAGTTACGCTTAAAAAAATTAGTGATGAGTGAGTTTTTTGGCCAGGCATCCATGGAGTCCAATGGGTGAAAAAAAATTGCCGTTCGTCAGAAATATTTGTTGCACACAGACTTCAATACATTTGGCATATTTTTTGGCGTTTCGAGAGTTTTCAGAGAAGCAAAATTGGTGAGATTCGCCCATGGCTATTCCAGATTAATATACATTAAAATCATGATAGAGAGATATGACCATTTTGTTCAAAACAATCTGATGTTTATTTACAAATAGTTTAATATAAAAATATATGCCAATTCTGCTCTGCATCCTTTAAACATGTGGTTGGTTGCTGTAGTAAATCCACCACCCACTCTCTTCTTCGAATATTTAATTCTTCTGAAGTTTTCCTTTTGCTCACTTCATGTTTTCTTCAACAAAGTTCACATTGATGTCACTACAAAAATGACAATGAACAGAGTTAGGAGGTTGTACAGACCATGTGCCTGGGGCCAGAAAACGAAATCTAAATATCTGTTTTCTCAAGCTTACCTTTCAGATGTTCAAAACAGGGTTATCCTGCTGACTTTTCCAAGTATCAATCTCTAAATTCTTTTTTTAGAATGTATGTGCTTGGAGTTTATTTTCTCCTAAACATAAAAGAAAAGCAAAAATGAGATACACAATGAGAACAAATCACTTCTATCATTTGAAAGAGACTCCAACCAACAGCATTGTGCATTTATACTCATACTCATTGTGTATTAAATATACAGTAGTTTTATATTCAATGGTGAGAATGTCCCCTCCTGAAAACTCTTTAGTCTCTTCCAGTCAAAATACAGATTTTTCATAGTTTTTTAAGAAGTCCTTACCTTTTTTTGGCATTTTTCTCTGGGCCTTCTCTGCTTTGGTTTGGCCTTTTTCTTGATGTTGATGCTATAAAATGCATTAGTGACATCATTAATAAGTAACATACAGTATGTCCTGTGTATGTATCTAGAGTACCTACATCATTTTTGCAATGAGGCTCAACATGATCATTCAGCAACATGATCCCACTATTCTAAGGGGCATATTTATCAAAGGTCGAAGGTCGAAGTTAAAAAAACTTCGAACTTCGAATTCAAAAAGACCAACTGAATGGTGGTCAAAGTTTTTTGGGTTCGAAGTGGGCCAAATTCAGCGTACTCCGATCTACTTCGATTCAAAGTTTTTTCAACTTCGACCTTCGATCTCCCAAACTCCCCCAATTACCTCCATGCAGGTTCTAGGAGGTCCCCCATAGGCTAAAACAGCACTTCGGCAGCTTTTAGGTTGATTGTTTTAAAGAGACAGTACTTCAAAAAAATTCGATCTTCGAAGTTTTTTTCTAATTCGAATCAAATTTGGACTATTCCCTAGTCGAAGTACACAAAAAAATAGCTAGAAATTCAAAGTTTTTCAATTCGTAACTTCACCTCGACCTTTGATAAATCTGCCCCTTAATCTTTTTTATACATCTACACCGCCATATAGGTATCAGAATCGATACTGATTTAATAATTATGAGAAGACTGTTAGAAAAGTCCAATTAATATGACACACACATAGTCGCCCATACGTATTTCTCACACATTCTAATAATATATACTTTAACTCATATTTAGTGATGGGCGAATTTGCGCCGTTTCGCGCGAAATTTGCAAAACGGCCGGCGTCCGTATTTACGCCGTATTTGGCGTCCGTTTTTTTTTGCGAAAATGCGCCGGCGTCCATTTTTTTTGACGTCGCCAAATTTTCACCAGTGAATTTTAGTGCCCGTTTTGCGAATTTATTCGCTGGCGGCGAATTGCGCTAATTCGCCCATCATTACTCACACACATATTCTACCACAAACACATAAATATGCAGATATGTCCCCATACCTCTGTTCTCTGCTGCAGTTTGATTTTCATTTTCCCTGAAGATCAGGTTCTTCTTGCGGCTAATCTTCGCATGCTTTTTATTATCATAATAGAAAGTAATACACTGCGCTGTGGTTTTTGTCTGGATCTGTAACAGGCAAGGGAAGAGACTGACTGCTAAGGACACAACTTAAATAAACACACAACACTTACAACTTAATAAATGACTTGCCACTTATAAAGCAAGCAAATATTCCATATAGCAGCTAATTATCTATCTATCTATCTATCTATCTATCTATCTATCATCTATCTATCTCTCTATCTATCTATCTATCTTTACACATAATGCATTGTAATAGAACATGATGATGTATAAAAAAACCCACTTTGAATGGGCTCTGTCTGTGGGACAAGGATCTAAAGCTTCACATTTTCAGTTACTGAAGCTCAGAAAAAACGGTACACCAGACCATTATATCATTTGAATTACGGCTAAAAACATATTGTGTTCACTGCATTGAGTTTAAAAACTATTGCCTACCATTCTGTGTATTTTCCAGAAATCTTTTCCATATCTGGACATTCCTTTTGAAAAGGTGATCTTTTCCTCCATAGACCACTCCTCAGATCCTACAGAAGAAATACATCATATTGACGGCTCAGTATCACAATAAAGGGTGATAACAAAGAATATATAAGTGCTCATATACTAAAATCCATTATTTTTCTATAAACACATCTGATCTTTACCTTTACCAATTCCTTCCTGCTCCAGTGGCTCTGATACCAATTCTGCCTCATCGTTGTCAAAGGCAGCTAAGGATTTTTCTCTTAGATCTGGTAAATCTGCCTGGTACTCTGGGCCAATGCATCTGATAAAAAGGAAAAAACAGAAACCTATAATATCATTTTTGTACCTTTCCCTGCCTAATTAACAGAAAGTTGTAGGGCAAATATATAAGGTTGTGGTGATGCAATATCGTTACCCTATCAGATATAAATAAGGGAATTCATTCATTTTGTGCACTGTAATTGTAAACCAATTTCTTAAAACTTTTATATTCAGAAATGCTACAAAACGGGTGGTATTATTACTTACATTTTTGAAGGCGGCTGCTCAGTATCATCAATGTCAGGAATAGGGCAATTCCTTTTCCTGGATGTTGTTGGAGCTACAAAATAGAAGAGAAATATACAGTAAGGAAAACATGCATTATGTGTGTGGCTGTGCCTTATTCACTACAGGTACTATAGTTTTTTTTATAAATGTTTCTGCAAAATGTATTTCTATATAACTTGGATCAATATTCTTTTTTTGATACCAATGTGGATTTATGCTAGATTAGTTCCAATCAATTAAAAGGTAAACTACAAGGCAAAACAATTCTGTTGGGTTTAAGTAACTTTGAAATTATGTTTTTTTGCAGACTCAAGATATGGTGATCAAATTTACAGGGAGATCCCTTATACAGAAACCCCCTGGTCCCAAGCTTTCTGAATTATAGATCCCATAATTAACCTGTTTAACTAGAAGCTATTGGACAATGTAGCTATACATTTTGGGCCAATTAATGCTGAATCCAGAATTCGGTTCGGTATTCAGACAGAATTCGGTCATTTTCAGAAGGATTCTGATTCAGCCGAATCCTTGTGTCTGGCTGAACCGAATCCGAATCCTTAAGATCCTGTGACTTTTTGTCACAAAACAAGGAAGTAAAAAAAAGGTTTCCGTGGCTCTCTTTTTCCCTCCCCCTCACTGATTGTTTTGATTGACCATTCAAAATCATACTTGATAATTCTTTGCGCCAGAAACCAAAATTGCACCTACCATTCTCATTCTCAGAAATATAAAATTCTTGCAGCCCATTTGGTCTGCGTCTTCTCCGTGCAGATCTCCTCATTGGGACGCTGCTCGTGCCTGCTTGATCACTTATTTTCTTTGCAAAAATAAAACAGAATGAAAATGGTCTTTATGTTTATTTTTTATTCATTGAGATGACATATTATACATAATAAAAATGTATTTCTTTTCTGCCAGGGACAAAGCGTTTTAAACTATTTTGCTAGCTTTAGGGTCATTGTTTTAAGAGGGAGGTTATATGTAGACTTTCTAAAAAGATTATACACTTTTGCAATTACATTTATTTTCTTCAGTGGTTTCTGAGATATTTGCATTTTTAGACCACTGATGCCAGGCTTTTGACTCAACTGAATGTTAGCAACCTCCTGTGAATACATAGAAAGGACATCAACAAGGTTGCTGACTTTCTAGGCCTTCAAATATAGCCGTAGAATCAAGCCTGCTATTAGAAGTCAAATGTGGGAATGTAATGAAAGTCGATAACGGAAAAAATATTCATAATGTGAAAAGTTATGCCTCTGTGTGCAAATTTAATACAGCTTTAGCGAACCCGGAAACTGTTTAGCAACCACTTAACGACAGTGGAAGAAGGTTTTATAGTTTTTGTCAGTGCACAGTGAATGTAATAAAAGGATTACATCCAAAAGAGTACAACACCTCCAAGCACTTCTTAAAAGTGGCCAATGCGCAATGAAAATTCACAATGCAATAACAGTTTAAGGAAGAATATTACATTGCAAAATGTAAATTTTTTGTGCAAACTGTTTTGCTCTTTCCGACTTATAATAACATCCCCCCATAAAACTGCTAATAACTTAGACACCACTTAAAATAATTCATAAATTCATTGAAATTGCAAAATTGTTCAGAGGACGACTTTGAGTAGGTTACTACTAAATCACTTTAAGCTTTAGATACCCTTTAATCATAGAGAGATTTATGGGCTTATTTATCAAAAACCTCATTTGTGGGGTTCAGAGGGTTTTTTTCTACTTTAAATAAATTACCAAATTACAGAAACTCAAATGTTTGCATATTTATTTAAAAAATCAGAACATAAAACTCATTTGAATACAATCGTTGTGAAAATAGCGCAAATTACTTGAATTTGGGAGTTTACAAGATCAAAAAAACTCAAAAGATGTGAAAATCTCATCTTAAAAAATGGCTTGAATTTTGCCTAGGACAGCTCCCATTGACTTCTATATGAACTTGCAAGCTTTCAGATACATTTGCTTTATATTTAAGTTTTTCAAGTTTCTTGTGGTTAATAAATAACAAACATTTGAGGTTTTGGAAATATGTCTCAAATCAGAGAGTTTTTGTGCAATAACATTTCAATTGTGGCAAATATTTGAATTTGAACTTTGATACATCACCCCCTTAGTGTTAATTAGGAATTCGGAAACAACCCCAAAAACAATTAGAAACACTTAAATCCTTATCTTAAGTATAGTATTGGAATATAGGCCATACTATTGTTTGTTTCATCATTGCCAATTATTATTTAGTGGGCTTTAAGATTACATCCATGGTCTTATTAAATAACTAACCTATTTTATCTGTCTAATATATCAATTAAACACAGAAGTATATGAAATAAATGTCCTTGTCTTACCTCCTCTAGTGCCATAAGGCCTGGGGAAGCTGACTTGCTTACACACAAATAAAACTCTATCTGTCGCTACAGTTGCTTCTTGTATCGAATGTATAAAGAAATCAAATTATAATAGAATTCAAAAAATATCAACAAAGTCAAGTTTTTCTCTCTGCTGATACTACTGCTGCTCTCTCGAAAGACTCAGTAACAGTGGTGACTCTGGAGTGTTAACTTGCTGAAAGGCTTGCTTTCCATTATGATGTCATCACTTTGTGCATAGTTACAGTTGCAATACTCACAATGCTGGAAGCTTCACTCAGTGGTTGCCATTATGATGTCATCAACAGAAAGTTGTTCAGTGAAATACCTTTTAGCTTGAAAACTCATACATTTTCAACTTATAAACTCACAATTAATATTCTGATTGTTTAATAAATAAGCAAACATTTGAGTTTCTTTAAATTGTGAGTTTATGTGAAGTAGACAAAACCTCACACATTTTATTATTGATAAATGAGCCCACAAATATCTTTGTAACTAAACTGTATCGAAAGCCCAAAAAATGAATTGTTATTAACCTACTCAGAGCCATCCTCTGAACACTGTTGCAATTTGAATGGATTTATGAATATTCTATTTTAAGTGGTTTCTAAGATATCCGCAGTTTTAGACTTCTAATAGCAGGCTTGATTCTACAGCTCTTTTTAAAGGCCTAAAGAGTCAGCAAACGTGTCAATGTCCTTTTTATGCACTTCCTGTATTCAGTAAACATACAGGTTGCCATAATTCAAATGATATAATGGTCTGGTATACCATTTTTCTGAGCTCAAGTAGCTGAAAATGTGAAGTTTTAGATCCTTGTCCCACAGACAGAGCCCATTCAAAGTGGGTACATTGTTTTTTTATGTATCATTTTGTTATATTACCATGCATTAGATAGATAGATAGATAGATAGATAGATAGATAGATAGATAGATAGATAGATAGATAGACATAGAGATGATAGATATAGCGATAGATATAGCGATAGATAGATAGATAGATAGATAGATAGATAGATAGATAGATAGATAGATAGATAGATAGATCAATAGATAGATAGATAGATAGATAGATAGATAGATAGATAGATAGATAGATAGATAGATAGATAGATAGATAGACATAGAGATGATAGATATAGCGATAGATATAGCGATAGATAGATAGATAGATAGATAGATAGATAGATAGATAGATAGATAGATGATAGATAGATAGATAGATAGATAGATAGATGATAGATGATTAGATAGATAGATAGATAGATAGATAGATAGATAGATAGATAGATAGATAGATAGACTTTTTGATATAAATGGTGTTTTAATACAAGAAGTACCAATACAAGCATTATATAGAGCAGTAATTCCCAACCTGTAGCTCATGAGCAACATGTTCATTGAACAACTCATTGGCTGTTGCTCCCAGTGGCCTCAAAGCAGATGATTATTTTTTAATTTTGGGCTTGATGACAAGTTTTAGTTGGATAAAAACCTTGTGTACTGTCAAACAGACTTGATTCACACTCACTTGATTCGTGAGAAGGATATTCACCGTTTACCCCCCCAAAGATATATGCCTTTTTGGCACTTTTCTCCATAATCCTGTTGTTTTACTATACAGGTTAATGTGGAGATACAGATCCTTATATATATATTTTTTGTACGTTGAGCATTTAAGGTTTTTCCTCAATACATCCACATCGTCCTGCATAAGTAGGAATATGCCTTTACTTGCCACTAGCACACATCGCTATTTTTTGTCAGTGTATTTTGCCGTCTTCGCCCTTTGGTAAAGGATGTAATCAGACGCATTACAATGTTGCGCATTGGGTTGCTGTAATTTCAGATAGGGTTTACATTTCGTCAGCGCCCTATTGTGATGCATAGCGCGGTGATTGGCTCCTACTCCGCTTCGATGCTGATTATGAGGTGGAGCGCTCCGATTGGTTCGTTCATTACAGGCTTTTCCAAGGTGTTAAATAGGAGTGTGTTACCGGTTTCTTTCTTGCCATTGACAAAGCCCGCAATTTGGCGGGTGAAACGTGCGTCAGGCGCATTTTAGCTTCTGGTTAGGCAGGCGTCTGATAGGGACATAGAATTGGGTGACTGGGTGATCGGATCGGGAGGGGACCTCTGTGGGTGAAGGGTTTGGACAAATGATGATCCGTGGGTCTGATACTAGTTGATACTTGTACCTTTGGTACATTTGTGCTCCAAACGCACCTATGCACTTCAAGGCTCCAGGGCTTTCGTTATCCTGGTTCTCACTCCTCTAACCTCATACCAAGAAGGGAGGGATCCTCAAGTGGGTGAAGGGGTTGGTTTGGTGTGGGGCAGCCTTGGTTGTATCAGATAGATGTTGCTTGGCCGATGTGCTAAGTAATTACCAGTTGCGCTCCAACCGCAACTTTGTATTGATGTATTTGCACATTTCCCCTCGAACCCGGTGTTGCCGAGTCAATCAGTCTCCTATACTTAACCTTAATTTTAATGTTGCTCTCTAGACCTTGGTTTTAAGGATTTATTAAATGTTTAGTTTTACTTTAATTTTGCTTCACTGGAGTCTTGGTATTTACGGATGGGAAGGTGCAGTTCTGTGGGTCAGTTCTTTTTTCTTTCTACTGTCAAACAGAGCCTCCTGCCAGTCCTTACAAAGGCTACCAATAGCCAATTACAGCCCATATTTGACATCCTAGTGCACTTTTTGCATGTTTATGTTTCTGTCCAATTTTCATTTATTAAACATTCCCTAAATTAATACAGTAATTAACTGTATACATATCATGGCTTCAACATCAAGGAAAGGGCAGAGCTGAAGCAGTCAAGCTCAGGAGGAAAACACCAAGAAAATGTAAGAACGCCCTCTGCAATTACAGGTAAAAACTTTCTATTTGGATGTAATTACAGTAATTAACTTGTAAAGGCTTTCACCGTTTTTACTGAAGATCGTGGCGGACAATTAGGGTTCACCTTATACAGTATATATGTTTTACCTTGTAGGCAGTTAAATAGAAATCTGGCAGTCTTTAAAGGGTATATGATCCTTAGTGTTTCACTGGAACAAAATCCATAGTAAACAATATTGTAGCCTCTGTAGAACCAGACAGGCAAAGTGTATTGAAGTGTTAAAGAATAATACATACTGATACATCGGTCCCCTGCAGTGAAAAAAGTATATTTTACAAATTCCTTGCTGTTCCTTGACTTTTCCAAAATATTTTCAGTAAACAAGCAGGACTGCACATTGCTCTCTGTTTCTCCTCGTGCTGAGAGACCAAGCAAGATACTAACTTCCTAATTGATGTTTGAGGTGAAGAAGTTTCTGGGAATTAACTCTCTGAGCACTGCTATAGAGAATGGAATTGAAGAGGAACCTAAGTGAAATATTCTTTCCTTCAAACAATATCCCAGTAACAATATCACATTCCACATTTCTAAACCTCTCAGATCTTTTGCTGAGGACCTTACACAGTTATTACTCCTGGAGACCTTATCTAGAGAAAGATAGATGCATATAAACTTTTGCTACCACAATAGGCTATGGTCTACTTATCTAATCGGAAATGACTTCAACAGCTAAATAGCCAACAGTTTAGAAGAATAATGGGGAGATTGATTATATATATCAGTGGAATTAAAATGGAGTTAAGTTGGGAAGCATTTTTCTCAAAAAGCAAGACAGTTGCAACTAGAAGACAACCTGAAGATAAAGTGGGGAAATATGAAAGCTAATATAAGGAAACTTCCCTTTAAAACAAGGGTAACAGACACAGCTCAACTGGAATAGTAGCCATAAATACAATAAAAAAATCGTAAGCTATTTGCAAGGAGTGTGTATGTTCTACATATGTTTGCATCTATATGCCTCAGGCACAGAGGCAGGGCAGGCAATTATTTTCACTTTCCATTCTGCGCTTCCTACTATCTCTTCCCTTTCCTCCTCACTGTCTAAAATTATGCAGCCTGTGCATTGGCATCAAGTGCCCCATTCGGGCACCTACACAAGAATCTTGGATGATGCAAAGCTTGCCTTAATAACAATTTACTAAATGCATCCTACCTGCTACCTGTCATTGTGTAATTCTAAGACTGAAGGAAACAAGATGTAGATACAGATGAAGCCAATTTGGTTTGTGTGTTTGACACAGAATAACTAAACCCAGATATCCCACTTATCCCATTTAGGATCAGGGCACATGCTCAGATTTCGGGGATATTAGTCGCCTGGCTAATGAAAAGGTAGTTAAGATGACTTTAGATAACACCGTTTCTTCAGTTAATCCCGAGTCATGACGCATTTAACACACAAATCCGAGTGGCTTCATCTGTACTTTAAATAGTGTAAGTAGTAAAGATTATTTTGCTTGACTAACACTATACAAAATAATTTAGAGTTATTTGTTAAGGTGATAGATCCCCTTAATATTGCCCATAGTGTGTGTGAGTATAATAGGGTCCTTAGTTTCTAAGCTCCACTGGGACAAAGACTGGTGTGAATGATGTGTAACCTCTGAAAAGAATTGCTTTACATTTTATAAAGAAAAACAATAATATACTCATAACTCAGAAATGTCTCTCAAAGCTTTATTTCACATCTTTACAGGGGTCATATCTACCAATTCTACACCAAAACAAAAACTCAAAAGCCTCTATAAGTGAATTGGATGCGGGAGAATTTTTCAGAGAATCTGGTCGATAATTGGTTTTCTGACTTTGCCTCTTGTTGAGTTATCCCAGTTAAGAAATCATAATTAGCGATGGATGAATTCACGGCAAATTTCCAAGTTTCGCTGCCCACGAATAAATTTGCGAATTTGCAGCGAAAATTAATGGACACCGCAGAATTGTCACCGGTGGCAAAATCCGCATTTCGCTAATTTTTCGCTGGTTTGCGAATTTCACAGGAAATTCGCAAAATTTGTGGACAAAGTCGCCCATCACTAATCATAATCAAAATGTTTGTGGTTACGCTGATACGTAGGTTTGTTTACTGTAAGGAACTATAATAAAACCAAGGCTTGCCTTTTCCCAAAAATATTTAATACAATTAATATATGTGTCTTAAACTAATGAGGGAATTATTATATTGGTGCTTCTTGTCTGAGGGAAATGCTTGCATAAATACCTAGTACATAGAAAAGCCTTATGCATCCATGTGTGCCATGCATGACATTCAAGACTACCTATGAAAATCAAGAATCGGATTAGTCTAGGCGGGGGGAGTACTAAAATCATTCCACTATACTAACACTTAATTCAATGGCAAACCACTATTCTTCCGGCAATTCAAATATCTACACAAAACTAAACAACAAATTAAATTATAATTCCAATTATAAATACAGTTGTGATCAGAATAATAGCAAGGTGTGTTTAAAAAAGTCAATAAAGCTCAAAATCTTATAATAATAGCTTTTATTTCCATACAAGCAAATGCATTGGGGACAGGTCACATTCTATTCCAAAGCAAAACATGAAGAAAAATGTATAAAATGTGTTATTCCTTTACAGAGGAAGAAAAGGGAATATTAGGCTGTTCAAAAAAATAGTAGGGTCTGCATTCTTCTTTTAAAGCTCATAATTTCCCTGTATGAACTGAAAAAATGTTTTAAGATTTTGCTTTCCTTTGAATTACTGAACTAATATTGAGTTGTATAATCACTGTTTCTGAGAACTGCTGCACGTCTGTGTTGCATGAAGTTGACCAACTTCTGGCACCAGTTCCATTCCACAATTCTTCTGCATTTCTTGGTTTTGCCTCAGAAACACCATTTTTGATGCCACCCCACAAGTTTTCTATTGGATTATGGTCCAGCGATTGGGCTGGCCACTCCATAACTTCAATCTTGGGGTCATTGTCTTGTTGAAACTCCCATTTCAAGGACATTTCCTTTTCAGCATAAGGCAACATGACCTCTTCAAGTATTTTCATGTATTGAAACTGATCCCTGGTATGCAATAAATAGGCCTAACACCATAGTATGAGAAACATCCCCACATCATGCTTGTACCACCATGTTTCACTGTCTTCACAGTGTACGGTGGCTTGAATTCAGTGTTTGGGGGTCGTCTGACAAACTCTCTGCGACCCCTAGACCCAAAAAGAGCAATCTTGCTTTCATTAGTCCACAGAATGTTGCACTATTTCTCTTAAGGCCAGTCAATGTGTTCTTTGGCAAATTGTAACCTCTTCAGCACATCTTTTTTTTAACAATGAGACATATTGGGGCTTCTTGCCAATAGCTTGGCTTCACATAGGTGTCTTCTAACAGTATCTTCTAACAGCATCACAGGTAACTTTAGACCATTTTCCTGGTGCTCAACATTGGCTTTGCCATTTTGGCTATTTTTCTATCCATTTGAATAGTAGTTTTACACTTTCTTCTACACCTTTCAGGGTTTTTTTGGTGCAGGGTTTTTTTTTTAAAGTTTTCTCCACAGTTTTACAAAAACCTTTACGGGCAGCAAAACACGAAGATTTGTCACAAATCCATGCTGGGCGAATAAATTCGCCCATCACTACTAATCAGTAATCGGTTGCTATGGGTTAAATAAATTAACCCCATTGAGCCTAGTTTCGAACAGAAAATCCACAGCTGATACCAATAAGCTCAGGTAAAAGTAAATCAACCATCTATGAGACAGAACTGAGTTTCTTCTAATCATTTTCATCATTATCATGGTTGGAGGCTGTTTAAAGGCTAGGTAAGGCATATTTCTGTGGATGTTAATTAATGATAACTATTTATGTAATGTCACATTAAGGCCTGGAATTTGCAAACAATTTGGTTGGATAAGGAATGTATACACATTTGTGGAATGGAAGTAAAAATAGAAGATTTGTGCCAAAAGAAGAGAGATATGGGTACTAGGGTGAAGATAAGATCAGCAAAATTCACTCTGTTAAGAGGGCATCTTTTTTTTCTGTACTTGACAACGTTCCAATCACAAATGGATAAATTTCCAATATCAGACAAATTGGGAGGGAAAAAGCTTGATAAACACAGGAAAGTAAAAATTGGCAAAAATTTTTATTTAGTTGGCAAATTTACTGCATCACATTGATTCTAATATATTACATTTACTTCCAGATCAGTGTAGTCAGTGATATTATAAAACAAACTGCAGTTCATCTTTAAATTCTAATTAAATTTAAACTGTTACCTGGTTAATTAGCCTAGTTGCTTCAGTCAAACTGAATAAAAGAGGGGTTGAATATAATTAATTTTTAAATAAATATTAGGAATGGCAATAAGACTGAAGCCTTAGGGTAATGACATATACAGCTATTTATAAGCATTGTTTTTAGATTGTTATTCAAGAGAAAAAAAGCCTCCATTTAAAACTACCCTCCTTTTAATTTACACGGCAGTTGCCTAGAAAGTACTAAATGCATTTTCATGTCAAGTGATTATAACCTAAGCATCACCCTGTATGCTAAAGCCATTATTTTCATTCTGGGGTAAATTGCCCAACAAGTTTGGCCATACATTATGTAGCAGGGTCTCTATTGGTGGAGAGCATCGCTTTTAAAAGAATTGTTCAGCATAAAAATAAAAACTAGGTATGTAGATAGACTGTACAAAATAAAAACATGTTTCTAATATACAGTAGTTAGTTGGCCAAAAATGTAATGTATAAAGGCTGGAGTGACTGGATGTCTAACATAATAGCAAGAACACCACTTCCTGCTTTGCAGTTCCCTTGGTTTCCACTGATTGGTTACCAGGCAGTAAATAATCAGGGGGGGGGCACATGAGTCATAACCATTTGCTTTTGAATCTGAGCTGAATACTGAGGATCGGTTGCAAACTCACTGAACAGATATGTCCCATGTGCTGACTAACTCAGAGTTAGAGAGCTTAAAAGCAGGACGTAGTGTTATTTTCTGTTATGTTAGACATTTAGTCACTTCAGTCTTTATACATTACATTTTTGGTTAATTAACTATATTAGAAACATTTTTTTTTTATTTACCAAGTTTTTTTTACACTGTACTGTTCCTTTAATTTGAGTAGATATTCATAGTTTCATGGAATAAAGCCTAAAGAAACAGAATACTTGACTGATACAGTACATTTTAATAAATATTCTTGCATACTGCATTCACCAACATATAAATATTCTCTACCCAAGTACTGTACTTTGTCACTAGGTAGCATCCTCATTGAATTGCAGAACTAGTAGCTGGGAGTTACTATATGTACTGCATATCAATTAAAGTAATATATTTCAAGGTTAGGAAGAGCCATGATAAAATCAGTTTCTAAGCATTGTTTGATAATTGGCATGCACCAGAGCATCAAAAATAACCATGCAGCACAATTATCCATTCACATTTATATTTGTGGGGATAATTGTAGAGAAGAGGTTTAATATCATTATTGGAGCACAAGGTGAACAACTAGCCACACAGTCAGAGTGACTCACCCACTTACAGAAGCAACTGTGCACCTATTGATATAGAAGAGTAGACTAGAGGTGACACTAGAGATGAATACTGAACTAATACTGATGCATAGGGTATTCTGCTTGGGTTCACAAAGGATTAAAGAAAGGATTATGATGGGGATTTACTTTATATAAAGAGCAAAGGGTTGGAGAAAGTTTGTATTAAACAATACAAAAACTATAAAATCCACATTAGATTACATGACAACACAGGACCCAGTGCAGCCTGTATATTCTGATTAGTGATGGGCTAATATGGGGCGTTTCCCTTTGTCAAAAAATTCAGAAATTTCCATCGGAATTTGCGAAACAGCGCAGATGTCTAGTTTTTGACACCGGCGTCCGTTTTTTTGACGCCGGTGTCCATTATTTTGACGCCGGCGTCCGTTTTTTTATGCCGGTGTAAATTCCAAAGTCCAAAAAAATGGACGCAGGCGGCAAAAAAATGGACGGGGGAATTTGCCGCAAATTCATGTCTGGCGTGACCAACTTTGAAAGCATAAACTATGTGTTTGATTAAGCTTGTGGTGCAGTAAGTTCATGTTTATGTTTAATCAAAGATGGCGACTGTGATGCAATGATAGGGGATCACCTGATTGGAGTTTGGCAGGCAACGTGCAAGATACGGTAAAGGTAATAGTAATAACTCTGCTGTCTGTAAGTGGAATAAAAATGTTTTATTTGGTATAAAATTCTCTGATATACCTGAATAAGATATGGAGGAAAATATTTTAATCGCTCTTATTGGGCAAAGAATGTTCATTTATTTGTGGATAACATTGTATTGGACTATTGATTTGAACTATGGGCTCCAAGCCTCACTATAGACTTTGTGTGCCGACCCTCCTTTTGGACTTACATTGCACTTTGGGCAATTAAACGGCGAAAGAGGCAGGATTTTTTATGCCTTAAATGTTGTGATAGCACTAATGTTTGTATCCTGACGAAGGGAGGGCTGTAACCATGAAATATTGCTGCACAAGTGCTCACAATGAAAGGGGTAGGCTCCTTACCTGCAGTGAATATGGTGTTTGTACAACTCTCTAAAAATCCTATAAAAACTTTAATATCGGCATGATAAAGTCAAATGATAGAAGGAGCTGAACTCAGTATGTTATATGTTCAGTCAGGGCCACATAAGATACAGTATGTGGGGGGCTGCATAGACTGTAGCCTGTAGACTGTAGAGTGTACTACAATATTTAAAGGAGAAGGAAGGCCTAAAATGAAGGAAGCTTTATCAGAAAGGTCTATATAAATACACCAGTAAACTCTCAAAGTAATGCTGCTCTGAGCCCTCTGTCAAAAGAAACACCACATTTGTTTCCTTCTATTGTGTACACATGGGCTTCTGTATCAGACTTTCTGTTTTCATCTTAAACCTCCAGGGCATGGTGTTGAGCATGCTCAGTTTGCTCCTCTCTCTCTCCCTCCCTCCTCCCCTCCGTGCTGTAATCTGAGTCCAGAGCTGTGAGTGAGCAGGGAGAGACTCAGGCAGGAAGTGACGTCACACCAAGCCAATATGGTAGTTGCTATGTTAAACAAACAGAGAACATTTCAAGAGCTGTTTACTCAGGTATGGTAAAGCATTCTGCAGAATAAATATAGTGTTATAGCTTGCACTATTGTGGCTAATCTATTGGCAATAAACTGCTTCAGTAACTTTCCTTCTCCTTTAAAACATTAACCCACATCTTTACAGGAGTTCTAATAACTTGTTTTGTTATAAATTAGGGTCATTGTTCAACGTCTGCATTTCTAACATAACTGCTTAATTATTTAGGATTTCCCTTACGCAGGTATTAAATACCAATTTTCAGATGATAAGAACACTTTCAATTAAAAGACAAAGAAGGGGAGCGGGCTACAATTTCAGGTAGAGAGGTCCATATGCGAAACAACAGTTTGACAAGCCTGATCTATTGGTTTCACATTGAGCATTAACAATGGGGTTTCCTTGTTACTTCGATCGACATTCTGATCTGTCACAGTTGTGAATTGATAGAGTGTAAAATGCTATTATATTGAAGGGTTTTTTCACCTTTACATTACATTTGTAATTGGTATTTATTTTTGTGCGTGTGGTTTTTTTATATTGGTATTGTTTGACTTTAAGGGGCACATTTACTATGGGTCGAATATGGAGGGTTAATTAACCCTCCATATTCGACCATCGAAGTTAAATCCCTCAAATATCGAAGTCGAAGGATTTACCGCAATTTATTCGATCGAACGATCAAAGGGAAAATCGTTTGATTCGAACGATTTGAAAGATTTTAATCCATCGATCTAACGATTTTTCTTAGATTAGAAATTGCTAGGAAAGGGGACCTTCCCCATAGACATTGATGCTCGGTAGGTTTTAGGTGGCAAAGTAGTTGGTCGAAGTTTCTTTTAAAGAGACAGTACTTCGACTATCGAATGGTCGAATAGTCGAACGATTTTTAGTTTAAATCGTTCGTTTCAAAGTCGTAGTCGTAGTCGAAGGTCGAAGTAGCCAAAAAAATACTTTGAAAGTCGAAGTATTTTTCATTCTAATCCTTCATTCGAGCTAAGTAAATGTGCCCCTAAGATATTTCCAGTTTGAAGATGAAAAAGCAGAGTTTCTAAGGCACAGAGCAGCTTAGAAGAGAGGTCCTCCAATGCTTAATAAACCAAGAAGCCACTTAATACCAGCAACAGCAAAATATAGGGGATCCATTTGTATAAGATATATACAGGTATTAGTCTGACTTCTTAGTTATATTGTGCGACTTGTACAAGGCTTTGAGAAGTTCTTATGCTAGTGAGTTTGCACAAATTTCAAAACATTTTAAGAATTGCTCTTAAGGTACTCCAATAGTAGTGAATACACCTTTACAGTTACACTTAAAAAAATATATGTCCACATTAGTGATTAATGAATTTTTTGGCCAGGCATCCATGGAGTCCAATGGGTGAAAAAAAATTGCCGTTCGTAAAATATTTGTTGCACACAGACTTCAATACATTTGGCATATTTTTTGGCGTTTCGAGAGTTTTCGGAGAAGCAAAATTGGTGAGATTCGCCCATGGCTATTCCAGATTAATATACATTAAAATCATGATAGAGAGATAAGACCATTTTGTTTAAAACAATCTGATGTTTATTTACAAATAGTTTAATATAAAAATATATGCCAATTCTGCTCTGCATCCTTTAAACATGTGGTTGGTTGCTGTAGTAAATCCACCACCCACTCTCTTCTTCGAATATTTAATTCTTCTGAAGTTATGCTCACTTTTCTCTCTTCAACAAAGTTCAAATTGATGTCACTGCAAAAATGACAATGAACAGAGTTAGGAGGTTGTACAGACCATGTGCCTGGGGCCAGAAAACGAAATCTAAATATCTGTTTTCTCAAGCTTACCTTTCAGATGTTCAAAACAGGGCTATCCTGCTGACTTTTCCAAATATAAATCTCTAAATTCTTTTTTTAGAATGTATGTGCTTGGAGTTTATTTTCTCCTAAACATAAAAGAAAAGCAAAAATGAGATACACAATGAGAACAAATCACTTCTATCATTTGAAAGAGACTCCAACCCACAGCATTGTGCATTTATACTCATACTCATTGTGTATTAAATATACAGTAGTTTTATATTCTAGCTGTCTGTGGTGAGAATGTCCCCTCCTGAAAACTCTTTAGTCTCTTCCAGTTGTTCAAAATACAGATTTTTCATAGTTTTTTAAGAAGTCCTTACCTTTTTTTGGCATTTTTCTCTGGGCCTTCTCTGCTTTGGTTTGGCCTTTTTCTTGATGTTGATGCTATAAAATGCATTAGTGACATCATTAATAAGTAACATATGTCCTGTGTATGTATCTAGAGTACCTACATCATTTTTGCAATGAGGCTCAACATGATCATTCAGCAACATGATCCCACTATTCTAAGGGGCATATTTATCAAAGGTCGAAGGTCGAAGTTAAAAAAAAGTTGAACTTCGAATTCAAAAAGACCAACTGAATGGTGGTCGAAGTTTTTTGGGGTCGAAGTGGGCCAAATTCAGCGTACTCCGATCTACTTCGATTCAAAGTTTTTTTAACTTCGATCTCCCAAACTCCCCTAATTACCTCCATGCAGGTTCTAGGAGGTCCCCCATAGGCTAAAACAGCACTTCGGCAGCTTTTAGGTCGATGTTTTAAAGAGACAGTACTTCCAAAAAATCCGTTCTTCGAAGTTTTTTTCTAATTCAAATCAAATTTGGACTATTCCCTAGTTGAAGTACACAAAAAAATAGCTAGGGATTCAAAGTTTTTCAATTCGAAACTTCACCTCGACCTTTGATAAATCTGCCCCTTAATCTTTTTTATACATCTACACCGCCATATAGGTATCAGAACCGATACTGATTTAATAATTATGAGAAGACTGTTAAAAAAGTCCATTTAATATGACACACACATAGTCGCCCATACGTATTTCTCACACATTCTAATAATATATACTTTAACTCATATTTAGTGATGGGCAAATTTGCGCCGTTTCGGCCGGCGTCCATTTCTTACGCCGGCGTCCGTTTTATTTTCGAAAATGCACCGGCGTCCATTTTTTTTACGTCGCCGAATTTTCGCCAGTGAATTTTAGTGCCCGTTTTGCGAATTTATTCGCTGGCGGCGAATTGCGCTAATTCGCCCATCACTACTCACACACATATTCTACCACAAACACATAAATATGCAGATATGTCCCCATACCTCTGTTCTCTGCTGCAGTTTGATTTTCATTTTCCCTGAAGATCAGGTTCTTCTTGCGGCTAATCTTCGCATGCTTTTTATTATCATAATAGAAAGTAATACACTGCGCTGGGGTTTTTGTCTGGATCTGTAACAGGCAAGGGAAGAGATTGACTGTTAAGGACACAACTTAAATAAACACACAACACTTACAACTTAATAAATGACTTGCCACTTATAAAGCAAGCAAATATTCCATATAGCAGCTAATTATCTATCTATCTATCTATCTATCTATCTATCTATCTATCTATCTATCTATCTATCTATCTATCCATCCATCCATCCATCCATCCATCCATCCATCTATCTATCTATCTATCTATCTATCTATCTATCTATCTATCTATCTATCTATCTATCTATCTATCTATCTAACGGTACACCAGACCATTATATCATTTGAATTACGGCTAAAAACATATTGTGTTCACTGCATTGAGTTTAAAAACTATTGCCTACCATTCTGTGTATTTTCCAGAAATCTTTTCCATATCTGGACATTCCTTTTGAAAAGGTGATCTTTTCCTCCATAGACCACTCATCAGATCCTACAGAAGAAATACATCATATAGACGGCTCAGTATCACAATAAAGGGTGATAGCAAAGAATATATAAGTGCTCATATACTTATATCCATTATTTTTCTATAAACACATCTGATCTTTACCTTTACCAATTCCTTCCTGCTCCAGTGGCTCTGATACCAATTCTGCCTCATCGTTGTCAAAGGCAGCTAAGGATTTTTCTCTTAGATCTGGTAAACCTGCCTGATACTCTGGGCCAATGCATCTGATAAAAGGGAAAAACAGAAACCTATAACATCATTTTTGTACCTTTCCCTGCCTAATTAACAGAAAGTTGTAGGGCAAATATATAAGGTTGTGGTGATGCAATATCGTTACCCTATCAGATATAAATAAGGGAATTCATTAATTGTGTGCACTGTAATTGTAAACCAATTTCTTAAAACTTTTATATTCAGAAATGCTACAAAACGGGTGGTATTATTACTTACATTTTTGAAGGCGGCTGCTCAGTATCATCAATGTCAGGAATAGGGCAATTCCTTTTCCTGGATGTTGTTGGAGCTACAAAATAGAAGAGAAATATACAGTAAGGAAAACATGCATTATGTGTGTGGCTGTGCCTTATTCACTACAGGTACTATAGTTTTTTTATACATTTTTCTGCAAAATGTGTTTCTATATAACTTGGATCAATATTCTTTTTTTTGATACCAATGTGGATTTATGCTAGATTAGTTCCAATCAATTAAAAGGTAAACTACAAGGCAATACAATTCTGTTGGGTTTAAGTAACTTTGAAATTATGTTTTTTTGCAGACTCAAGATATGGTGATCAAATTTACAGGGAGATCCCTTATACAGAAACCCCCTGGTCCCAAGCTTTCTGAATTATAGATCCCATAATTAACCTGTTTAACTAGAAGCTATTGGACAATGTAGCTATACATTTTGGGCCAATTAATTCTGAATCCAGAATTCGGTTCAGTATTCAGACAGGATTCGGTCATTTTCAGAAGGATTCTGATTCAGCCGAATCCTTGTGTCTGGCTGAACCAAATCCGAATCCTTAAGATCCTGTGACTTTTTGTCACAAAACAAGGAAGTAAAAAAAATGTTTCTGTGGCTCTCTTTTTCTCTCCCCCTCACTGATTGTTTTGATTGACCATTCAAAATTATGCTTGATAATTCTTTGCGCCAGAAACCAAAATTGCACCTACCATTCTCATTCTCAGAAATATAAAATTCTTGCAGCCCATTTGGTCTGCGTCTTCTCCGTGCAGATCTCCTCATTGGGACACTGCTCGTGCCTGCTTGATCACTTATTTTCTTTGCAAAAATAAAACAGAATGAAAATGGTCTTTATGTTTATTTTTTATTGATTGAGATGACATATTATACATAATAAAAATGTATTTCTTTTCTGCCAGGGACAAAGCATTTTAAACTATTTTGCTAGCTTTAGGGTCATTGTTTTAAGAGGGAGGTTATATGTAGACTTTCTAAAAAGATTATACACTTTTGCAATTACATTTATTTTCTTCAGTGGTTTCTGAGATATTTGCATTTTTAGACCACTGATGCCAGGCTTTTGACTCAACTGAATGTCAGCAACCTCCTGTGAATACATAGAAAGGACATCAACAAGGTTGCTGACTTTCTAGGCCTTCAAATATAGCCGTAGAATCAAGCCTGCTATTAGAAGTCAAATGTGGGAATGTAATAAAAGTCGATAACGGAAAAAATATTCATAATGCGAAAAGTTATGCCTCTGTGTGCAAATTTAATACAGCTTTTGCGAACCCGGAAACTGTTTAGCAACCACTTAACGACAGTGGAAGAAGGTTTTACAGTGAATGTAATAAAAGGATTACATCCAAAAGAGTACAACACCTCCAAGCACTTCTTTAAAGTGGGCAATGCGCAATGAAAATTCGCAATGCAATAACAGTTTAAGGAAGAATATTACATTGCAAAATGTAAATTTTTTGTGCAAACTGTTTTGCTCTTTGCGACTTATAATAACATCCCCCCATAAAACTGCTAATAACTTAGACACCACTTAAAATAATTCATAAATTCATTGAAATTGCAAAATTGTTCAGAGGACGACTTTGAGTAGGTTACTACTAAATCACTTTAAGCTTTAGATACCCTTTAATCATAGAGAGATTTATGGGCTTATTTATCAAAAACCTCATTTGTGGGGTTCAGAGGGTTTTTTTCTACTTTAAATAAATTACCAAATTACAGAAACTCAAATGTTTGCATATTTATTTAAAAAATCAGAACATAAAACTCATTTGAATATAATTACTTGAATTTGGGAGTTTACAAGATCAAAAAAACTCAAAAGATGTGAAAATCTCAACTTAAAAAATGGCGTGAATTTTGCCTAGGACAGCTCCCATTTACCTATATGTAATAAAAGGCACTAAGTTTACCCAGGAGCAGTAACCCATAGCAACCAATAAGATATTTGCTTTTAAACAGGTGACCAGTAAATGCTGCCTGCTGATTGGTTGCTATTGGTTACTGCCCCATGGCAAACTTAGTGCCTTTTATTACATAACCCCCATAGACTTCTATATGAACTTGCAAGCTTTCAGATACATATGTTTTATATTTAAGTTTTTCAAGCTTCTTGTGGTTAATAAATAACAAACATTTGAGGTTTTGGAAATATGACTCATATCAGAGAGTTTTTGTGCAATAACATTTCAATTGTGGCAAATATTTGAATTTGAACTTTGATACATCACCCCCTTAGTGTTAATTAGGAATTTGGAAACAACCCCAAAAACAATTAGAAACAATTAAATCCTTATCTTAAGTATAGTATTGGAATTTAGGCCATACTATTGTTTGTTTCATCATTGCCAATTATCTTTTAGTGGGCTCTAAGATTACATCCATGGTCTTATTAAATAACTAACCTATTTTATCTATCTAATATATCAATTAAACACAGAAGTATATGTAATAAATGTCCTTGTCTTACCTCCTCTAGTGCCATAAGGCCTGGGGAAGCTGACTTGCTTACACACAAATAAAACTCTATCTGTCGTTACAGTTTCTTCTTGTATCGAATGTATAAAGAAATTAAATTATAATAGAATTCAAAAAATATCAACAAAGTCAAGTTTTTCTCTCTGCTGATACTGCTGCTGCTCTCTCGAAAGACTCAGTAACAGTGGTGACTCTGGAGTGTTAACTTGCTGAAAGGCTTGCTTTCCATTATGATGTCATCACTTTGTGCATAGTTACAGTTGCAATACTCACAATGCTGGAAGCTTCACTCAGTGGTTGCCATTATGATGTCATCAACAGAAAGTTGTTGAAATACCTTTTAGCTTGAAAACTCATACATTTTCAACTTATAAGCTCACAATTAATATTCTGATTGTTTAATAAATAAGCAAACATTTGAGTTTCTTTAAATTGTGAGTTTATGTGAAGTAGACAAAACCTCACACATTTTATTATTGATAAATAAGCCCACACATATCTTTGTAACAAAACTGTATCGAAAGCCCAAAAAATGAATTGTTATTATCCTACTCAGAGTCATCCTCTGAACACTGTTGCAATTTGAATGGATTTATGAATTTTCTATTTTAAGTGGTTTCTAAGATATCCGCAGTTTTAGACTTCTAATAGCAGGCTTGATTCTACAGCTCTTTTTAAAGGCCTAAAGAGTCAGCAAACGTGTCAATGTCCTTTTTATGCACTTCCTGTATTCAGTAAACATACAGGTTGCCATAATTCAAATGATATAATGGTCTGGTATACTATTTTTCTGAGCTCAAGTAGCTGAAAATGTGAAGTTTTAGATCCTTGTCCCACAGACAGAGCCCATTCAAAGTGGGTACATTGTTTTTTTATGTATCATTTTGTTATATTACCATGCATTAGATAGATAGATAGATAGATAGATAGATAGATAGATAGATAGATAGATAGATAGATAGATAGATAGATAGACATAGAGATGATAGATATAGCGATAGATATAGCGATAGATAGATAGATAGATAGATAGATAGATAGATAGATAGATAGATGATGGATAGATAGATAGATAGATAGATAGATAGATAGATTGATAGATAGATAGATCAATAGATAGATAGATAGATAGATAGATAGATAGATAGACATAGAGATGGTAGATATAGCGATAGATATAGCGATAGATAGATAGATAGATAGATAGATGATAGATAGATAGATAGATAGATAGATAGATAGATTGATAGATCAATAGATAGATAGATAGATAGATAGATAGATAGATAGATAGATAGATAGATAGATAGATAGATGATTAGATACATGATTAGATAGATAGATAGATAGATAGATAGATAGATAGATAGATAGATAGATAGATAGATAGATAGATAGATAGATAGATAGATAGATAGACTTTTTGATATAAATGGTGTTTTAATACAAGAAGTACCAATACAAGCATTATATAAAGCAGTGATTCCCAACCTGTAGCTCATGAGCAACATGTTCATTGAACAACTCATTGGCTGTTGCTCCCAGTGGCCTCAAAGCAGATGATTATTTTTTAATTTTGGGCTTGATGACAAGTTTTAGTTGGATAAAAACCTTGTGTACTGTCAAACAGACTTGATTCACACTCACTTGATTCGTGAGAATGATATTCACCGTTTACCCCCCCAAAGATATATGCCTTTTTGGCACTTTTCTCCATAATCCTGTTGTTTTACTATACAGGTTAATGTGGAGATACATATCCTTATATATATATTTTTTGTACGTTGAGCATTTAAGGTTTTTCCTCAATACATCCACATCGTCCTGCATAAGTAGGAATATGCCTTTACTTGCCACTAGCACTAGGGATGTAGCGAACTGCCGTTAATGTGTTCGCGAACACCGTTCGCGAACACCGGCAAAAAAGCGAACAGTTCGCGAACAGTTCGCGAACTTCGAACGCTCGATAAAATCGTTCGATCGAACGATCGAAGGATTTTATTCGTACGATCGAAGGATTTTCGTTCGAATCGAACGATCGAAGCTATTCGATCGAATGATTTTAATTCAATCGAATGCTTATAATCGTTCGAACGAATGGAAATCGTTCGATTTTAGCGATCGAATGGTCGAATGGTCGAATGGTCGAACGAAATTTTACTTCGAATCGAACGCGAACACCAATTGGCGAACGTCGCGCGACGTTCGCGAACATTCGGCGGACGCGAACAGTCGAAGTTCGCGCGAACTAGTTCGCCGGCGAACAGTTCGCTACATCCCTAACTAGCACACATCGCTATTTTTTGTCAGCGTATTTTGCCACAATGAATCCGTTTCGCCTTTGGTAAAGGATGTAATCAGACGCATTACAATGTTGCGCATTGGGTTGCTGTAATTTCAGATAGGGTTTACATTTCGTCAGCGCCCTATTGTGATGCATAGCGCGGTGATTGGCTCCTACTCCGCTACGATGCTGATTATGAGGTGGAGCGCTCCGATTGGTTAGTTCAAATCATTACTGGCTTTTCCAAGGTGTTAAATAGGAGTGTGTTACCGGTTTCTTTCTTGCATTTGACAAAGCCCGCAATTTGGCGGGTGAAACGTGCGTCAGGCGCATTTTAGCTTCTGGTTAGGCAGGCGTCTGATAGGGACATAGAATTGGGTGACTGGGTGATCGGATCAGGAGGGGACCTCTGTGGGTGAAGGGGTTGGACAAATCAATGATCCGTGGGTCTGATACTAGTTGATACTTGTACCTTTGATACATTTGTGCTCCAAACGCACCTATGCACTTCAAGGCTCCAGGGCTTTCGTTATCCTGGTTCTCACTCCTCTAACCTCATACCAAGAAGGGAGGGATCCTCAAGTGGGTGAAGGGGTTGGTTTGGTGTGGGGCAGCCTTGGTTGTATCAGACAGATGTTAATGTTACTACCTTAATTTTAATGTTGCTCTCTAGACCTTGGTTTTAAGGATTTATTAAAAGTTAAGTTTTACTTTAATTTTGCTTCACTGGAGTCTTAGTATTTACGGATGGGAAGGTGCAGTTCTGTGGGTCAGTTCTTGTTTCTTTCTTCTGTCAAACAGAGCCTCCTGCCAGTGCTTACAAAGGCTACCAATAGCCAATTACAGCCCATATTTGACATCCTAGTGAACTTTTTGCATGTTTATGTTTCTCTCCAATTTTCATTTATTAAACATTCCCTTAATTAATACAGTAATTAACTGTATACATATCATGGTTTCAACATCGAGGAAAGGGCAGAGCTGAAGCAGTCAAGCTCAGTCAGGAAAACACCACGAAAAAGTAAGGACGCCCTCTGCAATTACAGGTAAAAACTTTATATTTGGATGTAATTACAGTAATTAACTTGTAAAGGCTTTCACTATTTTTACTGAAGATCGTGGTGGACAATTAGGGTCCACCTTATACAGAATATATGTTTTACCTTGTAGGCAGGTAAATAGAAATCTGGCAGTCTTTAAAGGGTATATGATCCTTAGTGTTTCACTGGAACAAAATCCATAATAAACAATATTGTAGCCTCTGTAGAACCAGACAGGCAAAGTGTATTGAAGTGTTAAAGAATAATACATACTGATACATCGGTCCCCTGCAGTGAAAAAAGTATATTTTACCAATTCCTTGCTGTTCTTTGACTTTTCCAAAATATTTTCAGTAAACAAGCAGGACTGCACATTGCTCTCTGTTTCTCCTCGTGCTGAGAGACCAAGCAAGATACTAACTGCCTAATTGATGTTTGAGGTGAAGAAGTTTCTGGGAATTAACTCTCTGAGCACTGCTATAGAGAATGGAATTGAAGAGGAACCTAAGTGAAATATTCTTTCCTTCAAACAATATCCCAGTAACAATATCACATTCCACATTTCTAAACCTCTCAGATCTTTTGCTGAGGACCTTACACAGTTGTTATTACTTCTGGAGACCTTATCTAGAGAAAGATAGATGCATATAAACTTTTGCTACCACAATAGGCTATGGTCTACTTATCTAATCGGAAATGACTTCAACAGCTAAATAGCCAACAGTTTAGAAGAATAATGGGGAGATTGGTTATATATATCAGTGGAATTAAAATGGAGTTAAGTTGGGAAGCATTTTTCTCAAAAAGCAAGACAGTTGCAACTAGAAGACAACCTGAAGATAAAGTGGGGAAAGATGAAAGCTAATATAAGGAAACTTTCCTTTAAAACAAGGGTAACAGACACAGCTCAACTGGAATAGTAGACATAAATACAATAAAAAAAAGTAAGCTATTTACAAGGAGTGTGTTTGTTCTACATATGTTTGCATCTATATGCCTCAGGCACAGAGGCAGGGCAGGCAATTATTTTCACTTTCCATTCTGCGCTTCCTACTATCTCTTCCCTTTCCTTCTCACTGTCTAAAATTATGCAGTCTGTGCATTGGCATCAAGTGCCCCATTCGGGCACCTACACAAGAATCTTGGGTGATGCAAAGCTTGCCTTAATAACAATTTACAAAATGCATCCTACCTGCTACCTGTCATTGTGTAATTCTAAGACTGAAGGAAACAAGATGTAGATACAGATGAAGCCAATTTGGTTTGTGTGTTTGACACAGAATAACTAAACCCAGATATCCCACTTATCCCATTTAGGATCAGGGCACATGCTCAGATTTCGGGGATATTAGTCGCCTGGCTAATGAAAAGGTAGTTAAGATGACTTTAGATAACACCGTTTCTTCAGTTAATCCCGAGTCATGACGCATTTAACACACAAATCCGAGTGGCTTCATCTGTACTTTAAAAAGTGTAAGTAGTAAAGATTATTTTGCTTGACTAACACTATACAATACTATTTGTTAAGGTGATAGATCCCCTTAATATTGCCCATAGTGTGTGAGTATAATAGGGTCCTTAGTTTCTAAGCTCCACTGGGACAAAGACTGGTGTGAATGATGTGTAACCTCTGAAAAGAATTGCTTTACATTATATAAAGAAAAACAATAATATACTCATAACTCAGAAATGTCTCTCAAAGCTTTATTTCACATCTTTACGGGGGTCATATCTACCAATTCTACACCAAAAAAAATCTCATAAGCCTATATAAGTGAATTGGATGCGGGAGAATTTTTCAGAGAATCTGGTCGATAATTGGTTTTCTGACTTTGCCTCTTGTTGAGTTATCCCAGTTAAGAAATCATAATTAGTGATGGATGAATTTATTCGCCAGGCGGAAATTCACGGCAAATTTCCAAGTTTCGCTGCCCACGAATAAATTTGCGAATTTGCAGCGAAAATTAATGGACACCGCAGAATTGTCACCGGTGGCAAAATACGCATTTCGCTAATTTTTCGCTGGTTTGCTAATTTCACAGGAAATTCGCCCATCACTAATCATAATCAAAATGTTTGTGGTTATGCTTATACGTAGGTTTGTTTACTGTAAGGAACTATAATAAAACCAAGACTTGCCTTTTCCCATAAATATTTAATACAATTAATATATGTGTCTTAAACTAATGAGGGAATTATTATATTGGTGCTTCTTGTCTGAGGGAAATGCTTGCAGAAATACCTAGTACATAGAAAAGCCTTATGCATCCATGTGTGCCATGCATGACATTCAAGACTACCTATGAAAATCAAGAATCGAATTAGTCTAGGCGGGGGGAGTACTAAAATCATTCCACTATACTAACAATTAATTCAATGGCAAACCACTATTCTTCTGGCAATTCAAATATCTACACAAAACTAAACAACAAATTAAATTATAATTCCAATTATAAATACAGTTGTGATCAGAATAATAGCAAGGTGTGTTTAAAAAAGTCAATAAAGGAGGGGGCGTGGCCTGACATGGTGGCGAGTGCACGCACTTTCTGAGAGCTCCACAACCTGGGTAATTAACCCCCGATAATTAGCACTTTTAATTAGCCTGCTAACCACACTCGGGGTCATATATACCTCAAGAGACTATTGGCATCACTATGGCGGGGAAACGGAGGCAGCGGGTAACGATGTCTCCATATCTGCATAAAACAGGCCGAGCAGAGAGGCGCATGGCGCTGCAAGATGGCGCAGATGACGATGATCAACGCGACCGCCTTCCCTCCCAGCCCTCACCGAAAGCCTCACGACACAACTCTGACTCCTCTCAGCGACAGCTCCAGGATGAATGGAGTGAGCAAAATGTGGAGACGCTGGACGGAGCGAATGGCGAAACTAAACATGGCGGCGCCTCACCACATTCTTCCTGGGCGGGCTCACAACAAGATGTTGATTCACCACTGCAGCTTAATACAGGTCAGTCTCCAGCCTCTCCCCAACACTCGCAGGCGCAACACCTATATGCCCCAGATCCAGGCCTGTCTTCCCAGACCTTGTTAGAACAGGGCCCAGATCTAGACCCAGCAGCCACAAGGGCCCTCACTACGCAGTTGCAGGCACTTCAAGCTAGCCTCACTACAGCCCTAACCAAGGCGGTTACAGATGCGGTGGCAGGGGCTGTACGGGAGATACACACAGAAATCTCAGAGCTAGGGGGTCGCACAGACAAGTTAGAATCCATTACTGACGCCCTTATTCAGAAGCAAGCTAACATGGAGGAAGACAACATGAACCTTAGGGATGAGCTGCAACAACTTAAAAATATGTGCGAAGACCTAGAAAACAGGTCTAGACATCAGAACCTCAGAATTCGAGGGGTGCCAGAAGACATCCTAGCACAAGATATCCCAGGGTACCTTGGAGACCTGTTCTCTGCAATATGCCCAAATACACATCCTAGTCAATGGAAGTTGGACAGGGCACACCGCTCACTGGGCCAAAAACCCCCCTCCACCAAGCCGCCTAGAGACAAAGTGACTTGTCTGCATTACTTTAAACAAAAAGAACTGATTCTAGCTCAAACTCGTGCCAAGCCAGAAATCTCACACCTTGGCCATAGAATCCAAGTCTTTGCAGATATTTCACCAATTACCTTAAATAAACGCAGAGAACTTAAACCAGTCACTGCAAGACTCAGGGAATTGAAAATCTCATATCGTTGGGGCTACCCCTTTAAATTAGTTGTGCAGCGCCAGGGGCACACGTATATTCTGCAAGATCCGGACAATACACATCGCTTCCTTGCGGCTCTGGGTCTCCAAGACAAGTCATCACCCAATATACGACATGAGGCGACAAACTCAACACTCCGACCTCAGTGGCAGCAGATCCCACAATCATCATCTTCCCATCAGATGTCATCACCTCCAACACCACCCAAGGATCATGGAGGCAGACCATCCAGACCGGACTGAGGCCACCCAAGGCCATGCCTTTGGAATTAACCTGCTCTTGAGGATGCTATATACCAGATACACCTCCGACCCATTTTGTTATGCTTTCGAGAGGTTGCGCTGGATGTGTAACACCACCTAGATTCACCTCTCCACGATTGATGTCCAGAACCCCCCTGTGGAGCATGGACGTCTCCCTCAGAACTCACACCACTCCAACGTGTGAGTTCATTACTGAGACTGATAATTTTTTCCCACAGTTTTTTCTCTCTCTTTCCAACTTTTTTTCATCCCTGGTTAATCCCCTGTTTATCCAACATCCTAGTTCTCCAATGAGACCTACGCAGACTAACTATTTACCTTTAATTGCTGTTACTACGATTTATTGTCCTAACTGCTTATTCCTCTTGCCAAGGGCCTTGATCTTTGAATTCAGCCTATGCAGGGAATCCGTCCAGGACCATGTCTTCTCGGATATCTACCATCCTGAAAACACACCTCCAGACCACTTTAGGGTGTTGAAATCGTTCACCTCGATCTCTGGGGACTATCTACACCAAAACAGGTTATATATCTGTATCTTTCAATGTCTCATGTTTTTTCTCCCAAAAAATTATGGTGGTTTTTACAAGTCTAAACTGTAAAGGTCTCAATACTATCGCTAAGCGATACCTAGCCTTGCGAGAACTGCGGCTCCACAAAACAGACATTGCTCTGATACAGGAGACTCATTTCTCACAAGACACATCATACAAGTTACACTCTAAGTACTACCCAACAGGTTACTATGCATCAGCCGACTCCAAAAAAGCAGGGGTGGCAATTATTATACACAAAGATTGCCCATTCCAAGCAACACAGGTCACCACTGACCCCAACGGGCGGTACATAGTGCTAGAAGGGACTATCTCCAATACCCCTATTCTCATTGCAAATCTATACGCGCCTAATCGAGGCCAAATAAAATTCCTTAAGAAAATACTCAACAAAATTTCTGCCTCTACCTTACCGTATAAAATTGTTGGAGGTGACTTTAATATCTCGGCCACCCAACATATGGATAGATCAGTGCCCTCCTCGGATAGAAATGCTCACACTCTGTCCAGAGATTTCCGACAGATCCTCTGTAAAGCTGCCTTGTTCGACTCATGGCGTATAGATCACCCACGGAGCCGACAGTATACATTCTACTCGGCAATGCACAAAGTGCACACTCGCCTAGATTATTTTTTTATTACACAACCTTGCCTTAGGCTCCATTATACTGTAGACATTGCGGCAATCACATGGTCAGACCACTCTCCGGTCATATTGACACTAGACTTGTACTCTACCCCCCCTAAAATAGCTCATTGGAGACTCAACGAGACCATTCTGAATGACCCGGATACGTTTGACAAAATGGAGACGCTGCTAAAAGAATACGTTGTATTAAATGAAGGGTCGGTCCAATCTCTAACCACAGTCTGGGAAGCCCATAAGGCTACTATGAGAGGAGACTTCATAGCCCTATCTTCCGCTAGGAAAAAACTCCAAACGCAGCTACAGAATGATTTGTTAACTCGTTTAAGGAATCTAGAATCCCTTTACAATAATAATCAGTCCGAGGCACTACTTCAACAGATCATAGATATTCGAAGCCAGCTTAGAATCCACAAAGAAATAGCAGTTGAGAAAGCATTGCTTTGGACTAGGCAAACTTATTACGAGAAAGGGGACAAGCAACATACTATTTTAGCCCGCAAGTTAAAAGATCAGAAAGCCCACACTACCATCACAGCAATTAAGGATAAATCAGGGACATTAAGGTATAAGCCGGACCACATAGCAGCACAGTTTCACAAATACTATTCGGCCCTCTACAATTTAGGCCACAATCACCCAACAGGTTCCATGCTCCCTACTCCTTCGTTGCCAGATTTCTTGCAACAAGCAAACCTACCTAAATTCCAAGAGGAAGACCTAGACATCTTAAATGCAGAGATTACCCAGGAAGAGATTTTAACCACTCTTAAAACTCTCCCAAATAACAAGGCCCCAGGCCCAGACGGGCTACCCTATCAATATTACAAACAATTTCGTTCTACTCTCCTGCCATATTTAACCAAACTCTACAACAGCTACCTCCAGGGCACTTTAATCCCCCCCTCCGACCAAGCATCATTTCTCACTCTAATACCGAAGGAAGGTAAAGATCCAACGGTATGCACTAACTATAGGCCTATTGCGTTACTAAATACGGATCTAAAGCTATTTTCTAAACTCTTAGCAAACCGATTGGCCCCACTGCTACCGAGACTTATAAATGCTGACCAAGTAGGTTTCGTATTGGGCCGACAGGCAGGAGACAACACAAGACGGGTGATAAACCTACTAGACATTCTAGAGACGCAGCATAGACAAGCACTGGTTCTAAGTTTAGACGCAGAAAAGGCGTTTGACCGCCTAAACTGGACATATCTTTTCACCCTTCTCCAGCACCTTAACCTGGCCGGACCTTTTCTCCAAGCCTTACGCGCCCTATATAGTACCCCCACAGCCTATTTGAAGCTACCAGGCCACTCTAACGCCCCAATTAAGATCTCGAACGGCACCAGGCAAGGGTGCCCACTATCACCTCTCCTCTACGCACTGAGTATAGAGCCGCTAGCTGCCCATATACGCAACCATGTAGATATCAAAGGAGTAGAGGTAGGCCCTGAACAACACAAAATTGCTCTCTTTGCGGATGACGTCCTTCTAACGTTAACCAACCCACAGGTGTCCCTTCCATCCCTGCATAGGCTGCTAGATATCTACAGCAAGCTCTCAGGATATAAAGTTAATGTAAACAAGACTGAGGCGCTCCCTCTATCCATACCCACCCCATCTCTGGAAGCCTTACAAGCTACATTTAACTATAACTGGAAAAGAGACTACATCACTTATCTAGGCACAAAAATTACGCCCAAGTATGGGGACCTTTTCAAGCACAACTTCCTACCTTTGATCCAGGAAACAAAGTCTAGGCTCCAGAGATGGGCTCGACATTCTATCTCATGGATGGGTAGAATAGCCTCTTTAAAAATGTCCATTCTCCCAAAATATCTTTACCTTTTTGAAACTCTGCCCATTGCTCTCCCTATGCAAGTACTGAAGGAGATCCAGATGTTATTTCATTCCTTCATATGGGGTAAAAAGAGGCATAGAATAAACCGGACTACTCTAACTACCCCGGTTCGGAAAGGGGGCATGGGAGCGCCCCAACTTCGACACTACTACGAAGCAGCCCAGATCCGACAGGTATTGGCATGGTCACGATGGTCCTCAACCATCAAATGGGCAAATATAGAAGCATTCCAGTTCCTACCGTACCACCCTAATGCGTGGATCTGGTCTGACCTAGGGCAAGCTAAGCCTAAAATACAGATGCTTAAAGCCACTGAGCATACAATTAAGCTTTGGTGGAGATTAAGATATAAGCGTAAATTGGCATCTAGCCCGTCTATGTTACTCTCCCACCTAGGCAATCCCCTTTTTGAACCGGCACTATCTTCCCGATATGTACAGAACTGGAAAGGTACCCTTTTTTTACCCTGAGAGATTTCACCCAGCAGGCTCATGGTTCATTCCCTACAAGAGAAGTGTTGAGAAACATAGCGCCAGATCTCTCACTCACTTGGTACGAATACCTTCAACTACGACATTTCTATACCTCATTATTGGTACCAAGGGAGTACCCACTCACTCCCTTTGAACATTTAGCTACCCATGGCCTACCTCAAAAGGGTCTTATTTCCTCTATCTATAAGATACTAGTTGATCCTCTCCTGGAAACAGGCTATAAACATAGCTATATGCGAGAATGGGACACTGTCATGGGGAGGCAGATTGAGATTAAAGAATGGGAGGCGATCTGGGACAACACCAAGCGTGGGATTACTTGTGTCAGGCAACAAGAGAACATCTTTAAGATCTTAATGTTCTGGTATCATACCCCAGTTAAACTACACAGGTTATTCCCAGAGACTTCTCCTAACTGCTGGAGAGAATGCGGTCACAGAGGGACTTACCCCACATATTCTGGGGCTGTCCCCAAATACAAACATTCTGGGACAGAATACTATTGCTGCTGAATCAGGTGACCCATCAAACCTTAGAAAAGTGTATCTTACATGTGCTTCTAGGGAAACCATATAAACAGCTCCCAAAGCATACACAGAAGCTAGTAAACCAGATACTTTCAGCAGCCCGCATCTCAGTGGCAGCCAAATGGAAGACCCCATCTATCCCCTCCCTCCGTGAGGTGAAGCAAAGGGTTAATGTTAATAAACGATATGAGTATAACCTGGCAAGAATGCACAATACAATTCCACTATATCTAAAAGTCTGGTCATCATGGGAACTAACAGTTGACCCAGACTAATTGTGTCCCCTGACTTGTAACTGATATACCACTTATAACCTTATCTGGTGAACTAGGATCCCCCCCACCGATCCCAACCTTACCCTTCTCGTTGGACTACTTGGTCCCCAGCTCTCTTTTTCGCCTAATGTTTGACGTTTTAATAAAGGCTCAATGCCAAAAGCTTAATGTATGGTTGAATATGTACAGCTTAGCCTGTGTATGCAATCTTGGAATATTATGATAGATGTTGTAAGATGGTCCAGATCCAAGGCACATAGCGAAAATACAACATTATTAATACTAATCCACTCTAAGTCATAAAAGGTTGTAAACGTCATATTGCCTTTCTTATTGTCTTCTCTTTTTTTCCTTTCTGTATGTTTCTACTATTATTTTTTTTGAAACTCAATAAAAATTATAAGTTACAAAAAAAAAAGTCAATAAAGCTCAAAATCCTTATAATAGCTTTTATTTCCATACAAGCAAATGCATTGGGGACAGGTCACATTCTATTCCAAAGCAAAACATGAAGAAAAACGTATAAAATGTGTTATTCCTTTACAGAGGAAGAAAAGGGAATATTAGGCTGTTCAAAAAAATAGTAGGGTCTGCATTCTTCTTTTAAAGCTCATAATTTCCCTGTATGAACTGAAAAAATGTTTCAAGATTTTGCTTTCCTTTGAATTACTGAACTAATATTGAGTTGTATAATCACTGTTTCTGAGAACTGCTGCACGTCTGTGTTGCATAAAGTTGACCAACTTCTGGCACCAGTTCCATTCCCCAATTCTTCTGCATTTCTTGGTTTTGCCTCAGAAACACCATTTTTGATGCCACCCCACAAGTTTTCTATTGGATTATGGTCCAGGGATTGGGCTGGCCACTCCATAACTTCAATCTTGGGGTCATTGTCTTGTTGAAACTCCCATTTCAAGGGCATTTCCTTTTCAGCATAAGGCAACATGACCTCTTCAAGTATTTTCATGTATTGAAACTGATCCCTGGTATGCAATAAATAGGCCTAACACCATAGTATGAGAAACATCCCCACATCATGCTTGTACCACCATGTTTCACTGTCTTCACAGTGTACCGTGGATTGAATTCAGTGTTTGGGGGTCGTCTGACAAACTCTCTGCGACCCCTAGACCCAAAAAGAGCAATCTTGCTTTCATTAGTCCACAGAATGTTGCACTATTTCTCTTAAGGCCAGTCAATGTGTTCTTTGGCAAATTGTAACCTCTTCAGCACATGTCTTTTTTTTAACAATGAGACATATTGGGGCTTCTTGCCAATAGCTTGGCTTCACATAGGTGTCTTCTAACAGTATCTTCTAACAGCATCACAGGTAACTTTAGACCTTCTTCCTGGTGCTCAACATTGGCTTTGCCATTTTACACTTTCTTCTACATCTTTCAGGGTTTTTTGGCGCAGGTTTTTTTTTTAAAGTTTTCTCCACAGTTTCACAAATACCTTTACGGGCAGCAAAACATGGAGATTTGTCACAAATCCATGCTGGGCAATAAATTCGCCCATCACTACTAATCACTAATCGGTTGCTATGGGTTAAATTAATTAACCCCATTGAGCCTAGTTTCGAACAGAAAATCCACAGCTGATACCAATAAGCTCAGGTAAGAGTAAATCAACCATCTATGAGACAGAACTGAGTTTCTTCTAATCATTTTCATCATTATCATGGTTGGAGGCTGTTTAAAGGATAGGTAAGGCATATTTCTGTGGATGTTAATTAATGATAACTATTTATGTAATGTCACATTAAGGCCTGGAATTTGCAAACAATTTGGTTGGATAAGGAATGTATACACATTTGTGGAATGGAAGTAAAAATAGAAGATTTGTGCCAAAAGAAGAGAGATATGGGTACTAGGGTGAAGATAAGATCAGCAAAATTCACTCTGTTAAGAGGGCATCTTTTTTTTCTGTACTTGACAACGTTCCAATCACAAATGGATAAATTTCCAATATCAGACAAATTGGGAGGGAAAAAGCTTGATAAACACAGGAAAGTAAAAATTGGCAAAAAATTTTATTTAGTTGGCAAATTTACTGCATCACATTGATTCTAATATATTACATTTACTTCCAGATCAGTGTAGTCAGTGATATTATAAAACAAACTGCAGTTCATCTTTAAATTCTAATTAAATTTAAACTGTTACCTGGTTAATTAGCCTAGTTGCTTCAGTCAAACTGAATAAAAGAGGGGTTGAATATAATTAATTTTTAAATAAATATTAGGAATGGCAATAAGACTGAAGCCTTAGGGTAATGACATATACAGCTATTTGTAAGCATTGTTTTTAGATTGTTATTCAAGAGAAAAAAGCCTCCATTTAAAACTACCCTCCTTTTAATTTACACGGCAGTTGCCTAGAAAGTACTAAATGCATTTTCATGTCAGGTGATTATCACCTAAGCATCACCCTGTATGCTAAAGCCATTATTTTCATTCTGGGGTAAATTGCCCAACAAGTTTGGCCATACATTATGTAGCAGGGTCTCTATTGGTGGAGAGCATCGCTTTTAAAGGAATTGTTCAGCATAAAAATAAAAACTAGGTATGTAGATAGACTGTACAAAATAAAAACATGTTTCTAATATAGTTAGTTGGCCAAAAATGTAATGTATAAAGGCTGGATATCTAACATAATAGCCAGAACACCACTTCCTGCTTTGCAGTTCCCTTGGTTTCCACTGATTGGTTACCAGGCAGTAAATAATCAGGGGGGGGCCACATGAGTCATAACCATTTGCTTTTGAATCTGAGCTGAATACTGAGGATCGGTTGCAAACTCACTGAACAGATATGTCCCATGTGCTGACTAACTCAGAGTTAGAGAGCTGAAAAGCAGGACGTAGTGTTATTTTCTGTTATGTTAGACATTTAGTCACTTCAGTCTTTATACATTACATTTTTGGTTAATTAACTATGTTAGAAACTTTTTTTTTATTTACCAAGTTTTTTTTTACACTGTACTGTTCCTTTAATTTGAGTAGATATTCATAGTTTCATGGAATAAAGCCTAAAGAAACAGAATACAGTACTTGACTGATACAGTACATTTTAATAAATATTCTTGCATACTGCATTCACCAATATATAAATATTCTCTACCCAAGTACTGTACTTTGTCACTAGGTAGCATCCTCATTGAATTGCAGAACTAGTAGCTGGGAGTTACTATATATACTGCATATCAATTAAAGTAATATATTTCAAGGTTAGGAAGAGCCATGATAAAATCACTTTTTAAGCATTGTTTGATAATTGGCATGCACCAGAGCATCAAAAATAACCATGCAGCACAATTGTCCATTCACATTTATATTTGTGGGAATAATTGTAGAGAAGAGGTTCGATATTATTATAGGAGCACAAGGTGAACAACTAGCCGCACAGTCAGAGTGACTCACCCACTTACAGAAGCAACTGTGCACCTATTGATATACAGTAGAGTATATAAGAGTAGACTAGAGGTGACACTAGAGATGAATACTGAACTAATACTGATGCATAGGGTATTCTGCTTGGGTTCACAAAGAAAGAAAGGATTATGATGGGGATTTACTAGATATAAAGAGCAAAGGGTTGGAGAAAGTTTGTATTAAACAATACAAAAACTATAAAATCCACATTTGATTACATGACAACACAGGACCCAGTGCAGCCTGTATATTCTGATTAGTGATGGGCTAATATGGGGCGTTTCCCTTTGTCAAAAAATTCAGAAATTTTCATCGAAATTTGCGAAACAACGAAAAATTCACCAACCGGTGCAGATGTCTAGTTTTTGACACCGGCGTCCGTTTTTTTGACGCCGGTGTCCACTATTTTGACGCCGGCGTCCGTTTTTTTATGCCGGTGTAAATTCCAAAGCCCAAAAAAAATGGACGCAGGCGGCAAAAAAATGGACGGGGGATATTGCCGCAAATTCGCGTCTGGCGAATAAATTCGCCCATCACTAATTCTGATTATTAATCAGTTTTGTTGTATCGGCTTCAGGCAGATATTATTTGACTTGTGCTGTTTTCATCATTTATGATGATTCTTTATCCGCCCAAACCACACTGAGCATGTGCACAGTCTTGGTCTTGCAAAGATGTTTAACCAAGTTACAAGATAGTGACCCCCTGTGACCAACTTTGAAAGCATAAACTATGTGTTTGATTAAGCTTGTGGTGCAGTAAGTTCATGTCTATGTTTAATCAAAGATGGCGACTGTGATGCAATGATAGGGGATCACCTGATTGGAGTTTGGCAGGCTACGTGCAAGATACGGTAAAGGTAATAGTAATAACTCTGCTGTCTGTAAGTGGAATAAAAATGTTTTGTTATTTGGTATAAAATTCTCTGATATACCTGAATAAGATATGGAGGAAAATATTTTAATCCCTCTTATTGGGCAAAGAATGTTCATTTATTTGTGGATAACATTGTATTGGACTATTGATTTGAACTATGGGCTCCAAGCCTCACTATAGACTTTGTGTGCCGACCCTCCTTTTGGACTTACATTGCACTTTGGGCAATTAAACGGCGAAAGAGGCAGGATTTTTTATGCCTTAAATGTTGTGATAGCACTAATGTTTGTATCCTGACGAAGGGAGGGCTGTAACCCTGAAATATTGCTGCACAAGTGCTCACAATGAAAGGGGTAGGCTCCTTACCTACAGTGAATATGGTGTTTGTACAACTCTCTAGAAATCCTATAAAAACTTTAATATCGGCATGATAAAGTCAAATGATAGAAGGAGCTGAACTCAGTATGTTATATGTTCAGTCAGGGTCACATAAGATATGTGGGGGGCTTCATAGACTGTAGCCTATAGACTGTAGAGTGTACTACAATATTTAAAGGAGAAGGAAGGGCTAAAATGAAGTAAGCTTTATTAGAAAGGTCTATATAAATACACCAGTAAACTCTCAAAGTAATGCTGCTCTGAGCCCTCTGTCAAAAGAAACACCACATTTGTTTCCTTCTATTGTGTACATATGGGCTTCTGTATCAGACTTCCTGTTTTCATCTTAAACCTCCAGGGCATGGTGTTGAGCATGCTCAGTTTGCTCCTCTCTCCCTCCCTCCTCCCCTCCCTGCTGTAATCTGAGTCCAGAGCTGTGAGTGAGCAGGGAGAGACTCAGGCAGGAAGTGATGCCACACCAAGCCAATATGGTAGTTGCTATGTTAAACAAACAGAGAACACTTCAAGAGCTGTTTACTCAGGTATGGTAAAGCATTCTGCAGAATAAATATAGTGTTATAGCTTGCACTATTGTGGCTAATCTATTGGCAATAAACTGCTTCAGTAACTTTCCTTCTCCTTTAAAACATTAACCCACATCTTTACAGGAGTTCTAATAACTTGTTTTGTTATAAATTAGGGTCATTGTTTCCATGTCTGCATTTCTAACATAACTGCTTAATTATTTAGGATTTCCCTTACGCAGGTATTAAATACCAATTTTCAGATGATAAGAACACTTTCAATTAAAAGACAAAGAAGGGGAGTGGGCTACAATTTCAGGCAGAGAGGTCCATATGCGAAACAACAGTTTGACAAGCCTGATCTATTGGTTTCACATTGAGCATTAACAATGGGGTTTCCTTGTTACTTCGATCGACATTCTGATCTGTCACAGTTGTGAATTGCTAGAGTGTAAAATGCTATTATATTAAAGGGTTTTTCACCTTTACATTACATTTGTAATTGGTATTTATTTTTGTGCGTGTGTTTTTTTTATATTGGTATTGTTTGACTTTAAGGGGCACATTTACTATGGGTCGATTATGGAGGGTTAATTAACCCTCCATATTCGACCATCGAAGTTAAATCCCTCGAATATCGAAGTCGAAGGATTTACCGCAATTCATTCGATCGAACGATCAAAGGGAAAATCGTTTGATTCGAACGATTCGAAAGATTTTAATCCATCGATCTAACGATTTTTCTTAGATCAGAAATTGCTAGGAAAGGGGACCTTCCCCCATAGACATTGATGCTCGGTAGGTTTTAGGTGGCAAAGTAGTTGGTCGAAGTTTCTTTTACAGAGACAGTACTTCGACTATCGAATGGTCGAATAGTCGAACGATTTTTAGTTTGAATCGTTCGTTTCAAAGTCGTAGTCGTAGTCGAAGGTCGAAGTAGCCAAAAAAATACTTTGAAAGTCAAAGTATTTTTCATTCTAATCCTTCATTCGAGCTAAGTAAATGTGCCCCTAAGATATTTCCAGTTTGAAGATGAAAAAGCAGAGTTTCTAAGGCACAGAGCAGCTTAGAAGAGAGGTCCTCCAATGCTTAATAAACCAAGAAGCCACTTAATACCAGCAACAGCAAAATATAGGGGATCCATTTGTATAAGATATATACAGGTATTAGTCTGACTTCTTAGTTATATTGTGCCACTTGTACAAGGCTTTGAGAAGTTCTTATGCTAGTGAGTATGCACAAATTTCAAAACATTTTAAGAATTGCTCTTAAGGTACTCCAATAGTAGTGAATACACCTTTACAGTTACACTTAAAAAAATATATGTCCACATTAGTGATGAGTGAATTTTTTGGCCAGGCACCCTTGGAGTCCAATGGGTGAAAAAAAATTGCCGTTTGTCAAAAATATTTGTTGCTCACAGACTCCAATACATTTGGCATATTTTTTGGCGTTTCGAGAGTTTTTGGAGAAGCAAACTTGGTGAGATTCGCCCATGGCTATTCCAGATTAATATACATTAAAATCATGATAGAGAGATAAGACCATTTTGTTTAAAACAATCTGATGTTTATTTACAAATAGTTTAATATAAAAATATATGCCAATTCTGCTCTGCATTCTTTTTAACATGTGGTTGGTTGCTGTAGTAAATCCACCACCCACTCTCTTCTTCGAATATTTAATTCTTCTGAAGTTTTCCTTTTGCTCACTTTTCTCTCTTCAACAAAGTTCACATTGATGTCACTGCAAAAATTACAATGAACAGAGTTAGGAGGTTGTACAGACCATGTGCCTGGGGCCAGAAAACGAAATCTAAATATCTGTTTTCTCAAGCTTACCTTTCAGATGTTCAAAACAGGGTTATCCTGCTGACTTTTCCAAATATCAATCTCTAAATTCTTTTTTTAGAATGTATGTGCTTGGAGATTATTTTCTCCTAAACATAAAAGAAAAGCAAAAATGAGATACACAATGAGAACAAATCACTTCTATCATTTGAAAGAGACTCCAACCCACAGCATTGTGCATTTATACTCATACTCATTGTGTATTAAATATACAGTAGTTTTATATTCTTGCTGTCTGTGGTGAGAATGTCCCCTCCTGAAAACTCTTTAGTCTCTTCCAGTCAAAATACAGATTTTTCATAGTTTTTTAAGAAGTCCTTACCTTTTTTTGGCATTTTTCTCTGGGCCTTCTCTGCTTTGGTTTGGCCTTTTTCTTGATGTTGATGCTATAAAATGCATTAGTGACATCATTAATAAGTAACATACAGTATGTCCTGTGTATGTATCTAGAGTACCTACATCATTTTTGCAATGAGGCTCAACATGATCATTCAGCAACATGATCCCACTATTCTAAGGGGCATATTTATCAAAGGTCGAAGGTCGAAGTTAAAAAAACTTCGAATTTCGAATTCAAAAAGACCAACTGAATGGTGGTCGAAGTTTTTTGGGGTCGAAGTGGGCCAAATTCAGCGTACTCCGATCTACTTCGATTCAAAGTTTTTTCAACTTCGACCTTCGATCTCCCAAACTACCAATTACCTCCATGCAGGTTCTAGGAGGTCCCCCATAGGCTAAAACAGCACTTCGGCAGCTTTTAGGTCGATTGTTTTAAAGAGACAGTACTTCAAAAAAATTCGATCTTCGAAGTTTTTTTCTAATTCGAATCAAATTTGGACTATTCCCTAGTCGAAGTACACAAAAAAATAGCTAGGAATTCAAAGTTTTTCAATTCGAAACTTCACCTCGACCTTTGATAAATCTGCCCCTTAATCTTTTTTATACATCTACACCGCCATATAGGTATCAGAATCGATACTGATTTAATAATTATGAGAAGACTGTTAGAAAAGTCCAATTAATATGACACACACATAGTCGCCCATACGTATTTCTCACACATTCTAATAATATATACTTTAACTCATATTTAGTGATGGGCGAATTTGCGCCGTTTCGCGCGAAATTTGCAAAACGGCCGGCGTCCGTATTTATGCCGTATTTGGCGTCCGTTTTTTTTTCGAAAATGCGCCGCGTCCATTTTTTTTGACGTCGCCAAATTTTCACCAGTGAATTTTAGTGCCCGTTTTGCCAATTTATTCGCTGGCGGCGAATTGCGCTAATTCGCCCATCATTACTCACACGCATATTCTACCACAAACACATAAATATGCAGATATGTCCCCATACCTCTGTTCTCTGCTGCAGTTTGATTTTCATTTTCCCTGAAGATCAGGTTCTTCTTGCGGCTAATCTTCGCATGCTTTTTATTATCATAATAGAAAGTAATACACTGCGCTGTGGTTTTTGTCTGGATCTGTAACAGGCAAGGGAAGAGACTGACTGCTAAGGACACAACTTAAATAAACATACAACACTTACAACTTAATAAATGACTTGCCACTTATAAAGCAAGCAAATATTCCATATAGCAGCTAATTATCTATCTATCTATCTATCTATCTATCTACCATCCATCCATCCATCCATCCATCCATCCATCCATCCATCTATCTATCTATCTATCTATCTATCTATCTATCTATCTATCTATCTATCATCTATCTATCTATCTATCTATCTATCTATCTAACGGCACACCAGACCATTATATCATTTGAATTACGGCTAAAAACATATTGTGTTCACTGCATTGAGTTTAAAAACTATTGCCTACCATTCTGTGTATTTTCCAGAAATCTTTTCCATATCTCGACATTCCTTTTGAAAAGGTGATCTTTTCCTCCATAGACCACTCATCAGATCCTACAGAAGAAATACATCATATTGACGGCTCAGTATCACAATAAAGGGTGATAACAAAGAATATATAAGTGCTCATATACTAAAATCCATTATTTTTCTATAAACACATCTGATCTTTACCTTTACCAATTCCTTCCTGCTCCAGTGGCTCTGATACCAATTCTGCCTCATCGTTGTCAAAGGCAGCTAAGGATTTTTCTCTTAGATCTGGTAAATCTGCCTGGTACTCTGGGCCAATGCATCTGATAAAAGGGAAAAACAGAAACCTATAACATCATTTTTGTACCTTTCCCTGCCTAATTAACAGAAAGTTGTAGGGCAAATATATAAGGTTGTGGTGATGCAATATCGTTACCCTATCAGATATAAATAAGGGAATTCATTAATTTTGTGCACTGTAATTGTAAACCAATTTCTTAAAACTTTTATATTCAGAAATGCTACAAAACGGGTGGTATTATTACTTACATTTTTGAAGGCGGCTGCTCAGTATCATCAATGTCAGGAATAGGGCAATTCCTTTTCCTGGATGTTGTTGGAGCTACAAAATAGAAGAGAAATATACAGTAAGGAAAACATGCATTATGTGTGTGGCTGTGCCTTATTCACTACAGGTACTATAGTTTTTTTTTACATTTTTCTGCAAAATGTGTTTCTATATAACTTGGATCAATATTCTTTTTTTGATACCAACGTGGATTTAAGCTAGATTAGTTCCAATCAATTAAAAGGTAAACTACAAGGCAAAACAATTCTGTTGGGTTTAAGTAACTTTGAAATTATGTTTTTTGTAGACTCAAGATATGGTGATCAAATTTGCAGGGAGATCCCTTATACAGAAACCCCCTGGTCCCAAGCTTTCTGAATTATAGATCCCATAATTAACCTGTTTAACTAGAAGCTATTGGACAATGTAGCCATACATTTTGGGCCAATTAATGCGGAATCCAGAATTCGGTTCGGTATTCAGACAGGATTCGGTCATTTTCAGAAGGATTCTGATTCAGCCGAATCCTTGTGTCTGGCTGAACCGAATCCGAATCCTTAAGATCCTGTGACTTTTTGTCACAAAACAAGGAAGTAAAAAAATGTTTCCGTGGCTCTCTTTTTCCCTCCCCCTCACTGATTGTTTTGATTGACCATTCAAAATCATACTTGATAATTCTTTGCGCCAGCAACCAAAATTGCACCTACCATTCTCATTCTCAGAAATATGAAATTCTTGCAGCCCATTTGGTCTGCGTCTTCTCCGTGCAGATCTCCTCATTGGGACGCTGCTCGTGCCTGCTTGATCACTTGTTTTCTTTGCAAAAATAAAACAGAATGAAAATGGTCTTTATGTTTATTTTTTATTCATTGAGATGACATATTATACATAATAAAAATGTATTTCTTTTCTGCCAGGGACAAAGGGTTTTAAACTATTTTGCTAGCTTTAGGGTCATTGTTTTAAGAGGGAGGTTATATGTAGACTTTCTAAAAAGATTATACAATTTTGCAATTATTTTCTTCAGTGGTTTCTGAGATATTTGCACTTTTAGACCACTGATGCCAGGCTTTTGACTCAACTGAATGTCAGCAACCTCCTGTGAACGCAGGAGGTACATAGAAAGGACATCAACAAGGTTGCTGACTTTCTAGGCCTTCAAATATAGCCGTAGAATCAAGCCTGCTATTAGAAGTCAAATGTGGGAATGTAATAAAAGTCGATAACGGAAAAAATATTCATAATGCGAAAAGTTATGCCTCTGTGTGCAAATTTAATACAGCTTTTGCGAACCCAGAAACTGTTTAGCAACCACTTAACGATAGTGGAAGAAGGTTTTATAGTTTTTGTCAGTGCACAGTGAATGTAATAAAAGGATTACATCCAAAAGAGTACAACACCTCCAAGCACTTCTTAAAAGTGGCCAATGCGCAATGAAAATTCGCAATGCAATAACAGTTTAAGGAAGAATATTACATTGCAAAATGTAAATTTTTTGTGCAAACTGTTTTGCTCTTTGCGACTTATAATAACATCCCCCCATAAAACTGCTAATAACTTAGACACCACTTAAAATAATTCATAAATTCATTGAAATTGCAAAATTGTTCAGAGGACGACTTTGAGTAGGTTACTACTAAATCACTTTAAGCTTTTGATACCCTTTAATCATAGAGAGATTTATGGGCTTATTTATCAAAAACCTCATTTGTGGGGTTCAGAGGGTTTTTTTCTAAATAAATTACCAAATTACAGAAACTCAAATGTTTGCATATTTATTTAAAAAATCAGAACATAAAACTCATTTGAATATAATCGTTGGGAAAATAGCGCAAATTACTTGAATTTGGGAGTTTACAAGATCAAAAAAACTCAAAAGATGTGAAAAACTCATCTTAAAAAATGGCTTGAATTTTGCCTAGGACAGCTCCCATTGACTTCTATATGAACTTGCAAGCTTTCAGATACATATGTTTTATATTTAAGTTTTTTAAGTTTCTTGTGGTCAATAAATAACAAATATTTGAGGTTTTGGAAATATGACTCAAATCAGAGAGTTTTTGTGCAATAACATTTCAATTGTGGCAAATATTTGAATTTGAACTTTGATACATCACCCCCTTAGTGTTAATTAGGAATTCGGAAACAACCCCAAAAACAATTAGAAACAATTAAATCCTTATCTTAAGTATAGTATTGGAATATAGGCCATACTATTGTTTGTTTCATAATTGCCAATTATTATTTAGTGGGCTTTAAGATTACATCCATGGTCTTTAGTGATGGGCGAATTTGCGTGTTTCGCCGGAAAATTCGCAAATTTCGCGCGAAATTTGCGAAACGGCGAAAAATTCACGAAACTGCGCCGGCGTCTCGTTTTCAACGCTGGCGTCCGTTTTTGACGCCGGCGCCCGTTTTTGACGCCTTTGTACGTTTTTCGAAAAAAATATTTTGACGCCGGCTAATTTTTTTTCGCGGATTTCCGCGGGTGATTTGCGAATTTATTCGCTGGCGGCGAATCGCGCAAATTCGCCACAAATTCGCGCCTGGCGAATAAATTCGCCCATCACTAATGGTCTTATTAAATAACTAACCTATTTTATCTATCTAATATATCAATTAAACACAGAAGTATATGTAATAAATGTCCTTGTCTTACCTCCTCTAGTGCCATAAGGCTTGGGGAAGCTGACTTGCTTTCACACAAATAAAACTCTATCTGTCGCTACAGTTGCTTCTTGTATCAAATGTATAAAGAAATTAAATTATAATAGAATTCAAAAAATATCAACAAAGTCAAGTTTTTCTCTCTGCTGATACTGCTGCTGCTCTCTCGAAAGACTCAGTAACAGTGGTGACTCTGGAGTGTTAACTTGCTGAAAGGCTTGCTTTCCATTATGATGTCATCACTTTGTGCATAGTTACAGTTGCAATACTCACAATGCTGGAAGCTTCACTCAGTGGTTGCCATTATGATGTCATCAACAGAAAGTTGTTCAGTGAAATACCTTTTAGCTTGAAAACTCATACATTTTCAACTTATAAACTCACAATTAATATTCTGATTGTTTAATAAATAAGCAAACATTTGAGTTTCTTTAAATTGTGAGTTTATGTGAAGTAGACAAAACCTCACACATTTTATTATTGATAAATAAGCCCACAAATATCTTTGTAACTAAACTGTATCGAAAGCCCAAAAAATGAATTGTTATTAACCTACTCAGAGTCATCCTCTGAACACTGTTGCAATTTGAATGGATTTATGAATTTTCTATTTTAAGTGGTTTCTAAGATATCCGCAGTTTTAGACTTCTAATAGCAGGCTTGATTCTACAGCTCTTTTTAAAGGCCTAAACAGTCAGCAAACGTGTCAATGTCCTTTTTATGCACTTCCTGTATTCAGTAAACATACAGGTTGCCATAATTCAAATGATATAATGGTCTGGTATACCATTTTTCTGAGCTCAAGTAGCTGAAAATGTGAAGTTTTAGATCCTTGTCCCACAGACAGAGCCCATTCAAAGTGGGTACATTGTTTTTTTATGTATCATTTTGTTATATTACCATGCATTAGATAGATAGATGATAGATAGATAGATAGATAGATAGATAGATAGATAGATAGATAGATAGATGATAGATAGATAGATAGATAGATAGATACATAGATAGATAGATATATAGATAGATCAATAGATAGATAAATAGATAGATAGATAGATAGATAGATAGATAGATAGATAGATAGATAGATAGACAGACATAGAGATGATAGATATAGCGATAGATAGATAGATAGATAGATAGATAGATAGATAGATAGATAGATAGATGATAGATAGATACATAGATAGATAGATATATAGATAGATCAATAGATAGATAGATAGATAGATAGATAGATAGATAGATAGATAGATAGATAGACAGACATAGAGATGATAGATATAGCGATAGATACGTTGAGCATTTAAGGTTTTTCCTCAATACATGCACATCGTCCTGCATAAGTAGGAATATGCCTTTACTTGCCACTAGCACACATCGCTATTTTTTGTCAGCGTATTTTGCCACAATGAATCCGTCTTCGCCCTTTGGTAATCAGATGCATTACAAGGATGTAATCAGACGCATTACAATGTTGCGCATTGGGTTGCTGTAATTTCAGATAGGGTTTACATTTCGTCAGCGCCCTATTGTGATGCATAGCGCGGTGATTGGCTCCTAATCCGCTACGATGCTGATTATGAGGTGGAGCGCTCCGATTGGTTCGTTCAAATCATTACTGGCTTTTCCAAGGTGTTAAATAGGAGTGTGTTACCAGTTTCTTTCTTGCCATTGACAAAGCCCACAATTTGGCGGGTGAAACGCGCATCAGGCGCATTTTAGCTTCTGGTTAGGCAGGCGTCTGATAGGGACATAGAATTGGGTGACTGGGTGATCGATCGGGAGGGGACCTCTGTGGGTGAAGGGGTTGGACAAATCAATGATCCGTGGGTCTGATACTAGTTGATACTTGTACCTTTGATACAGGTTCTCACTCCTCTAACCTCATACCAAGAAGGGAGGGATCCTCAAGTGGGTGAAGGGGTTGGTTTGGTGTGGGGCAGCCTTGGTTGTATCAGACAGATGTTAATGTTACTACCTTAATTTTAATGTTGCTCTCTAGACCTTGGTTTTAAGGATTTATTAAAAGTTAAGTTTTACTTTAATTTTGCTTCACTGGAGTCTTGGTATTTACGGATGGGAACGTGCAGTTCTGTGGGTCAGTTCTTTTTTCTTTCTTCTGTCAAACAGAGCCTCCTGCCAGTCCTTACAAAGGCTACCAATAGCCAATTACAGCCCATATTTGACATCCTAGTGAACTTTTTGCATGTTTATGTTTCACTCCAATTTTCATTTATTAAACATTCCCTTAATTAATACAGTAATTAACTGTATACATATCATGGCTTCAACATCGAGGAAAGGGCAGAGCTGAAGCAGTCAAGCTCAGGAGGAAAACACCACGAAAAAGTAAGGACGCCCTCTGCAATTACAGGTAAAAACTTTATATTTGGATGTAATTACAGTAATTAACTTGTAAAGGCTTTCACTATTTTTACTGAAGATTGTGGTGGACAATTAGGGTCCACCTTATACAGTATATATGTTTTACCTTGTAGGCAGGTAAATAGAAATCTGGCAGTCTTTAAAGGGTATATGATCCTTAGTGTTTCACTGGAACAAAATCCATAATAAACAATATTGTAGCCTCTGTAGAACCAGACAGGCAAAGAGTATTGAAGTGTTAAAGAATAATACATACTGATACATCGGTCCCCTGCAATGAAAAAAGTATATTTTACCAATTCCTTGCTGTTCTTTGACTTTTCCAAAATATTTTCAGTAAACAAGCAGGACTGCACATTGCTCTCTGTTTCTCCTCGTGCTGAGAGACCAAGCAAGATACTAACTGCCTAATTGATGTTTGAGGTGAAGAAGTTTCTGGGAATTAACTCTCTGAGCACTGCTATAGAGAATGGAATTGAAGAGGAACCTAAGTGAAATATTCTTTCCTTCAAACAATACCCCAGTAACAATATCACATTCCACATTTCTAAACCTCTCAGATCTTTTGCTGAGGACCTTACACAGTTATTACTTCTGGAGACCTTATCTAGAGAAAGATAGATGCATATAAACTTTTGGTACCACAATAGGCTATGGTCTACTTAACTAATCGGAAATGACTTCAACAGCTAAATAGCCAGCAGTTTAGAAGAATAATGGGGAGATTGGTTATATATATCAGTGGAATTAAAATGGAGTTAAGTTGGGAAGCATTTTTCTCAAAAAGCAAGACAGTTGCAACTAGAAGACAACCTGAAGATAAAGTGGGGAAAGATGAAAGCTAATATAAGGAAACTTCCCTTAAAAACAAGGGTAACAGACACAGCTCAACTGCAATAGTAGACATAAATACAATAAAAAAAAGTAAGCTATTTGCAAGGAGTGTGTTTGTTCTACATATGTTTGCATCTATATGCCTCAGGCACAGAGGCAGGGCAGGCAATTATTTTCACTTTCCATTCTGCGCTTCCTACTATCTCTTCCCTTTCCTCCTCACTGTCTAAATTTATGCAGCCTGTGCATTGGCATCAAGTGCCCCATTCGGGCACCTACACAAGAATCTTGGATGATGCAAAGCTTGCCTTAATAACAATTTACAAAATGCATCCTACCTGCTACCTGTCATTATGTAATTCTAAGACTGAAGGAAACAAGATGTAGATACAGATGAAGCCAATTTGGTTTGTGTGTTTGACACAGAATAACTAAACCCAGATATCCCACTTATCCCATTTAGGATCAGGGCACATGCTCAGATTTCGGGGATATTAGTCGCCTGGCTAATGAAAAGGTAGTTAAAATGACTTTAGATAACACCGTTTCTTCAGTTAATCCCGAGTCATGACGCATTTAACACACAAATCCGAGTGGCTTCATCTGTACTTTAAAAAGTGTAAGTAGTAAAGATTATTTTGCTTGACTAACACTATACAAAATAATTTAGAGTTATTTGTTAAGGTGATAGATCCCCTTAATATTGCCCATAGTGTGTGTGAGGATAATAGGGTCCTTAGTTTCTAAGCTCCACTGGGACAAAGACTGGTGTGAATGATGTGTAACCTCTGAAAAGAATTGCTTTACATTATATAAAGAAAAACAATAATATACTCATAACTCAGAAATGTCTCTCAAAGCTTTATTTCACATCTTTACGGGGGTCATATCTACCAATTCTACACCAAAAAAAATCTCAAAAGCCTATATAAGTGAATTGGATGCGGGAGAATTTTTTAGAGAATCTGGTCGATAATTGGTTTTCTGACTTTGCCTCTTGTTGAGTTATCCCAGTTAAGAAATCATAATTAGTGATGGATGAATTTATTCGCCAGGCGGAAATTCACAGCAAATTTCCAAGTTTCGCTGCCCACGAATAAATTTGCGAATTTGCAACGAAAATTAATGGACACCGCAGAATTGTCACCGGTGGCAAAATACGCATTTCGCTAATTTTTCGCTGGTTTGCTAATTTCACAGGAAATTCGCCCATCACTAATCATAATCAAAATGTTTGTGGTTACGCTTATACGTAGGTTTGTTTACTGTAAGGAACTGTAATAAAACCAAGGCTTGCCTTTTCCCATAAATATTTAATACAATTAATATATGTGTCTTAAACTAATGAGGGAATTATTATATTGGTGCTTCTTGTCTGAGGGAAATGCTTGCAGAAATACCTAGTACATAGAAAAGCCTTATGCATCCATGTGTGCCATGCATGACATTCAAGACTACCTATGAAAATCAAGAATCGAATTAGTCTAGGCGGGGGGAGTACTAAAATCATTCCACTATACTAACAATTAATTCAATGGCAAACCACTATTCTTCTGGCAATTCAAATATCTACACAAAACTAAACAACAAATTATAATTCCAATTATAAATACAGTTGTGATCAGAATAATAGCAAGGTGTGTTTAAAAAAGTCAATAAAGCTCAAAATCCTTATAATAGCTTTTATTTCCATACAAGCAAATGCATTGGGGACAGGTCACATTCTATTCCAAAGCAAAACATGTAGAAAAACGTATAAAATGTGTTATTCCTTTACAGAGGAAGAAAAGGGAATATTAGGCTGTTCAAAAAAATAGTAGGGTCTGCATTCTTCTTTTAAAGCTCATAATTTCCCTGTATGAACTGAAAAAATGTTTCAAGATTTTGCTTTCCTTTGAATTACTGAACTAATATTGAGTTGTATAATCACTGTTTCTGAGAACTGCTGCACGTCTGTGTTGCATGAAGTTGACCAACTTCTGGCACCAGTTCCACTATTCTTCTGCATTTCTTGGTTTTGCCTCAGAAACACCATTTTTGATGCCACCCCACAAGTTTTCTATTGGATTAAGGTCCAGGGATTGGGCTGGCCACTCCATAACTTCAATCTTGGGGTCATTGTCTTGTTGAAACTCCCATTTCAAGGGCATTTCCTTTTCAGCATAAGGCAACATGACCTCTTCAAGTATTTTCATGTATTGAAACTGATCCCTGGTATGCAATAAATAGGCCTAACACCATAGTATGAGAAACATCCCCACATCATGCTTGTACCACCATGTTTCACTGTCTTCACAGTGTACCGTGGCTTGAATTCAGTGTTTGGGGGTCGTCTGACAAACTCTCTGCGACCCCTAGACCCAAAAAGAGCAATCTTGCTTTCATTAGTCCACAGAATGTTGCACTATTTCTCTTAAGGCCAGTCAATGTGTTCTTTGGCAAATTGTAACCTCTTCAGCACATCTTTTTTTTAACAATGAGACATATGGGGGCTTCTTGCCAATAGCTTGGCTTCACATAGGTGTCTTCTAACAGTATCTTCTAACAGCATCACAGGTAACTTTAGACCTTCTTCCTGGTAGTCAACATTGGCTTTGCCATTTTGGCTATTCTTCTATCCATTTGAATAGTAGCTTTACACTTTCTTCTACATCTTTCAGGGTTTTTTTTGGCGCAGGTTTTTTTTTTTTAAAGTTTTCTCCACAGTTTCACAAAAACCTTTACGGGCAGCAAAACATGGAGATTTGTCACAAATCCATGCTGGGCGAATGAATTCGCCCATCACTACTAATCACTAATCGGTTGCTATGGGTTAAATAATTTAACCCCATTGAGGCTAGTTTCGAACAGAAAATCCACAGCTGATACCAATAAGCTCAGGTAAGAGTAAATCAACCATCTATGAGACAGAACTGAGTTTCTTCTAATCATTTTCATCATTATCATGGTTGGAGGCTGTTTAAAGGCTAGGTAAGGCATATTTCTGTGGATGTTAATTAATGATAACTATTTATGTAATGTCACATTAAGGCCTGGAATTTGCAAACAATTTGGTTGGATAAGTAATGTATACACATTTGTGGAATGGAAGTAAAAATAGAAGATTTGTGCCAAAAGAAGAGAGATATGGGTACTAAGGTGAAGATAAGATCAGCAAAATTCACTCTATTAAGAGGGCATCTTTTTTTTCTGTACTTGACAACGTTCCAATCACAAATGGATAAATTTCCAATATCAGACAAATTGGGAGGCAAAAAGCTTGATAAACACAGGAAAGTAAAAATTGGCAAAAAGTGTTATTTAGTTGGCAAATTTACTGCATCACATTGATTCTAATATATTACATTTACTTCCAGATCAGTGTTATTATAAAACAAACTGCAGTTCATCTTTAAATTCTAATTAAATTTAAACTGTTACCTGGTTAATTAGCCTAGTTGCTTCAGTCAAAGTGAATAAAAGAGGGGTTGAATATAATTAATTTTTAAATAAATATTAGGAATGACAATAAGACTGAAGCCTTAGGGTAATGACATATACAGCTATTTGTAAGCATTGTTTTTAGATTGTTATTCAAGAGAAAAAAGCCTCCATTTAAAACTACCCACCTTTTAATTTACACGGCAGTTGCCTAGAAAGTACTAAATGCATTTTCATGTCAAGTGATTATCACCTAAGCATCACCCTGTATGCTAAAGCCATTATTTTCATTCTGGGGTAAATTGCCCAACAAGTTTGGCCATACATTATGTAGCAGGGTCTCTATTGGTGAAGAGCATCGCTTTTAAAGGAATTGTTCAGCATAAAAATAAAAACTAGGTATGTAGATAGACTGTACAAAATAAAAACATGTTTCTAATATAGTTAGTTGGCCAAAAATGTAATGTATAAAGGCTGGAGTGACTGGATGTCTAACATAATAGCCAGAACACCACTTCCTGCTTTGCAGTTCCCTTGGTTTCCACTGATTGGTTACCAGGCAGTAAATAATCAGGGGGGGGGCACATGAGTCATAACCATTTGCTTTTGAATCTGAGCTGAATACTGAGGATCGGTTGCAAACTCACTGAACAGATATGTCCCATGTGCTGACTAACTCAGAGTTAGAGAGCTGAAAAGCAGGACGTAGTGTTATTTTCTGTTATGTTAGACATTTAGTCACTTCAGTCTTTATAAATTACATTTTTGGTTAATTAACTATATTAGAAACTCTTTTTTTTATTTACCAAGTTTTTTTTACACTGTACTGTTCCTTTAATTTGAGTAGATATTCATAGTTTCATGGAATAAAGCCTAAAGAAACAGAATACTTGACTGATACAGTACATTTTAATAAATATTCTTGCATACTGCATTCACCAACATATAAATATTCTCTACCCAAGTACTGTACTTTGTCACTAGGTAGCATCCTCATTGAATTGCAGAACTAGTAGCTGGGAGTTACTATATATACTGCATATCAATTAAAGTAATATATTTCAAGGTTAGGAAGAGCCATGATAAAATCACTTTCTAAGCATTGTTTGATAATTGGTAGGGATGTAGCGAACTGTTCTGCTGCAAACTAGTTCGCGCGAACTTCGATCGTTCGCGTCCGCCGAATGTTCGCGAACGTTTGGGAACGTTCGCATTTTGAGTTCGCGTACGATTCGAATACAAATCGTTCGACCATTCGACCATTCGAATTCCTTCGACCGCTAAAAATCGAACGATTTCCATTCGTTCAAACGATTGTAAGCATTCGATCGAATGAAAAGCATTCGATCGAATGGCTTTGATCGTTCGATTCGAATGAAAATCCTTCGATCGAATGATTAAAATCCTTCGATCGTTCGAATCGAACGATTTTAGCGGGTGTTCGAAGTTCGCGAACTGTCCGCGAACGTTCGCATTTTTTGCCGGTGTTCGCGAACGGCGTTCGCGAACACCAAATCGGCAGTTCGCTACATCCCTAATAATTGGCATGCACCAGAGCATCAAAAATAACCATGCAGCACAATTGTCCCTTCACATTTATATTTGTGGGGATAATTGTAGAGAAGAGGTTTAATATCATTATTGGAGCACAAGGTGAACAACTAGCCGCACAGTCAGAGTGACTCACCCACTTACAGAAGCAACTGTGCACCTATTGATATAGAAGAGTAGACTAGAGGTGACACTAGAGATGAATACTGAACTAATACTGATGCATAGGGTATTCTGCTTGGGTTCACAAAGAAAGAAAGGATTATGATGGGGATTTACTATTTATAAAGAGCAAAGGGTTGGAGAAAGTTTGTATTAAACAATACAAAAACTAACTTGGGGAGGAGGAGCTGGAAGTACTTAATGCAGAGGTAACTGAGGAGGAATTGCTTAAGGCGATTAAGGAAATGCCCACCTCTAAGGCTCCAGGGCCGGATGGTCTTACGTATAGTTATTACAAGACCTATAGGCAACTACTACTCCCCCATATGATGAGATTATTTAATGCATTTCTGAAAGGCCAAGCAATTCCTTCCACCTTTAAGGAGTCGTTCATCACGCTTATTCCTAAGGAGGGAAAGGACCTCACCAGGTGCTCTAATTACCGCCCGATCTCCTTATTGAATTCGGATTATAAAATTTTGACCAAAATCTTGTCTCAGAGATTGAATCAGTTACTCCCTAGACTTGTGAACTTGGACCAGGTGGGCTTTATAACGGGGAGGAAGGCAGGTGATAATACTAGGAGAGTAATAGATCTGGTGGATGTGGCCAATAAAAGAAACACCCCTATGATCCTCTTAAGCCTGGATGCCGAAAAGGCGTTTGACCGTATAAAATGGGATTTCATGTTTGCAACCTTAGGCAGAATGGGGTTTAAGGGGGAATTTATTGCGATTTTGTCAGCACTGTATAGTGACCTGGTAACGAAAATTAAGATGACACCAAATGTATCACAGCCCATATATATCCGGAATGGCACGAGGCAGGGGTGCCCGTTGTCCCCTTTGTTGTTTGCTTTGAGTATAGAGCCTCTGGCACAGCGGATAAGAAGCCATGTGGATATACATGGGCTCCAGATCCGGGACCAGCATTACAAGATCGCCCTATATGCAGACGATGTAATTTTAACTCTGCTTCGCCCCCAGACGTCCCTTCCGAATTTACATGCTACTCTGAATGAATATGGAGCTCTTTCTGGGTATAAAACTAATGATGCTAAGTCTGAGGCACTGCCAATTAATATCCAGGGCCCTCAGCTTAAATTGTTGAAATTGAACTTCCCATATAAATGGCAGCACAAGAGCATCACATACCTGGGAATTCAAATAACCCCGAGCTATGGGACATTATATACAGCGAACTATCCAAAATTATTAGAAACAATAAAGAAAGAATTGCTGATTTGGCATACATATAACCTGTCCTGGTTTGGACGCATCTCATCGGTGAAGATGAATGTTTTACCCCGTCTGCTATATCTATTTGACACCATTCCGGTTGCGCCTCCCAGGCGAATATTGGAAGATACTCAGAGGGCTCTAATGCGATTTATATGGGGACATAAAAGACATAGAGTGCAAAGACAGGTCTTAACGATGGCAAAGTCAGATGGGGGGCTTTCAGTTCCCAATTTAAGTTACTATTATTTAGCTACTCAGGCGAAACAGATATTAGGGTGGATGTCTGAAGTTCCGTTAACAAAATGGGCTGAATTAGAAAGAACATATCCACAAACTGGGTCCCCCAGTTGTTCCCTTTGGATAAATCATAGGCGGGCGCCTCGTAACCTCCCCCTGGAAGCTATGAAGCATACGGCTAGATGCTGGAATCAGGTGGCGGCTAGAATGGGGTGTATTCAGGAGTCATCCCCGTTTATCCCTCTAGTGGGAAATTCAGAGTTCCCCCCCGGACTTTCTCCCGTTGTTGGGGGACTACTGAAAAGAGCTAAGCTGACTCAGCTAAAATCCCTATTTAGGTCAACGGATAGGAAGATGAAAACGTATGAGGAACTAGCGGGAATGGAGGGCGTAGATAGATTCCCTCAATATTTATATTTGCAGTTGAGACATTATGCCCAGTCGGTGTACCCGGATTTAGTGCTCCCCCTGTTTCATCCTATATTGAAACTATGTACACTATCTCCTCAGCTGAAAGGGTTGATTACATCCTGGTACTATACAATCAATAAAATTGATATTGAACAAACCCCTCATAAGTATATGAGTCGCTGGTCAGAGGCCCTGGGCAAGGAGATCACAATCTCAACTTGGGGGAGAATTTGGGAAAATGCGGGAAAAACTTCCATATGTGCCTCAGTTAAGGAAAACATTTACAAGATTATTATGGGATGGTATCATACCCCAGTTTTGCTACATAAACTGTTTCCTGATTCCTCCACTCCGGTGTGCTGGAGGTGTAAAGAACAAGAGGGTTCCTTATTGCATATGTTTTGGGGATGTTCAACACTAGATAGCTACTGGAAGATGATACAGGGATATATGGAACGGGTGATAATGGTTACGGTGCGCCTGGACCCTATGGTCTTTGTCTTAGGAGACAGAATTCCGAAATTGCCAAACCCATCGCAGAGGATGGTTTATCACATCCTGACGGCAGCAAGGGGTTTAGTGGCGAAACACTGGAAGGCCTCTAGACCTCCCACAGAACAGGAGTTCTTAGATAGAATGAAATATATTCGCAGGATGGATTGTCTGACGGCGTTGAAACACAATACCATGGATGTGTTTGATAGAATTTGGTGTAATTGGGATCTGTTGGAGTTGCAGCGGGGGACCGTGTAATTTGGGACTTATGGGGTCTATAAGATATGTAACTGGTTTGTAAAGGATGTGCAGGGCTGTAACCTAAACACACTGCTGGGAGTTGAGGGTGGTGTAGGGACACTGGAATAACTGTGTAGATGTACCTTTATATTTTGGCAATACCATGTGGCTACGTGACTGAATGAGGGAGCATAGTAGGAAAATAACATGTTGATGTATGGATGCTGTATGGTGCTCAGATTATGCCTTCTTTTGCCAATTGTACTGTGATATGGCCCTATGTGGGCAAGTTGTAATGTTTGTTTTTGCAAATGTAAAAAAAAAAAAAAAAAAATGCAAATAAAAATATAAATAAAAAAAAAACAATACAAAAACTATAAAATCCACAATAGATTACATGACAGCACAGTAACCAGTGCAGCCTGTATATTCTGATTAGTGATGGGCTAATTTGGGGCGTTTCCCCGTTTCCCTTTGTCAAAAAATTCAGAAATTTCCATCGAAATTTGCGAAACAGCGAAAAATTCTTATTTTGACGCCGGCGTCCATTTTTTTTATGCCGGTGCAAATTCCAAAGTCCAAAAAAATGGACGCAGGTGGCAAAAAAATGGACGGGGGAATTTGCCGCAAATTCGCGTCTGGCAAATAAATTCGCCCATCACTAATTCTGATTATTAATCAGTTTTGTTGTATCGGCTTCAGGCAGATATTATTTGACTTGTGCTGTTTTGATCATTTATGATGATTCTTTATCCGCCCAGACCACACTGAGCATGTGCACAGTCTTGGTCTTGCAAAGATGTTTAACAAAGTTACAAGATGGTGACCCCCTGTGACCAACTTTGAAAGCATAAACTATGTGTTTGATTAAGCTTGTGGTGCAGTAAGTTCATGTTTATATTTAAAAGATGGCGACTGTGATGCAATGATAGGGATCACCTGATTGGAGTTTGGCAGGCAACGTGCAAGATACGGTAAAGGTAATAGTAATAACTCTGCTGTCTGTAAGTGGAATAAAAATGTTTTGTTATTTGGTATAAAATTCTCTAATATACCTGAATAAGATATGGAGGAAAATATTTTAATCCCTCTTATTGGGCAAAGAATGTTCATTTATTTGTGGATTTTTTATGCCTTAAATGTTGTGATAGCACTAATGTTTTATCCTGACAAAGGGAGGGCTGTAACCCTGAAATATTGCTGCACAAGTGCTCACAATGAAAGGGGTAGGCTCCTTACCTGCAGTGAATATGGTGTTTGTACAACTCTCTAAAAATCCTATAAAAACTTTAATATCGGCATGATAAAGTCAAATGATATTTGTTGCTCACAGACTCCAATTGGCATATTTTTTGGCGTTTCGAGAGTTTTCGGAGAAGCAAAATTGGTGAGATTCGCCCATGGCTATTCCAGATTAATATACATTAAAATCATGATAGAGAGATAAGACCATTTTGTTTAAAACAATCTGATGTTTATTTACAAATAGTTTAATATAAAAATATATGCCAATTCTGCTCTGCATCCTTTAAACATGTGGTTGGTTGCTGTAGTAAATCCACCACCCACTCTCTTCTTCGAATATTTAATTCTTCTGAAGTTTTCCTTTTGCTCACTTTTCTCTTTTCAACAAAGTTCACATTGATGTCACTGCAAAAATGACAATGAACAGAGTTAGGAGGTTGTACAGACCATGTGCCTGGGGCCAGAAAACGAAATCTAAATATCTGTTTTCTCAAGCTTACCTTTCAGATGTTCAAAACAGGGTTATCCTGCTGACTTTTCCAAGTATCAATCTCTAAATTCTTTTTTTAGAATGTATGTGCTTGGAGTTTATTTTCTCCTAAACATAAAAGAAAAGCAAAAATGAGATACACAATGAGAACAAATCACTTCTATTATTTGAAAGAGACTCCAACCCACAGCATTGTGCATTTATACTCATACTCATTGTGTATTAAATATACAGTAGTTTTATATTCTAGCTGTCTGTGGTGAGAATGTCCCCTCCTGAAAACTCTTTAGTCTCTTCCAGTTGTTCAAAATACAGATTTTTCATAGTTTTTTAAGAAGTCCTTACCTTTTTTTGGCATTTTTCTCAGGGCCTTCTCTGCTTTGGTTTGGCCTTTTTCTTGATGTTGATGCTATAAAATGCATTAGTGACATCATTAATAAGAAACATACAGTATGTCCTGTGTATGTATCTAGAGTACCTACATCATTTTTGCAATGAGGCTCAACATGATCATTCAGCAACATGATCCCACTATTCTAAGGGGCAAATTTATCAAAGGTCGAAGGTCGAAGTTAAAAAAACTTCGAACTTTGAATTCAAAAAGACCAACTGAATGGTGGTCGAAGTTTTTTGGGGTCGAACTGGGCCAAATTCAGCGTACTCCAATCTACTTCGATTCAAAGTTTTTTTAACTTCGACCTTCGATCTCCCAAACTCCCCCAATTACCTGCAGGTTCTAGGAGGTCCCCCATAGGCTAAAACAGCACTTCGGCAGCTTTTAGGTCGATGTTTTAAAGAGACAGTACTTCAAAAAAATTCGATCTTCGAAGATTTTTTCTAATTCGAATCAAATTTGGACTATTCCCTAGTCGAAGTACACAAAAAAAATAGCCAGGGATTCAAAGTTTTTCAAATCGAAACTTCACCTCGACCTTTGATAAATCTGCCCCTTAATCTTTTTTATACATCTACACCGCCATATAGGTATCAGAATCGATACTGATTTAATAATTATGAGAAGACTGTTAGAAAAGTCCAATTAATATGACACACACATAGTCGCCCATACGTATATCTCACACATTCTAATAATATATACTTTAACTCATATTTAGTGATGGGCGAATTTGCGCCGTTTCGCGCGAAATTTGCAAAACGGCCGGCGTAAATATTTACGCCGTATTTGGCGTCCGTTTTTTTTGCGAAAATGCGCCGGCGTCCATTTTTTTTGACGTCGCCAAATTTTCACTAGTGAATTTTAGTGCCCGTTTTGCCAATTTATTCGCTGGCGGCGAATTGCGCTAATTCGACCATCATTACTCACACACATATTCTACCACAAACACATAAATATGCAGATATGTCCCCATACCTCTGTTCTCTGCTGCAGTTTCATTTTCATTTTCCCTGAAGATCAGGTTCTTCTTGCGGCTAATCTTCGCATGCTTTTTATTATCATAATAGAAAGTAATACACTGCGCTGTGGTTTTTGTCTGGATCTGTAACAGGCAAGGGAAGAGATTGACTGTTAAGGACACAACTTAAATAAACACACAACACTTACAACTTAATAAATGACTTGCCACTTATAAAGCAAGCAAATATTCCATATAGCAGCTAATTATCTATCTATCTATCATCTATCTATCTATCTGTCTGTCCGTCCGTCCATCCATCCATCCATCCATCCATCCATCCATCCATCTATCCATCCATCCATCCATCCATCCATCCATCCATCCATCCATCCATCCATCCATCCATCCATCTATCTATCTATCTATCTATCTATCTATCTATCTATCTATCTATCTATCTATCTATCTAAAGCTTCACATTTTCAGTTACTGAAGCTCAGAAAAAACGGCACACCAGACCATTATATCATTTGAATTACGGCTAAAAACATATTGTGTTCACTGCATTGAGTTTAAAAACTATTGCCTACCATTCTGTGTATTTTCCAGAAATCTTTTCCATATCTGGACATTCCTTTTGAAAAGGTGATCTTTTCCTCCATAGACCACTCATCAGATCCTACAGAAGAAATACATCATATTGATGGCTCAGTATCACAATAAAGGGTGATAACAAAGAATATATAAGTGCTCATATACTAAAATCCATTATTTTTCTATAAACACATCTGATCTTTACCTTTACCAATTCCTTCCTGCTCCAGTGGCTCTGATACCAATTCTGCCTCATTGTTGTCAAAGGCAGCTAAGGATTTTTCTCTTAGATCTGGTAAATCTGCCTGGTACTCTGGGCCAATGCATCTGATAAAAAGGAAAAACATATAACATCATTTTTGTACCTTTCCCTGCCTAATTAACAGAAAGTTGTAGGGCAAATATATAAGGTTGTGGTGATGCAATATCGTTACCCTATCAGATATAAATAAGGGAATTCATTCATTTTGTGCACTGTAATTGTAAACCAATTTCTTAAAACTTTTATATTCAGAAATGCTACAAAACGGGTGGTATTATTACTTACATTTTTGAAGGCGGCTGCTCAGTATCATCAATGTCAGGAATAGGGCAATTCCTTTTCCTGGATGTTGTTGGAGCTACAAAACAGAAGAGAAATATACAGTAAGGAAAACATGCATTATGTGTGTGGCTGTGCCTTATTCACTACAGGTACTATAGATTTTTTTATAAATTTTTCTGCAAAATGTGTTTCTATATAACTTGGATCTTTTGATACCAATGTGGATTTATGCTAGATTAGTTCCAATCAATTAAAAGGTAAACTACAAGGCAAAACAATTCTGTTGGGTTTAAGTAACTTTGAAATTATGTTTTTTTGCAGACTCAAGATATGGTGATCAAATTTGCAGGGAGATCCCTTATACAGAAACCCCCTGGTCCCAAGCTTTCTGAATTATAGATCCCATAATTAACCTGTTTAACTAGAAGCTATTGGACAATGTAGCTGTACATTTTGGGCCAATTAATGCTGAATCCAGAATTTGGTTCGGTATTCAGACAGGATTCGGTCATTTTCAGAAGGATTCTGATTCAGCCGAATCTTTGTGTCTTTCTGAACCGAATCTGAATCCTTAAGATCCTGTGACTTTTTGTCACAAAACAAGGAAGTAAAAAAAAGGTTTCCGTGGCTCTCTTTTTCCCTCCCCCTCACTGATTGTTTTGATTGACCATTCAAAATCATACTTGATAATTCTTTGCGCCAGCAACCAAAATTGCACCTACCATTCTCATTCTCAGAAATATAAAATTCTTGCAGCCCATTTGGTCTGCGTCTTCTCCGTGCAGATCTCCTCATTGGGACGCTGCTCGTGCCTGCTTGATCACTTATTTTCTTTGCAAAAATAAAACAGAATGAAAATGGTCTTTATGTTTATTTTTTATTCATTGAGATGACATATTATACATAATAACAATGTATTTCTTTTCTGCCAGGGACTAAGGGTTTTAAACTATTTTACTAGCTTTAGGGTCATTGTTTTAAGAGGGAGGTTATATGTAGACTTTATAAAAAGATTATACACTTTTGCAATTACATTTATTTTCTTCAGTGGTTTCTGAGATATTTGCATTTTTAGACCACTGATGCCAGGCTTTTGACTCAACTGAATGTTAGCAACCTCCTGTGAATACATAGAAAGGACATCAACAAGGTTGCTGACTTTCTAGGCCTTCAAATATAGCCGTAGAATCAAGCCTGCTATTAGAAGTCAAATGTGGGAATGTAATGAAAGTCGATAACGGAAAAAATATTCATAATGTGAAAAGTTATGCCTCTGTGTGCAAATTTAATACAGCTTTTGCAAACCCGGAAACTGTTTAGCAACCACTTAACGACAGTGGAAGAAGGTTTTATAGTTTTTGTCAGTGCACAGTGAATGTAATAAAAGGATTACATCCAAAAGAGTACAACACCTCCAAGCACTTCTTAAAAGTGGGCAATGCGCAATGAAAATTCACAATGCAATAACAGTTTAAGGAAGAATATTACATTGCAAAATATAAATTTTTTGTGCAAACTGTTTTGCTCTTTCCGACTTATAATAACATCCCCCCATAAAACTGCTAATAACTTAGACACCATTTAAAATAATTCATAAATTCATTGAAATTGCAAAATTGTTCAGAGGACGACTTTGAGTAGGTTACTACTAAATCACTTTAAGCTTTTGATACCCTTTAATCATAGAGAGATTTATGGGCTTATTTATCAAAAACCTCATTTGTGGGGTTCAGAGGGTTTTTTTCTACTTTAAATAAATTACCAAATTACAGAAACTCAAATGTTTGCATATTTATTTAAAAAATCAGAACATAAAACTCATTTGAATATAATCGTTGGGAAAATAGCGCAAATTACTTGAATTTGGGAGTTTACAAGATCAAAAAAACTCAAAAGATGTGAAAAACTCATCTTAAAAAATGGCTTGAATTTTGCCTAGGACAGCTCCCATTGACTTCTATATGAACTTGCAAGCTTTCAGATACATATGTTTTATATTTAAGTTTTTTAAGTTTCTTGTGGTCAATAAATAACAAATATTTGAGGTTTTGGAAATATGACTCAAATCAGAGAGTTTTTGTGCAATAACATTTCAATTGTGGCAAATATTTGAATTTGAACTTTGATACATCACCCCCTTAGTGTTAATTAGGAATTCGGAAACAACCCCAAAAACAATTAGAAACAATTAAATCCTTATCTTAAGTATAGTATTGGAATATAGGCCATACTATTGTTTGTTTCATAATTGCCAATTATTATTTAGTGGGCTTTAAGATTACATCCATGGTCTTTAGTGATGGGCGAATTTGCGCTGTTTCGCTGGAAAATTCGCGAATTTCGCGCGAAATTTGCGAAACGGCGAAAAATTCACGAAACTGCGCCGGCGTCTCATTTTCGATGCTGGCGTCCGTTTTCGAATTTTTTTTTCGCGGATTTCCGCGGGTGATTTGCGAATTTATTCGCTGGCGGCGAATCGCGCAAATTCGCCGCAAATTCGCGCCTGGCGAATAAATTCGCCCATCACTAATGGTCTTATTAAATAACTAACCTATTTTATCTATCTAATATATCAATTAAACACAGAAGTATATGTAATAAATGTCCTTGTCTTACCTCCTCTAGTGCCATAAGGCCTGGGGAAGCTGACTTGCTTACACACAAATAAAACTCTATCTGTCGCTACAGTTGCTTCTTGTATCAAATGTATAAAGAAATTAAATTATAATAGAATTCAAAAAATATCAACAAAGTCAAGTTTTTCTCTCTGCTGATACTGCTGCTGCTCTCTCGAAAGACTCAGTAACAGTGGTGACTCTGGAGTGTTAACTTGCTGAAAGGTTTGCTTTCCATTATGATGTCATCACTTTGTGCATAGTTACAGTTGCAATACTCACAATGCTGGAAGCTTCCCTCAGTGGTTGCCATTATGATGTCATCAACAGAAAGTTGTTCAGTGAAATACCTTTTAGCTTGAAAACTCATACATTTTCAACTTATAAACTCACAATTAATATTCTGATTGTTTAATAAATAAGCAAACATTTGAGTTTCTTTAAATTGTGAGTTTATGTGAAGTAGACATAAACTCACAACTCAACATTTTATTATTGATAAATAAGCCCACAGATATCTTTGTAACTAAACTGTATCGAAAGCCCAAAAAATGAATTGTTATTAACCTACTCAGAGTCATCCTCTGAACACTGTTGCAATTTGAATGGATTTATGAATTTTCTATTTTAAGTGGTTTCTAAGATATCCGCAGTTTTAGACTTCTAATAGCAGGCTTGATTCTACAGCTCTTTTTAAAGGCCTAAAGAGTCAGCAAACGTGTCAATGTCCTTTTTATGCACTTCCTGTATTCAGTAAACATACAGGTTGCCATAATTCAAATGATATAATGGTCTGGTATACCATTTTTCTGAGCTCAAGTAGCTGAAAATGTGAAGTTTTAGATCCTTGTCCCACAGACAGAGCCCATTCAAAGTGGGTACATTGTTTTTTTTATGTATCATTTTGTTATATTACCATGCATTAGATAGATAGATAGATGATAGATAGATAGATAGATAGATAGATAGATAGATAGATAGATAGATAGATAGACATAGAGATGATAGATATAGCGATAGATAGATAGATAGATGATAGATAGATAGATAGATAGATAGATAGATAGATAGATAGATAGAAAGATAGATAGATAGATAGATGATAGATAGATAGATAGATAGATAGATAGATAGATGATAGATAGATAGATAGATAGATGATTAGATAGATGATTAGATAGATAGATAGATAGATAGATAGATAGATAGATAGACTTTTTGATATAAATGGTGTTTTAATACAAGAAGTACCAATACAAGCATTATATAGAGCAGTGATTCCCAACCTGTAGCTCATGAGCAACATGTTCATTGAACATTTCATTGGCTGTTGCTCCCAGTGGCCTCAAAGCAGATGATTATTTTTTAATTTTGGGCTTGATGACAAGTTTTAGTTGCATAAAAACCTTGTGTACTGTCAAACAGACTTGATTCACACTCACTTGATTCGTGAGAAGGATATTCACCGTTTACCCCCCCAAAGATATATGCCTTTTTGGCACTTTTCTCCATAATCCTGTTGTTTTACTATACAGGTTAATGTGGAGATACAGATCCTTATATATATATTTTTCGTACGTTGAGCATTTAAGGTTTTTCCTCAATACATGCACATCGTCCTGCATAAGTAGGAATATGCCTTTACTTGCCACTAGCACACATCGCTATTTTTTGTCAGCGTATTTTGCCACAATGAATCCGTCTTCGCCCTTTGGTAATCAGATGCATTACAAGGATGTAATCAGACGCATTACAATGTTGCGCATTGGGTTGCTGTAATTTCAGATAGGGTTTACATTTCGTCAGCGCCCTATTGTGATGCATAGCGCGGTGATTGGCTCCTACTCCGCTACGATGCTGATTATGAGGTGGAGCGCTCCGATTGGTTCGTTCAAATCATTACTGGCTTTTCCAAGGTGTTAAATAGGAGTGTGTTACCAGTTTCTTTCTTGCCATTGACAAAGCCCACAATTTGGCGGGTGAAACGCGCGTCAGGCGCATTTTAGCTTCTGGTTAGGCAGGCGTCTGATAGGGACATAGAATTGGGTGACTGGGTGATCGATCGGGAGGGGACCTCTATGGGTGAAGGGGTTGGACAAATCAATGATCCGTGGGTCTGATACTAGTTGATACTTGTACCTTTGATACAGGTTCTCACTCCTCTAACCTCATACCAAGAAGGGAGGGATCCTCAAGTGGGTGAAGGGGTTGGTTTGGTGTGGGGCAGCCTTGGTTGTATCAGACAGATGTTAATGTTACTACCTTAATTTTAATGTTGCTCTCTAGACCTTGGTTTTAAGGATTTATTAAAAGTTAAGTTTTACTTTAATTTTGCTTCACTGGAGTCTTGGTATTTACGGATGGGAACGTGCAGTTCTGTGGGTCAGTTCTTTTTTCTTTCTTCTGTCAAACAGAGCCTCCTGCCAGTCCTTACAAAGGCTACCAATAGCCAATTACAGTCCATATTTGACATCCTAGTGAACTTTTGCATGTTTATGTTTCACTCCAATTTTCATTTATTAAACATTCCCTTAATTAATACAGTAATTAACTGTATACATATCATGGCTTCAACATCGAGGAAAGGGCAGAGCTGAAGCAGTCAAGCTCAGGAGGAAAACACCACGAAAAAGTAAGAACGCCCTCTGCAATTACAGGTAAAAACTTTCTATTTGGATGTAATTACAGCAATTAACTTGTAAAGGCTTTCACCGTTTTTACTGAAGATTGTGGTGGACAATTAGGGTCCACCTTATACAGTATATATGTTTTACCTTGTAGGCAGGTAAATAGAAATCTGGCAGTCTTTAAAGGGTATATGATCCTTAGTGTTTCACTGGAACAAAATCCATAATAAACAATATTGTAGCCTCTGTAGAACCAGACAGGCAAAGAGTATTGAAGTGTTAAAGAATAATACATACTGATACATCGGTCCCCTGCAATGAAAAAAGTATATTTTACCAATTCCTTGCTGTTCTTTGACTTTTCCAAAATATTTTCAGTAAACAAGCAGGACTGCACATTGCTCTCTGTTTCTCCTCGTGCTGAGAGACCAAGCAAGATACTAACTGCCTAATTGATGTTTGAGGTGAAGAAGTTTCTGGGAATTAACTCTCTGAGCACTGCTATAGAGAATGGAATTGAAGAGGAACCTAAGTGAAATATTCTTTCCTTCAAACAATACCCCAGTAACAATATCACATTCCACATTTCTAAACCTCTCAGATCTTTTGCTGAGGACCTTACACAGTTGTTATTACTTCTGGAGACCTTATCTAGAGAAAGATAGATGCATATAAACTTTTGGTACCACAATAGGCTATGGTCTACTTAACTAATCGGAAATGACTTCAACAGCTAAATAACCAGCAGTTTAGAAGAATAATGGGGAGATTGGTTATATATATCAGTGGAATTAAAATGGAGTTAAGTTGGGAAGCATTTTTCTCAAAAAGCAAGACAGTTGCAACTAGAAGACAACCTGAAGATAAAGTGGGGAAAGATGAAAGCTAATATAAGGAAACTTCCCTTTAAAACAAGGGTAACAGACACAGCTCAACTGGAATAGTAGACATAAATACAATAAAAAAAAGTAAGCTATTTGCAAGGAGTGTGTTTGTTCTACATATGTTTGCATCTATATGCCTCAGGCACAGAGGCAGGGCAGGCAATTATTTTCACTTTCCATTCTGCGCTTCCTACTATCTCTTCCCTTTCCTCCTCACTGTCTAAAATTATGCAGCCTGTGCATTGGCATCAAGTGCCCCATTCGGGCACCTACACAAGAATCTTGGATGATGCAAAGCTTGCCTTAATAACAATTTACAAAATGCATCCTACCTGCTACCTGTCATTATGTAATTCTAAGACTGAAGGAAACAAGATGTAGATACAGATGAAGCCAATTTGGTTTGTGTGTTTGACACAGAATAACTAAACCCAGATATCCCACTTATCCCATTTAGGATCAGGGCACATGCTCAGATTTCGGGGATATTAGTCGCCTGGCTAATGAAAAGGTAGTTAAGATGACTTTAGATAACACAGTTTCTTCAGTTAATCCCGAGTCATGACGCATTTAACACACAAATCCGAGTGGCTTCATCTGTACTTTAAAAAGTGTAAGTAGTAAAGATTATTTTGCTTGACTAACACTATACAAAATAATTTAGAGTTATTTGTTAAGGTGATAGATCCCCTTAATATTGCCCATAGTGTGTGTGAGTATAATAGGGTCCTTAGTTTCTAAGCTCCACTGGGACAAAGACTGGTGTGAATGATGTGTAACCTCTGAAAAGAATTGCTTTACATTATATAAAGAAAAACAATAATATACTCATAACTCAGAAATGTCTCTCAAAGCTTTATTTCACATCTTTACGGGGGTCATATCTACCAATTCTACACCAAAAAAAATCTCAAAAGCCTATATAAGTGAATTGGATGCGGGAGAATTTTTCAGAGAATCTGGTCGATAATTGGTTTTCTGACTTTGCCTCTTGTTGAGTTATCCCAGTTAAGAAATCATAATTAGTGATGGATGAATTTATTCGCCAGGCGGAAATTCACAGCAAATTTCCAAGTTTCGCTGCCCACGAATAAATTTGCGAATTTGCAACGAAAATTAATGGACACCGCAGAATTGTCACCGGTGGCAAAATACGCATTTCGCTAATTTTTCGCTGGTTTGCTAATTTCACAGGAAATTCGCCCATCACTAATCATAATCAAAATGTTTGTGGTTACGCTTATACGTAGGTTTGTTTACTGTAAGGAACTGTAATAAAACCAAGGCTTGCCTTTTCCCATAAATATTTAATACAATTAATATATGTGTCTTAAACTAATGAGGGAATTATTATATTGGTGCTTCTTGTCTGAGGGAAATGCTTGCAGAAATACCTAGTACATAGAAAAGCCTTATGCATCCATGTGTGCCATGCATGACATTCAAGACTACCTATGAAAATCAAGAATCGAATTAGTCTAGGCGGGGGGAGTACTAAAATCATTCCACTATACTAACAATTAATTCAATGGCAAACCACTATTCTTCTGGCAATTCAAATATCTACACAAAACTAAACAACAAATTAAATTATAATTCCAATTATAAATACAGTTGTGATCAGAATAATAGCAAGGTGTGTTTAAAAAAGTCAATAAAGCTCAAAATCCTTATAATAGCTTTTATTTCCATACAAGCAAATGCATTGGGGACAGGTCACATTCTATTCCAAAGCAAAACATGTAGAAAAACGTATAAAATGTGTTATTCCTTTACAGAGGAAGAAAAGGGAATATTAGGCTGTTCAAAAAAATAGTAGGGTCTGCATTCTTCTTTTAAAGCTCATAATTTCCCTGTATGAACTGAAAAAATGTTTCAAGATTTTGCTTTCCTTTGAATTACTGAACTAATATTGAGTTGTATAATCACTGTTTCTGAGAACTGCTGCACGTCTGTGTTGCATGAAGTTGACCAACTTCTGGCACCAGTTCCACTATTCTTCTGCATTTCTTGGTTTTGCCTCAGAAACACCATTTTTGATGCCACCCCACAAGTTTTCTATTGGATTAAGGTCCAGGGATTGGGCTGGCCACTCCATAACTTCAATCTTGGGGTCATTGTCTTGTTGAAACTCCCATTTCAAGGGCATTTCCTTTTCAGCATAAGGCAACATGACCTCTTCAAGTATTTTCATGTATTGAAACTGATCCCTGGTATGCAATAAATAGGCCTAACACCATAGTATGAGAAACATCCCCACATCATGCTTGTACCACCATGTTTCACTGTCTTCACAGTGTACCGTGGCTTGAATTCAGTGTTTGGGGGTCGTCTGACAAACTCTCTGCGACCCCTAGACCCAAAAAGAGCAATCTTGCTTTCATTAGTCCACAGAATGTTGCACTATTTCTCTTAAGGCCAGTCAATGTGTTCTTTGGCAAATTGTAACCTCTTCAGCACATCTTTTTTTTAACAATGAGACATATGGGGGCTTCTTGCCAATAGCTTGGCTTCACATAGGTGTCTTCTAACAGTATCTTCTAACAGCATCACAGGTAACTTTAGACCTTCTTCCTGGTAGTCAACATTGGCTTTGCCATTTTGGCTATTCTTCTATCCATTTGAATAGTAGCTTTACACTTTCTTCTACATCTTTCAGGGGTTTTTTTGGCGCAGGTTTTTTTTTTTAAAGTTTTCTCCACAGTTTCACAAAAACCTTTACGGGCAGCAAAACATGGAGATTTGTCACAAATCCATGCTGGGCGAATGAATTCGCCCATCACTACTAATCACTAATCGGTTGCTATGGGTTAAATAATTTAACCCCATTGAGCCTAGTTTCGAACAGAAAATCCACAGCTGATACCAATAAGCTCAGGTAAGAGTAAATCAACCATCTATGAGACAGAACTGAGTTTCTTCTAATCATTTTCATCATTATCATGGTTGGAGGCTGTTTAAAGGATAGGTAAGGCATATTTCTGTGGATGTTAATTAATGATAACTATTTATGTAATGTCACATTAAGGCCTGGAATTTGCAAACAATTTGGTTGGATAAGGAATGTATACACATTTGTGGAATGGAAGTAAAAATAGAAGATTTGTGCCAAAAGAAGAGAGATATGGGTACTAAGGTGAAGATAAGATCAGCAAAATTCACTCTATTAAGAGGGCATCTTTTTTTTCTGTACTTGACAACGTTCCAATCACAAATGGATAAATTTCCAATATCAGACAAATTGGGAGGCAAAAAGCTTGATAAACACAGGAAAGTAAAAATTGGCAAAAAGTGTTATTTAGTTGGCAAATTTACTGCATCACATTGATTCTAATATATTACATTTACTTCCAGATCAGTGTTAATATAAAACAAACTGCAGTTCATCTTTAAATTCTAATTAAATTTAAACTGTTACCTGGTTAATTAGCCTAGTTGCTTCAGTCAAAGTGAATAAAAGAGGGGTTGAATATAATTAATTTTTAAATAAATATTAGGAATGACAATAAGACTGAAGCCTTAGGGTAATGACATATACAGCTATTTGTAAGCATTGTTTTTAGATTGTTATTCAAGAGAAAAAAGCCTCCATTTAAAACTACCCACCTTTTAATTTACACGGCAGTTGCCTAGAAAGTACTAAATGCATTTTCATGTCAAGTGATTATCACCTAAGCATCACCCTGTATGCTAAAGCCATTATTTTCATTCTGGGGTAAATTGCCCAACAAGTTTGGCCATACATTATGTAGCAGGGTCTCTATTGGTGAAGAGCATCGCTTTTAAAGGAATTGTTCAGCATAAAAATAAAAACTAGGTATGTAGATAGACTGTACAAAATAAAAACATGTTTCTAATATAGTTAGTTGGCCAAAAATGTAATGTATAAAGGCTGGAGTGACTGGATGTCTAACATAATAGCCAGAACACCACTTCCTGCTTTGCAGTTAGAGATGGCGCGAACTGTTCGCCGGCGAACTTGTTCGCGCGAACATCGGGTGTTCGCGCTCGCCGGAAGTTCGCGAACGTCGCGCGACGTTCGCCATTTTGGGTTCGCCATTGTTGGCGCTTTTTTTTGCCCTCTCACCCCAGACCAGCAGGTACATGGCAGCCAATCAGGAAACTCTCCCCTGGACCACTCCCCTTCCCTATAAAAACCGAAGCCCTGCAGCGTTTTTTCACTCTGCCTGTGTGTGCTGAAGAGATAGTGTAGGGAGAGAGCTGCTGCCTGTTAGTGATTTCAGGGACAGTTGAAAGTTTGCTGGCTAGTAATCGTGTTGATACTGCTCTGTTATTGGAGGGACAGAAGTCTGCAGGGGTTTGAGGGACATTTAAGCTTAGGTTGCTTTGCTGGCTAGTAATCTACCTTCTACTGCAGTGCTCTGTATGTAGCTGCAGTGGGCAGCTGTCCTGCTTCTGATCTCATCTGCTGACTGCTGCAATAACAGTAGTCCTTGTAAGGACTGCTTTTATTTATTTTTTTGTTGTTTTACTACTACTACTACTACTACTACTACTACTACTACTATAAGAGCCCAGTGCTATTAGTCTAGCAGTGTTGGGGAGTGGGACTGGTGTGCTAATCTGCTGCTCCTAGTAGTTCAGCAGCACCAACTGTAATTTTTTTTTTTTAATATTCATTTTTTTTTTATTTTACTTTTTTTTATTTTACTACCGCTGTAGTAGTGTATAAGTTGACCTTTTAGGCATTATTTGCCCTGTAGGCATTTTTTGCCCAGTGTGTTATTCAACCAACTGCCATCTAGCTGTGTGACCTTGTTCACATTCTGTCTAAATATCCATAATATTACCGTCTCCAGAAAAAACACCGGAGTGACTTTTTTCAAGCAGCCATAATATATTTTACGTAATCCGTATCCATCGCTGTAGTAGTGTATAAGTTGACCTTTTAGGCATTATTTGCCCTGTAGGCATTTTTTGCCCAGTGTGTTATTCAACCAACTGCCATCTAGCTGTGTGACCTTGTTCACATTCTGTCTAAATATCCATAATATTACCGTCTCCAGAAAAAACACCGGAGTGACTTTTTTCAAGCAGCCATAATATATTTTACGTAATCCGTATCCACCGCTGTAGTAGTGTATACGTTGATCTTGTGGGCATTATTTGCACAGTGTTTTCTTCAAACCGCCATCTAGCTGTGTGAGCTTGTTCACATTTTGTCTAAATATTGATAATATTATCGTCTCTAGAAAAACCACTTGAGTTACTTTTTTTCAAGCAGCATTCTTATATTTTACGTAATCCGTATCCACCGCTGTGTATACGTTGACCTTGTAGGCATTATTTGCACAGTGTTTTCTTCAAACCGCCATCTAGCTGTGTGAGCTTGTTCACATTTTGTCTAAATATTGATAATATTATCGTCTCTAGAAAAACCACTTGAGTTACTTTTTTTCAAGCAGCATTCATATATTTTACGTAATCCGTATCCACCGCTGTGTATACGTTGACCTTGTAGGCATTATTTGCACACTGTTTTCTTCAAACTGCCATCTAGCTGTGTGTATTATCGTTTCCAGAAAAACCAACTGAGTTTTTGTTGTTGTTGTTTTTTTAAAAATAATGCCAGGCAAAGGCAGGCCGCCACGCAGAGGCCGTGCTAGGGGCCGTGCTGCTATGCAATCCTGTGGCCCTAGCAAATTGCCCAGTTTTAAAAAGCCAATGACCCTGAACTCCCAAAATGCTGAAGAGGTAGTTGACTGGCTTACACAGCACACCCCATCCTCTAACGTTTCTAACTTTACCACAACATCCTCCTCATCCTCCACTGCTATGGCCACCCCACGTAACACTTCCTCCACCACCGGTGCCCCTTCTTCACTGGAGTCAGAGGAGTTATTTTCCCATGAGTTTCTTGAACTGAGTAATGCGCAACCATTATTGGCAGAAGAAGATGAAGGAGATGAGGACGTTACACCAGATTTAATTCTGGCAGAGAACACGACAGAGATGGACATAATGATGAGTGATGAGGAGGAGGTCCCCGCTGCTGCTTCCTTCTGTGATGTGTCAGAAGAAATTGATGCATCTGAGGAGAATGATGATGAGGAGATTGATGTTTTGTGGGTGCCTAGTAGAAGAGAGCAAGAGGAGGGTAGTTCAGATGGAGAGACGGAGAGTCAGAGAGGCAGTAGGAGAATAAGACTTAGAAGAAGCAGGGAGGACAGCCCGCAGGGATCAGTAGGGCAACAACATGTATCGGCACCTGTGTTCAGCCGGCCAACGCACCCGCCATTGCCGCCAATGCCGCCAACTTCTACTGTTACCGCCAGATCGCACACTTCCAAAAAGTCAGCAGTGTGGGATTTTTTTAATGTGTGTGCCTCTGACAAAAGCATTGTAATTTGCAATGAGTGCAGTCAGAAACTGAGCCTTGGTAAGCCCAACAGCCACATAGGTACAACTTCTATGCGAAGGCACATGAGCGGCAAGCACAAAGCACTTTGGGAGCAACACCTCAAAGGCAACAGGCAAACTAAAAGCCACACTCCTTCTGGTCCAGCATCTTACTGCTCTACCTCTGCTCTCCTTGACCCATCTGAACCACCCTCCACTCCGCCTTCCACCTTGACCACCTGTTCCCATTCCCAGTCATCTGCCACCAGCCAAGTTTCTGTGAAGGCCATGTTTGAGCGTAAGAAGCCAATGTCTGACTGTCACCCCCTTGCCCGGCGTCTGACAGCTGGCTTGTCTGCACTCTTAGCCCGCCAGCTTTTACCATACCAGCTGGTGGACTCTGAGGCCTTCCGCAAATTTGTAGCAATTGGGACACCGCAGTGGAAGGTACCCAGCCGCAATTTTTTTTCTAAAAAGGGAATACCACACCTGTACCAACATGTGCAGAGCCAAGTTACCGCATCTCTGTCACTTAGTGTTGGGCCAAAGGTCCATATGACTACTGACGCATGGTCCTCCAAGCATGGTCAGGGCAGGTATGTCACCTACACTGCCCACTGGGTGAACTTGGTAATGGCTGGGAATGGGAAGCAGGGAATGGGTAGCTCAACAACAACAACAGTGGAGTTGGTGTCACCGCCACGGATTGCACGCGGTTCTGCCACCACCTCTACTCCTCCATCGCTCTCTACCTCGTCTTCTTCCTCTTCTTCTTCTTACTCTGCTGCTGGGTCCTCCTTCTCCTCCTCCACACCTGTGCACCCCCAGCTCCCCCTAGGCTATTCGACGTGCCAGGTACGCCGTTGTCACGCTGTCTTGGGGATGACGTGCCTGGAAAGCAAAAACCATACCGGATCTGTACTCCTGTCATCTCTGCAGTCACAGGCCGATCGGTGGCTGACCCCACACCAACTGCAGATCGGAAAAGTGGTGTGTGACAATGGAAGCAATCTGTTGGCAGCGTTGAGACTGGGAAATTTAACACATGTGCCCTGCATGGCACATGTGTTAAATTTAATAGTCCAACGTTTTGTCTCCAAGTACCCAGGATTCCAGGACGTTCTCACCCAGTCCAGAAAGGTGTCGGCCCATTTCAGACGTTCCTACACAGCCATGGCACGCCTTGCTGACATTCAGCAGCGCTACAACATGCCAGTCAGGCGTTTGATTTCTGACAGCCAGACTCGCTGGAATTCAACGCTCCTTATGTTGGAACGTCTGCTGCAACAACAAAGGGCCGTCAACGAGTACCTTTTTGAACTGGGTGGTAGGACTGGATCTGCAGAGCTGGGGATTTTTTTCCCCCGTTACTGGGTGCTTATGCGCGATGCCTGCAGGCTCATGCGACCTTTTGAAGAGGTGACAAATATGGTCAGTCGCACCGAAGGCACCATCAGCGACCTAATACCCTTCGCTTTCTTCCTGGAGCGTGCCGTGCGACGAGTGACAGATGAGGCTGTAGACCAGCGTGACGAGGAGCTGGAAGCACACGATTTATGGTCGGAATCACCAGAACGAACCCAGGCACCTGCTGCAACGCAGGGAGAGGTGCCAGAAGTGGAGTCAGAGGAGGAAGGTGGCTTTGTGGAGGAGGAGGACCAACAGGAGCAGGCTTCCCAGGGGGCTAGTGGTGACCTTTTGGGGACCCCTGGTCTTGTACGTGGCTGGGGGGAGGAGACCGTGGATGATGCAGTCCTTGATAATGAGGAAGCGGAGATGGATAGCTCTGCATCCAACCTTGTGAGAATGGGGTCTTTCATGCTGTCATGCCTGTTGAAGGACCCCCGTATCAAGAGGCTTAAGGAGAAGGACCTGTACTGGGTCGCAACGCTACTAGACCCTCGGTACAAGCATAAAGTGTCAGAAATGTTACCAACATACCACAAGTCCGAAAAGATGCGGCATTTACAAACCAGCCTGCAAAACATGTTGTACAATGCTTTTAAGGGTGATGTCACTTCAGGAACTCGTCAACATTCCAGGGGCAGAGGTGCCAGTAATCCTGCCACGAGCACACCTGCAAGGACAAAGCCCTTTGGCCGGTCTGTAACGTCAGACATGCAAATGTTTTTCTGTCCAAGGCAGCGCCACAACCCTTCTGGATCCACCCTCAAAGAACGCCTCGACCGGCAGGTAGCGGACTACCTGGCATTAACTGCAGATATCGACACTCTGAGGAGCGATGAACCCCTGGACTACTGGGTGCGCAGGCTTGATCTGTGGCCAGAGCTGTCACAATTTGCCATGAACCTCTTGTCTTGCCCAGCCTCAAGTGTGCTCTCAGAAAGGACCTTCAGTGCAGCAGGAGGGATTGTAACTGAGAAGAGAACTCGCCTAGGTCACAAAAGTGTCGATTACCTGACCTTTATTAAAATGAATGAGGGGTGGATCTCGGAGGGTTACTGCACGCCGGAAGACTTGTTCTGACTTCTATGCAGCTGTCCTTCTCTTCAAGCCTCATGACTCCACACACAGCTGTCCTTTAGCGTCCTCCTCCCTCCGCCACCGTTACAAACTAGGGTGCAAACCCTACTGGTTTAATTTTTTCTGGCCTCTGTGCTTCAGTGGCTGCAACCAAAAAAACTGGGCAAACAATGTGTACAAGGTCAACGTATGGCGAAAAATGACTATTTTCAGCATTTATATGGCATATTTTTTCTGGCAACTGTGCTTCAGTGGCTGCGTCCAAAAAAACTGGGCAAACAATGCCTACAAGGTCAATGTATGGCAGTTGTTTAAAGAGAACAGTAGATTACTAGCCAGCAAAGCTACCTAAGTTAAAATGTCCCTCAAATCCCTGCAGACTTCTGTCCCTCCAATACAGAGCAGTATCAAGCAGATTACTAGCCAGCAAACTTACTATCATCTGTCCCTGAAATCACTAACAGCTCTCCCCCTACACTATCTCTTCCAAGCACACACAGGCAGATTTTTCAGATACATTTTTGCCCTTGATCCCCCTCTGGCATGCCACTGTCCAGGTCGTTGCACCCTTTAAACAACTTTAAAATAATTTTTCTGGCCAGAAATGTCTTTTTTAGATGTTAACGTTCGCCTTCCCATTGAAGTCTATGGGGTTCGCGAACCGTTCGCGAACCGCTCGCATTTTTGCGCAAGTTCGCGAATATGTTCGCGAACTTTTTTTCCGACGTTCGCTACATCCCTATTTGCAGTTCCCTTGGTTTCCACTGATTGGTTACCAGGCAGTAAATAATCGGGGGGGGGCACATGAGTCATAACCATTTGCTTTTGAATCTGAGCTGAATACTGAGGATCGGTTGCAAACTCACTGAACAGATATGTCCCATGTGCTGACTAACTCAGAGTTAGAGAGCTGAAAAGCAGGACGTAGTGTTATTTTCTGTTATGTTAGACATTTAGTCACTTCAGTCTTTATAAATTACATTTTTGGTTAATTAATTATATTAGAAACTCTTTTTTTTTATTTACCAAGTTTTTTTTACACTGTACTGTTCCTTTAATTTGAGTAGATATTCATAGTTTCATGGAATAAAGCCTAAAGAAACAGAATACTTGACTGATACAGTACATTTTAATAAATATTCTTGCATACTGCATTCACCAACATATAAATATTCTCTACCCAAGTACTGTACTTTGTCACTAGGTAGCATCCTCATTGAATTGCAGAACTAGTAGCTGGGAGTTACTATATATACTGCATATCAATTAAAGTAATATATTTCAAGGTTAGGAAGAGCCATGATAAAATCACTTTCTAAGCATTGTTTGATAATTGGTAGGGATGTAGCGAACTGTTCTGCTGCGAACTAGTTCGCGCGAACTTCGATCGTTCGCGTCCGCCGAATGTTCGCGAACGTTTGGGAACGTTCGCATTTTGAGTTCGCGTTCGATTCGAATACAAATCGTTCGACCATTCGACCATTCGAATTCCTTCGACCGCTAAAAATCGAACGATTTCCATTCGTTCAAATGATTGTAAGCATTCGATCGAATGAAAAGCATTCGATCGAATGGCTTTGATCGTTCGATTCGAATGAAAATCCTTCGATCGAATGATTAAAATCCTTCGATCGTTCGAATCGAACGGTTTTAGCGGGTGTTCGAAGTTCGCGAACTGTCCGCGAACGTTCGCATTTTTTGCCGGTGTTCGCGAACACCAAATCGGCAGTTCGCTACATCCCTAATAATTGGCATGCACCAGAGCATCAAAAATAACCATGCAGCACAATTGTCCCTTCACATTTATATTTGTGGGAATAATTGTAGAGAAGAGGTTCGATATCATTATAGGAGCACAAGGTAAACAACTAGCCGCACAGTCAGAGTGACTCACCCACTTACAGAAGCAACTGTGCACCTATTGATATAGAAGAGTAGACTAGAGGTGACACTAGAGATTAATACTGAACTAATACTGATGCATAGGGTATTCTGCTTGGGTTCACAAAGAAAGAAAGGATTATGATGGGGATTTACTATTTATAAAGAGCAAAGGGTTGGAGAAAGTTTGTATTAAACAATACAAAAACTATAAAATCCACAATAGATTACATGACAGCACAGGAACCAATGCAGCCTGTATATTCTGATTAGTGATGGGCTAATTTGGGGCGTTTCCCTTTGTCAAAAAATTCAGAAATTTCCATCGAAATTTGCGAAACAGCGAAAAATTCTTATTTTGACGCCGGCGTCCGTTTTTTTTATGCCGGTGCAAATTCCAAAGTCCAAAAAAATGGACGCAGGTGGCAAAAAAATGGACGGGGGAATTTGCCGCAAATTCGCGTCTGGCAAATAAATTCGCCCATCACTAATTCTGATTATTAATCAGTTTTGTTGTATCGGCTTCAGGCAGATATTATTTGACTTGTGCTGTTTTGATCATTTATGATGATTCTTTATCCGCCCAGACCACACTGAGCATGTGCACGGTCTTGGTCTTGCAAAGATGTTTAACAAAGTTACAAGATGGTGACCCCCTGTGACCAACTTTGAAAGCATAAACTATGTGTTTGATTAAGCTTGTGGTGCAGTAAGTTCATGTTTATATTTAAAAGATGGCGACTGTGATGCAATGATAGGGGATCACCTGATTGGAGTTTGGCAGGCAACGTGCAAGATACGGTAAAGGTAATAGTAATAACGCTGCTGTCTGTAAGTGGAATAAAAATGTTTTGTTATTTGGTATAAAATTCTCTAATATACCTGAATAAGATATGGAGGAAAATATTTTAATCCCTCTTATTGGGCAAAGAATGTTCATTTATTTGTGGATTTTTTATGCCTTAAATGTTGTGATAGCACTAATGTTTTATCCTGACGAAGGGAGGGCTGTAACCCTGAAATATTGCTGCACAAGTGCTCACAATGAAAGGGGTAGGCTCCTTACCTGCAGTGAATATGGTGTTTGTACAACTCTCTAAAAATCCTTTAAAAACTTTAATATCGGCATGATAAAGTCAAATGATATTTGTTGCTCACAGACTCCAATTGGCATATTTTTTGGCGTTTCGAGAGTTTTCGGAGAAGCAAAATTGGTGAGATTCGCCCATGGCTATTCCAGATTAATATACATCAAAATCATGATAGAGAGATAAGACCATTTTGTTTAAAACAATCTGATGTTTATTTACAAATAGTTTAATATAAAAATATATGCCAATTCTGCTCTGCATCCTTTAAACATGTGGTTGGTTGCTGTAGTAAATCCACCACCCACTCTCTTCTTCGAATATTTAATTCTTCTGAAGTTTTCCTTTTGCTCACTTTTCTCTCTTCAACAAAGTTCAAATTGATGTCACTGCAAAAATGACAATGAACAGAGTTAGGAGGTTGTACAGACCATGTGCCTGGGGCCAGAAAACGAAATCTAAATATCTGTTTTCTCAAGCTTACCTTTCAGATGTTCAAAACAGGGTTATCCTGCTGACTTTTCCAAATATCAGTCTCTAAATTCTTTTTTTAGAATGTATGTGCTTGGAGTTTATTTTCTCCTAAACAAAAAAGAAAAGCAAAAATGAGATACACAATGAGAACAAATCACTTCTATCATTTGAAAGAGACTCCAACCCACAGCATTGTGCATTTATACTCATACTCATTGTGTATTAAATATACAGTAGTTTTATATTCAATGGTGAGAATGTCCCCTCCTGAAAACTCTTTAGTCTCTTCCAGTTGTTCAAAATACAGATCTTTCATAGTTTTTTAAGAAGTCCTTACCTTTTTTTGGCATTTTTCTCAGGGCCTTCTCTGCTTTGGTTTGGCCTTTTTCTTGATGTTGATGCTATAAAATGCATTAGTGACATCATTAATAAGTAACATACAGTATGTCCTGTGTATGTATCTAGAGTACCTACATCATTTTTGCAATGAGGCTCAACATGATCATTCAGCAACATGATCCCACTATTCTAAGGGGCATATTTATCTAAGGTTGAAGGTCGAAGTTAAAAAAACTTCGAACTTTGAATTCAAAAAGACCAACTGAATGGTGGTCGAAGTTTTTTGGGGTCGAAGTGGGCCAAATTCAGCGTACTCCGATCTACTTCGATTCAAAGTTTTTTTAACTTCGACCTTCGATCTCCCAAACTCCCCCAATTACCTCCATGCAGGTTCTAGGAGGTCCCCCATAGGCTAAAACAGCACTTCGGCAGCTTTTAGGTCGATGTTTTAAAGAGACAGTACTTTAAAAAAATTCGATCTTCGAAGTTTTTTTCTAATTCAAATCAAATTTGGACTATTCCCTAGTCGAAGTACACAAAAAAATAGCTAGGAATTCAAAGTTTTTCAATTCGAAACTTCACCTCGACCTTTGATAAATCTGCCCCTTAATCTTTTTTATACATCTACACCGCCATATAGGTATCAGAATCGATACTGATTTAATAATTATGAGAAGACTGTTAAAAAAGTCCATTTAATATGACACACACATAGTCGCCCATACGTATTTCTCACACATTCTAATAATATATACTTTAACTCATATTTAGTGATGGGGAAATTTGCGCTGTTTCGCGCGAAATTTGCAAAACGGCCGGCGTCCATTTCTTACGCCGGCGTCCGTTTTTTTCGAAAATGCACTGGCGTCCATTTTTTTTACGTCGCCGAATTTTCGCCAGTGAATTTTAGTGCCCGTTTTGCGAATTTATTCGCTGGCGGCGAATTGCGCTAATTCGCCCATCACTACTCACACACATATTCTACCACAAACACATAAATATGCAGATATGTCCCCATACCTCTGTTCTCTGCTGCAGTTTGATTTTCATTTTCCCTGAAGATCAGGTTCTTCTTGCGGCTAATCTTCGCATGCTTTTTATTATCATAATAGAAAGTAATACACTGCGCTGTGGTTTTTGTCTGGATCTGTAACAGGCAAGGGAAGAGACTGACTGCTAAGGACACAACTTAAATAAACACACAACACTTACAACTTAATAAATGACTTGCCACTTATAAAGCAAGCAAATATTCCATATAGCAGCTAATTATCTATCTATCTATCTATTATCTATCTATCTATCTATCTATCTATCTATCTATCTATCTCTCTATCTATCTATCTATCTATCTATCTATCTATCTATCTATCTATCTATCTTTACACATAATGCATTGTAATAGAACATGATGATGTATAAAAAAACCCACTTTGAATGGGCTCTGTCTGTGGGACAAGGATCTAAAGCTTCACATTTTCAGTTACTGAAGCTCAGAAAAAACGGTACACCAGACCATTATATCATTTGAATTACGGCTAAAAACATATTGTGTTCACTGCATTGAGTTTAAAAACTATTGCCTACCATTCTGTGTATTTTCCAGAAATCTTTTCCATATCTGGACATTCCTTTTGAAAAGGTGATCTTTTCCTCCATAGACCACTCCTCAGATCCTACAGAAGAAATACATCATATTGACGGCTCAGTATCACAATAAAGGGTGATAACAAAGAATATATAAGTGCTCATATACTAAAATCCATTATTTTTCTATAAACACATCTGATCTTTACCTTTACCAATTCCTTCCTGCTCCAGTGGCTCTGATACCAATTCTGCCTCATCGTTGTCAAAGGCAGCTAAGGATTTTTCTCTTAGATCTGGTAAATCTGCCTGGTACTCTGGGCCAATGCATCTGATAAAAAGGAAAAAACAGAAACCTATAATATCATTTTTGTACCTTTCCCTGCCTAATTAACAGAAAGTTGTAGGGCAAATATATAAGGTTGTGGTGATGCAATATCGTTACCCTATCAGATATAAATAAGGGAATTCATTCATTTTGTGCACTGTAATTGTAAACCAATTTCTTAAAACTTTTATATTCAGAAATGCTACAAAACGGGTGGTATTATTACTTACATTTTTGAAGGCGGCTGCTCAGTATCATCAATGTCAGGAATAGGGCAATTCCTTTTCCTGGATGTTGTTGGAGCTACAAAATAGAAGAGAAATATACAGTAAGGAAAACATGCATTATGTGTGTGGCTGTGCCTTATTCACTACAGGTATTATAGTTTTTTTTATAAATGTTTCTGCAAAATGTATTTCTATATAACTTGGATCAATATTCTTTTTTTGATACCAATGTGGATTTATGCTAGATTAGTTCCAATCAATTAAAAGGTAAACTACAAGGCAAAACAATTCTGTTGGGTTTAAGTAACTTTGAAATTATGTTTTTTTGCAGACTCAAGATATGGTGATCAAATTTACAGGGAGATCCCTTATACAGAAACCCCCTGGTCCCAAGCTTTCTGAATTATAGATCCCATAATTAACCTGTTTAACTAGAAGCTATTGGACAATGTAGCTATACATTTTGGGCCAATTAATGCTGAATCCAGAATTCGGTTCGGTATTCAGACAGAATTCGGTCATTTTCAGAAGGATTCTGATTCAGCCGAATCCTTGTGTCTGGCAGAACCGAATCCGAATCCTTAAGATCCTGTGACTTTTTGTCACAAAACAAGGAAGTAAAAAAAAGGTTTCCGTGGCTCCCTCCCCCTCACTGATTGTTTTGATTGACCATTCAAAATCATACTTGATAATTCTTTGCGCCAGAAACCAAAATTGCACCTACCATTCTCATTCTCAGAAATATGAAATTCTTGCAGCCCATTTGGTCTGCGTCTTCTCCGTGCAGATCTCCTCATTGGGACGCTGCTCGTGCCTGCTTGATCACTTATTTTCTTTGCAAAAATAAAACAGAATGAAAATGGTCTTTATGTTTATTTTTTATTCATTGAGATGACATATTATACATAATAAAAATGTATTTCTTTTCTGCCAGGGACAAAGCATTTTAAACTATTTTGCTAGCTTTAGGGTCATTGTTTTAAGAGGGAGGTTATATGTAGACTTTCTAAAAAGATTATACACTTTTGCAATTACATTTATTTTCTTCAGTGGTTTCTGAGATATTTGCATTTTTAGACCACTGATGCCAGGCTTTTGACTCAACTGAATGTTAGCAACCTCCTGTGAATACATAGAAAGGACATCAACAAGGTTGCTGACTTTCTAGGCCTTCAAATATAGCCGTAGAATCAAGCCTGCTATTAGAAGTCAAATGTGGGAATGTAATGAAAGTCGATAACGGAAAAAATATTCATAATGCGAAAAGTTATGCCTCTGTGTGCAAATTTAATACAGCTTTTGCGAACCCGGAAACTGTTTAGCAACCACTTAACGACAGTGGAAGAAGGTTTTATAGTTTTTGTCAGTGCACAGTGAATGTAATAAAAGGATTACATCCAAAATAGTACAACACCTCCAAGCACTTCTTAAAAGTGGCCAATGCGCAATGAAAATTCACAATGCAATAACAGTTTAAGGAAGAATATTACATTGCAAAATGTAAATTTTTTGTGCAAACTGTTTTGCTCTTTCCGACTTATAATAACATCCCCCCATAAAACTGCTAATAACTTAGACACCACTTAAAATAATTCATAAATTCATTGAAATTGCAAAATTGTTCAGAGGACGACTTTGAGTAGGTTACTACTAAATCACTTTAAGCTTTAGATACCCTTTAATCATAGAGAGATTTATGGGCTTATTTATCAAAAACCTCATTTGTGGGGTTCAGAGGGTTTTTTTCTACTTTAAATAAATTACCAAATTACAGAAACTCAAATGTTTGCATATTTATTTATATAAAAAATCAGAACATAAAACTCATTTGAATACAATCGTTGTGAAAATAGCGCAAATTACTTGAATTTGGGAGTTTACAAGATCAAAAAAACTCAAAAGATGTGAAAATCTCATCTTAAAAAATGGCTTGAATTTTGCCTAGGACAGCTCCCATTGACTTCTATATGAACTTGCAAGCTTTCAGATACATTTGTTTTATATTTAAGTTTTTCAAGTTTCTTGTGGTTAATAAATAACAAACATTTGAGGTTTTGGAAATATGACTCAAATCAGAGAGTTTTTGTGCAATAACATTTCAATTGTGGCAAATATTTGAATTTGAACTTTGATACATCACCCCCTTAGTGTTAATTAGGAATTCGGAAACAACCCCAAAAACAATTAGAAACACTTAAATCCTTATCTTAAGTATAGTATTGGAATATAGGCCATACTATTGTTTGTTTCATCATTGCCAATTATTATTTAGTGGGCTTTAAGATTACATCCATGGTCTTATTAAATAACTAACCTATTTTATCTGTCTAATATATCAATTAAACACAGAAGTATATGTAATAAATGTCCTTGTCTTACCTCCTCTAGTGCCATAAGGCTTGGGGAAGCTGACTTGCTTACACACAAATAAAACTCTATCTGTCGCTACAGTTGCTTCTTGTATCGAATGTATAAAGAAATCAAATTATAATAGAATTCAAAAAATATCAACAAAGTCAAGTTTTTCTCTCTGCTGATACTGCTGCTGCTCTCTCGAAAGACTCAGTAACAGTGGTGACTCTGGAGTGTTAACTTGCTGAAAGGCTTGCTTTCCATTATGATGTCATCACTTTGTGCATAGTTACAGTTGCAATACTCACAATGCTGGAAGCTTCACTCAGTGGTTGCCATTATGATGTCATCAACAGAAAGTTGTTCAGTGAAATACCTTTTAGCTTGAAAACTCATACATTTTCAACTTATAAACTCACAATTAATATTCTGGTTGTTTAATAAATAAGCAAACATTTGAGTTTCTTTAAATTGTGAGTTTATGTGAAGTAGACAAAACCTCACACATTTTATTATTGATAAATGAGCCCACAAATATCTTTGTAACTAAACTGTATCGAAAGCCCAAAAAATGAATTGTTATTAACCTACTCAGAGTCATCCTCTGAACACTGTTGCAATTTGAATGGATTTATGAATATTCTATTTTAAGTGGTTTCTAAGATATCCGCAGTTTTAGACTTCTAATAGCAGGCTTGATTCTACAGCTCTTTTTAAAGGCCTAAAGAGTCAGCAAACGTGTCAATGTCCTTTTTATGCACTTCCTGTATTCAGTAAACATACAGGTTGCCATAATTCAAATGATATAATGGTCTGGTATACCATTTTTCTGAGCTCAAGTAGCTGAAAATGTGAAGTTTTAGATCCTTGTCCCACAGACAGAGCCCATTCAAAGTGGGTACATTGTTTTTTTATGTATCATTTTGTTATATTACCATGCATTAGATAGATAGATAGATAGATAGATAGATAGATAGATAGATAGACATAGAGATGATAGATATAGCGATAGATATAGCGATAGATAGATAGATAGATAGATAGATAGATAGATAGATAGATAGATAGATGATTAGATAGATAGATAGATAGATAGATAGATAGATAGATAGATAGATAGATAGATAGATAGATAGATGATAGATAGACTTTTTGATATAAATGGTGTTTTAATACAAGAAGTACCAATACAAGCATTATATAGAGCAGTGATTCCCAACCTGTAGCTCATGAGCAACATGTTCATTGAACATCTCATTGGCTGTTGCTCCCAGTGGCCTCAAAGCAGATGATTATTTTTTAATTTTGGGCTTGATGACAAGTTTTAGTTGCATAAAAACCTTGTGTACTGTCAAACAGACTTGATTCACACTCACTTGATTCGTGAGAAGGATATTCACCGTTTACCCCCCCAAAGATATATGCCTTTTTGGCACTTTTCTCCATAATCCTGTTGTTTTACTATACAGGTTAATGTGGAGATACAGATCCTTATATATATATTTTTTGTACGTTGAGCATTTAAGGTTTTTCCTCAATACATCCACATCGTCCTGCATAAGTAGGAATATGTCTTTACTTGCCACTAGCACACATCGCTATTTTTTGTCAGTGTATTTTGCCGTCTTCGCCCTTTGGTAAAGGATGTAATCAGACGCATTACAATGTTGCGCATTGGGTTGCTGTAATTTCAGATAGGGTTTACATTTCGTCAGCGCCCTATTGTGATGCATAGCGCGGTGATTGGCTCCTACTCCGCTTCGATGCTGATTATGAGGTGGAGCGCTCCGATTGGTTCGTTCATTACAGGCTTTTCCAAGGTGTTAAATAGGAGTGTGTTACCGGTTTCTTTCTTGCCATTGACAAAGCCCGCAATTTGGCGGGTGAAACGTGCGTCAGGCGCATTTTAGCTTCTGGTTAGGCAGGCGTCTGATAGGGACATAGAATTGGGTGACTGGGTGATCGGATCGGGAGGGGACCTCTGTGGGTGAAGGGTTTGGACAAATGATGATCCGTGGGTCTGATACTAGTTGATACTTGTACCTTTGGTACATTTGTGCTCCAAACGCACCTATGCACTTCAAGGCTCCAGGGCTTTCGTTATCCTGGTTCTCACTCCTCTAACCTCATACCAAGAAGGGAGGGATCCTCAAGTGGGTGAAGGGGTTGGTTTGGTGTGGGGCAGCCTTGGTTGTATCAGATAGATGTTGCTTGGCCGATGTGCTAAGTAATTACCAGTTGCGCTCCAACCGCAACTTTGTATTGATGTATTTGCACATTTCCCCTCGAACCCGGTGTTGCCGAGTCAATCAGTCTCCTATACTTAACCTTAATTTTAATGTTGCTCTCTAGACCTTGGTTTTAAGGATTTATTAAATGTTTAGTTTTACTTTAATTTTGCTTCACTGGAGTCTTGGTATTTACGGATGGGAAGGTGCAGTTCTGTGGGTCAGTTCTTTTTTCTTTCTACTGTCAAACAGAGCCTCCTGCCAGTCCTTACAAAGGCTACCAATAGCCAATTACAGCCCATATTTGACATCCTAGTGAACTTTTTGCATGTTTATGTTTCTGTCCAATTTTCATTTATTAAACATTCCCTAAATTAATACAGTAATTAACTGTATACATATCATGGCTTCAACATCAAGGAAAGGGCAGAGCTGAAGCAGTCAAGCTCAGGAGGAAAACACCAAGAAAAAGTAAGGACGCCCTCTGCAATTACAGGTAAAAACTTTCTATTTGGATGTAATTACAGTAATTAACTTGTAAAGGCTTTCACCGTTTTTACTGAAGATCGTGGCGGACAATTAGGGTTCACCTTATACAGTATATATGTTTTACCTTGTAGGCAGTTAAATAGAAATCTGGCAGTCTTTAAAGGGTATATGATCCTTAGTGTTTCACTGGAACAAAATCCATAGTAAACAATATTGTAGCCTCTGTATAACCAGACAGGCAAAGTGTATTGAAGTGTTAAAGAATAATACATACTGATACATAGGTCCCCTGCAGTGAAAAAAGTATATTTTACAAATTCCTTGCTGTTCCTTGACTTTTCCAAAATATTTTCAGTAAACAAGCAGGACTGCACATTGCTCTCTGTTTCTCCTCGTGCTGAGAGACCAAGCAAGATACTAACTTTCTAATTGATGTTTGAGGTGAAGAAGTTTCTGGGAATTAACTCTCTGAGCACTGCTATAGAGAATGGAATTGAAGTGGAACCTAAGTGAAATATTCTTTCCTTCAAACAATATCCCATTAACAATATCACATTCCACATTTCTAAACCTCTCAGATCTTTTGCTGAGGACCTTACACAGTTGTTATTACTTCTGGAGACCTTATCTAGAGAAAGATAGATGCAAATAAACTTTTGCTACCACAATAGGCTATTGTCTACTTAACTAATCGGAAATGACTTCAACAGCTAAATAGCCAACAGTTTAGAAGAATAATGGGGAGATTGATTATATATATCAGTGGAATTAAAATGGAGTTAAGTTGGGAAGCATTTTTCTCAAAAAGCAAGACAGTTGCAACTAGAAGACAACCTGAAGATAAAGTGGGGAAATATGAAAGCTAATATAAGGAAACTTCCCTTTAAAACAAGGGTAACAGACACAGCTCAACTGGAATAGTAGCCATAAATACAATAAAAAAATCGTAAGCTATTTGCAAGGAGTGTGTATGTTCTACATATGTTTGCATCTATATGCCTCAGGCACAGAGGCAGGGCAGGCAATTATTTTCACTTTCCATTCTGCGCTTCCTACTATCTCTTCCCTTTCCTCCTCACTGTCTAAAATTATGCAGCCTGTGCATTGGCATCAAGTGCCCCATTCGGGCACCTACATAAGAATCTTGGATGATGCAAAGCTTGCCTTAATAACAACTTACTAAATGCATCCTACCTGCTACCTGTCATTGTGTAATTCCAAGACTGAAGGAAACAAGATGTAGATACAGATGAAGCCAATTTGGTTTGTGTGTTTGACACAGAATAACTAAACCCAGATATCCCACTTATCCCATTTAGGATCAGGGCACATGCTCAGATTTCGGGGATATTAGTCGCCTGGCTAATGAAAAGGTAGTTAAGATGACTTTAGATAACACCGTTTCTTCAGTTAATCCCGAGTCATGACGCATTTAACACACAAATCCGAGTGGCTTCATCTGTACTTTAAATAGTGTAAGTAGTAAAGATTATTTTGCTTGACTAACACTATACAAAATAATTTAGAGTTATTTGTTAAGGTGATAGATCCCCTTAATATTGCCCATAGTGTTTGTGAGTATAATAGGGTCCTTAGTTTCTAAGCTCCACTGGGACAAAGACTGGTGTGAATGATGTGTAACCTCTGAAAAGAATTGCTTTACATTTTATAAAGAAAAACAATAATATACTCATAACTCAGAAATGTCTCTCAAAGCTTTATTTCACATCTTTACAGGGGTCATATCTACCAATTCTACACCAAAACAAAAACTCAAAAGCCTCTATAAGTGAATTGGATGCGGGAGAATTTTTCAGAGAATCTGGTCGATAATTGGTTTTCTGACTTTGCCTCTTGTTGAGTTATCCCAGTTAAGAAATCATAATTAGCGATGGATGAATTCACGGCAAATTTCCAAGTTTCGCTGCCCACGAATAAATTTGCGAATTTGCAGCGAAAATTAATGGACACCGCAGAATTGTCACCGGTGGCAAAATCCGCATTTCGCTAATTTTTCGCTGGTTTGCGAATTTCACAGGAAATTCGCAAAATTTGTGGACAAAGTCGCCCATCACTAATCATAATCAAAATGTTTGTGGTTACGCTGATACGTAGGTTTGTTTACTGTAAGGAACTATAATAAAACCAAGGCTTGCCTTTTCCCAAAAATATTTAATACAATTAATATATGTGTCTTAAACTAATGAGGGAATTATTATATTGGTGCTTCTTGTCTGAGGGAAATGCTTGCATAAATACCTAGTACATAGAAAAGCCTTATGCATCCATGTGTGCCATGCATGACATTCAAGACTACCTATGAAAATCAAGAATCGGATTAGTCTAGGCGGGGGGAGTACTAAAATCATTCCACTATACTAACACTTAATTCAATGGCAAACCACTATTCTTCCGGCAATTCAAATATCTACACAAAACTAAACAACAAATTAAATTATAATTCCAATTATAAATACAGTTGTGATCAGAATAATAGCAAGGTGTGTTTAAAAAAGTCAATAAAGCTCAAAATCTTATAATAATAGCTTTTATTTCCATACAAGCAAATGCATTGGGGACAGGTCACATTCTATTCCAAAGCAAAACATGAAGAAAAATGTATAAAATGTGTTATTCCTTTACAGAGGAAGAAAAGGGAATATTAGGCTGTTCAAAAAAATAGTAGGGTCTGCATTCTTCTTTTAAAGCTCATAATTTCCCTGTATGAACTGAAAAAATGTTTTAAGATTTTGCTTTCCTTTGAATTACTGAACTAATATTGAGTTGTATAATCACTGTTTCTGAGAACTGCTGCACGTCTGTGTTGCATGAAGTTGACCAACTTCTGGCACCAGTTCCATTCCACAATTCTTCTGCATTTCTTGGTTTTGCCTCAGAAACACCATTTTTGATGCCACCCCACAAGTTTTCTATTGGATTATGGTCCAGCGATTGGGCTGGCCACTCCATAACTTCAATCTTGGGGTCATTGTCTTGTTGAAACTCCCATTTCAAGGACATTTCCTTTTCAGCATAAGGCAACATGACCTCTTCAAGTATTTTCATGTATTGAAACTGATCCCTGGTATGCAATAAATAGGCCTAACACCATAGTATGAGAAACATCCCCACATCATGCTTGTACCACCATGTTTCACTGTCTTCACAGTGTACCGTGGCTTGAATTCAGTGTTTGGGGGTCGTCTGACAAACTCTCTGCGACCCCTAGACCCAAAAAGAGCAATCTTGCTTTCATTAGTCCACAGAATGTTGCACTATTTCTCTTAAGGCCAGTCAATGTGTTCTTTGGCAAATTGTAACCTCTTCAGCACATCTTTTTTTTAACAATGAGACATATTGGGGCTTCTTGCCAATAGCTTGGCTTCACATAGGTGTCTTCTAACAGTATCTTCTAACAGCATCACAGGTAACTTTAGACCATTTTCCTGGTGCTCAACATTGGCTTTGCCATTTTGGCTATTTTTCTATCCATTTGAATAGTAGTTTTACACTTTCTTCTACACCTTTCAGGGTTTTTTTGGTGCAGGGTTTTTTTTTTAAAGTTTTCTCCACAGTTTTACAAAAACCTTTACGGGCAGCAAAACACGAAGATTTGTCACAAATCCATGCTGGGCGAATAAATTCGCCCATCACTACTAATCAGTAATCGGTTGCTATGGGTTAAATAAATTAACCCCATTGAGCCTAGTTTCGAACAGAAAATCCACAGCTGATACCAATAAGCTCAGGTAAAAGTAAATCAACCATCTATGAGACAGAACTGAGTTTCTTCTAATCATTTTCATCATTATCATGGTTGGAGGCTGTTTAAAGGCTAGGTAAGGCATATTTCTGTGGATGTTAATTAATGATAACTATTTATGTAATGTCACATTAAGGCCTGGAATTTGCAAACAATTTGGTTGGATAAGGAATGTATACACATTTGTGGAATGGAAGTAAAAATAGAAGATTTGTGCCAAAAGAAGAGAGATATGGGTACTAGGGTGAAGATAAGATCAGCAAAATTCACTCTGTTAAGAGGGCATCTTTTTTTTCTGTACTTGACAACGTTCCAATCACAAATGGATAAATTTCCAATATCAGACAAATTGGGAGGGAAAAAGCTTGATAAACACAGGAAAGTAAAAATTGGCAAAAATTTTTATTTAGTTGGCAAATTTACTGCATCACATTGATTCTAATATATTACATTTACTTCCAGATCAGTGTAGTCAGTGATATTATAAAACAAACTGCAGTTCATCTTTAAATTCTAATTAAATTTAAACTGTTACCTGGTTAATTAGCCTAGTTGCTTCAGTCAAACTGAATAAAAGAGGGGTTGAATATAATTAATTTTTAAATAAATATTAGGAATGGCAATAAGACTGAAGCCTTAGGGTAATGACATATACAGCTATTTATAAGCATTGTTTTTAGATTGTTATTCAAGAGAAAAAAAGCCTCCATTTAAAACTACCCTCCTTTTAATTTACACGGCAGTTGCCTAGAAAGTACTAAATGCATTTTCATGTCAAGTGATTATTACCTAAGCATCACCCTGTATGCTAAAGCCATTATTTTCATTCTGGGTTAAATTGCCCAACAAGTTTGGCCATACATTATGTAGCAGGGTCTCTATTGGTGGAGAGCATTGCTTTTAAAAGAATTGTTCAGCATAAAAATAAAAACTAGGTATGTAGATAGACTGTACAAAATAAAAACATGTTTCTAATATACAGTAGTTAGTTGGCCAAAAATGTAATGTATAAAGGCTGGAGTGACTGGATGTCTAACATAATAGCCAGAACACCACTTCCTGCTTTGCAGTTCCCTTGGTTTCCACTGATTGGTTACCAGGCAGTAAATAATCAGGGGGGGGCACATGAGTCATAACCATTTGCTTTTGAATCTGAGCTGAATACTGAGGATCGGTTGCAAACTCACTGAACAGATATGTCCCATGTGCTGACTAACTCAGAGTTAGAGAGCTTAAAAGCAGGACGTAGTGTTATTTTCTGTTATGTTAGACATTTAGTCACTTCAGTCTTTATACATTACATTTTTGGTTAATTAACTATATTAGAAACATTTTTTTTTTATTTACCAAGTTTTTTTTACACTGTACTGTTCCTTTAATTTGAGTAGATATTCATAGTTTCATGGAATAAAGCCTAAAGAAACAGAATACTTGACTGATACAGTACAATTTAATAAATATTCTTGCATACTGCATTCACCAACATATAAATATTCTCTACCCAAGTACTGTACTTTGTCACTAGGTAGCATCCTCATTGAATTGCAGAACTAGTAGCTGGGAGTTACTATATATACTGCATATCAATTAAAGTAATATATTTCAAGGTTAGGAAGAGCCATGATAAAATCAGTTTCTAAGCATTGTTTGATAATTGGCATGCACCAGAGCATCAAAAATAACCATGCAGCACAATTGTCCATTCACATTTATATTTGTGGGGATAATTGTAGAGAAGAGGTTTAATATCATTATTGGAGCACAAGGTGAACAACTAGCCACACAGTCAAAGTGACTCACCCACTTACAGAAGCAACTGTGCACATATTGATATAGAAGAGTAGACTAGAGGTGATACTAGAGATGAATACTGAACTAATACTGATGCATAGGGTATTCTGCTTGGGTTCACAAAGGATTAAAGAAAGGATTATGATGGGGATTTACTTTATATAAAGAGCAAAGGGTTGGAGAAAGTTTGTATTAAACAATACAAAAACTATAAAATCCACATTAGATTACATGACAACACAGGACCCAGTGCAGCCTGTATATTCTGATTAGTGATGGGCTAATATGGGGCGTTTCCCTTTGTCAAAAAATTCAGAAATTTCCATCGAAATTTGCGAAACAGCGCAGATGTCTAGTTTTTGACACCGGCGTCCGTTTTTTTGACGCCGGTGTCCATTATTTTGACGCCGGCGTCCGTTTTTTTATGCCGGTGTAAATTCCAAAGTCCAAAAAAATGGACGCAGGCGGCAAAAAAATGGACGGGGGAATTTGCCGCAAATTCCTGTCTGGCGAATAAATTCGCCCATCACTAATTCTGATTATTAATCAGTTTTGTTGTATCGGCTTCAGGCAGATATTATTTGACTTGTGCAGTTTTCATCATTTATGATGATTCTTTATCCGCCCAGACCACACTGAGCATGTGCACAGTCTTGGTCTTGCAAAGATGTTTAACAAAGTTACAAGATAGTGACCCCCTGTGACCAACTTTGAAAGCATAAACTATGTGTTTGATTAAGCTTGTGGTGCAGTAAGTTCATGTTTATGTTTAATCAAAGATGGCGACTGTGATGCAATGATAGGGGATCACCTGATTGGAGTTTGGCAGGCAACGTGCAAGATACGGTAAAGGTAATAGTAATAACTCTGCTGTCTGTAAGTGGAATAAAAATGTTTTGTTATTTGGTATAAAATTCTCTGATATACCTGAATAAGATATGGAGGAAAATATTTTAATCGCTCTTATTGGGCAAAGAATGTTCATTTATTTGTGGATAACATTGTATTGGACTATTGATTTGAACTATGGGCTCCAAGCCTCACTATAGACTTTGTGTGCCGACCCTCCTTTTGGACTTACATTGCACTTTGGGCAATTAAACGGCGAAAGAGGCAGGATTTTTTATGCCTTAAATGTTGTGATAGCACTAATGTTTGTATCCTGACGAAGGGAGGGCTGTAACCATGAAATATTGCTGCACAAGTGCTCACAATGAAAGGGGTAGGCTCCTTACCTGCAGTGAATATGGTGTTTGTACAACTCTCTAAAAATCCTATAAAAACTTTAATATCGGCATGATAAAGTCAAATGATAGAAGGAGCTGAACTCAGTATGTTATATGTTCAGTCAGGGCCACATAAGATACAGTATGTGGGGGGCTGCATAGACTGTAGCCTGTAGACTGTAGAGTGTACTACAATATTTAAAGGAGAAGGAAGGCCTAAAATGAAGGAAGCTTTATTAGAAAGGTCTATATAAATACACCAGTAAACTCTCAAAGTAATGCTGCTCTGAGCCCTCTGTCAAAAGAAACACCACATTTGTTTCCTTCTATTGTGTACACATGGGCTTCTGTATCAGACTTCCTGTTTTCATCTTAAACCTCCAGGGCATGGTGTTGAGCATGCTCAGTTTGCTCCTCTCTCTCTCCCTCCCTCCTCCCCTCCGTGCTGTAATCTGAGTCCAGAGCTGTGAGTGAGCAGGGAGAGACTCAGGCAGGAAGTGACGTCACACCAAGCCAATATGGTAGTTGCTATCTTAAACAAACAGAGAACACTTCAAGAGCTGTTTACTCAGGTATGGTAAAGCATTCTGCAGAATAAATATAGTGTTATAGCTTGCACTATTGTGGCTAATCTATTGGCAATAAACTGCTTCAGTAACTTTCCTTCTCCTTTAAAACATTAACCCACATCTTTACAGGAGTTCTAATAACTTGTTTTGTTATAAATTAGGGTCATTGTTCAACGTCTGCATTTCTAACATAACTGCTTAATTATTTAGGATTTCCCTTACGCAGGTATTAAATACCAATTTTCAGATGATAAGAACACTTTCAATTAAAAGACAAAGAAGGGGAGCGGGCTACAATTTCAGGTAGAGAGGTCCATATGCGAAACAACAGTTTGACAAGCCTGATCTATTGGTTTCACATTGAGCATTAACAATGGGGTTTCCTTGTTACTTCGATCGACATTCTGATCTGTCACAGTTGTGAATTGATAGAGTGTAAAATGCTATTATATTGAAGGGTTTTTTCACCTTTACATTACATTTGTAATTGGTATTTATTTTTGTGCGTGTGGTTTTTTTATATTGGTATTGTTTGACTTTAAGGGGCACATTTACTATGGGTCGAATATGGAGGGTTAATTAACCCTGCATATTCGACCATCGAAGTTAAATCCCTCAAATATCGAAGTCGAAGGATTTACCGAAATTTATTCGATCGAACGATCAAAGGGAAAATCGTTTGATTCGAACGATTTGAAAGATTTTAATCCATCGATCTAACGATTTTTCTTAGATTAGAAATTGCTAGGAAAGGGGACCTTCCCCATAGACATTGATGCTCGGTAGGTTTTAGGTGGCAAAGTAGTTGGTCGAAGTTTCTTTTAAAGAGACAGTACTTCGACTATCGAATGGTCGAATAGTCGAACGATTTTTAGTTTAAATCGTTCGTTTCAAAGTCGTAGTCGAAGGTCGAAGTAGCCAAAAAAATACTTTGAAAGTCGAAGTATTTTTCATTCTAATCCTTCATTCGAGCTAAGTAAATGTGCCCCTAAGATATTTCCAGTTTGAAGATGAAAAAGCAGAGTTTCTAAGGCACAGAGCAGCTTAGAAGAGAGGTCCTCCAATGCTTAATAAACCAAGAAGCCACTTAATACCAGCAACAGCAAAATATAGGGGATCCATTTGTATAAGATATATACAGGTATTAGTCTGACTTCTTAGTTATATTGTGCGACTTGTACAAGGCTTTGAGACGTTCTTATGCTAGTGAGTATGCACAAATTTCAAAACATTTTAAGAATTGCTCTTAAGGTACTCCAATAGTAGTGAATACACCTTTACAGTTACACTTAAAAAAATATATGTCCACATTAGTGATGAATGAATTTTTTGGCCAGGCATCCATGGAGTCCAATGGGTGAAAAAAAATTGCCGTTCGTAAAATATTTGTTGCACACAGACTTCAATACATTTGGCATATTTTTTGGCGTTTCGAGAGTTTTCGGAGAAGCAAAATTGGTGAGATTCGCCCATGGCTATTCCAGATTAATATACATTAAAATCATGATAGAGAGATAAGACCATTTTGTTTAAAACAATCTGATGTTTATTTACAAATAGTTTAATATAAAAATATATGCCAATTCTGCTCTGCATCCTTTAAACATGTGGTTGGTTGCTGTAGTAAATCCACCACCCACTCTCTTCTTCGAATATTTAATTCTTCTGAAGTTTTCCTTTTGCTCACTTTTCTCTCTTCAACAAAGTTCAAATTGATGTCACTGCAAAAATGACAATGAACAGAGTTAGGAGGTTGTACAGACCATGTGCCTGGGGCCAGAAAACGAAATCTAAATATCTGGTTTCTCAAGCTTACCTTTCAGATGTTCAAAACAGGGTTATCCTGCTGACTTTTCCAAGTATCAATCTCTAAATTCTTTTTTTAGAATGTATGTGCTTGGAGTTTATTTTCTCCTAAACATAAAAGAAAAGCAAAAATGAGATACACAATGAGAACAAATCACTTCTATCATTTGAAAGAGACTCCAACCCACAGCATTGTGCATTTATACTCATACTCATTGTGTATTAAATATACAGTAGTTTTATATTCTAGCTGTCTGTGGTGAGAATGTCCCCTCCTGAAAACTCTTTAGTCTCTTCCAGTTGTTCAAAATACAGATTTTTCATAGTTTTTTAAGAAGTCCTTACCTTTTTTTGGCATTTTTCTCTGGGCCTTCTCTGCTTTGGTTTGGCCTTTTTCTTGATGTTGATGCTATAAAATGCATTAGTGACATCATTAATAAGTAACATACAGTATGTCCTGTGTATGTATCTAGAGTACCTACATCATTTTTGCAATGAGGCTCAACATGATCATTCAGCAACATGATCCCACTATTCTAAGGGGCATATTTATCAAAGGTCGAAGGTCGAAGTTAAAAAAACTTCGAATTTCGAATTCAAAAAGACCAACTGAATGGTGGTCGAAGTTTTTTGGGGTCGAAGTGGGCCAAATTCAGCGTACTCCGATCTACTTCGATTCAAAGTTTTTTCAACTTCGACCTTCGATCTCCCAAACTCCCCCAATTACCTCCATGCAGGTTCTAGGAGGTCCCCCATAGGCTAAAACAGCACTTCGGCAGCTTTTAGGTCGATTGTTTTAAAGAGACAGTACTTCAAAAAAATTCGATCTTCGAAGTTTTTTTCTAATTCGAATCAAATTTGGACTATTCCCTAGTCGAAGTACACAAAAAAATAGCTAGGAATTCAAAGTTTTTCAATTCGAAACTTCACCTCGACCTTTGATAAATCTGCCCCTTAATCTTTTTTATACATCTACACCGCCATATAGGTATCAGAATCGATACTGATTTAATAATTATGAGAAGACTGTTAGAAAAGTCCAATTAATATGACACACACATAGTCGCCCATACGTATTTCTCACACATTCTAATAATATATACTTTAACTCATATTTAGTGATGGGCGAATTTGCGCCGTTTCGCGCGAAATTTGCAAAACGGCCGGCGTCCGTATTTACGCCGTATTTGGCGTCCGTTTTTTTTTGCGAAAATGCGCCGGCGTCCATTTTTTTTGACGTCGCCAAATTTTCACCAGTGAATTTTAGTGCCCGTTTTGCGAATTTATTCGCTGGCGGCGAATTGCGCTAATTCGCCCATCATTACTCACACACATATTCTACCACAAACACATAAATATGCAGATATGTCCCCATACCTCTGTTCTCTGCTGCAGTTTGATTTTCATTTTCCCTGAAGATCAGGTTCTTCTTGCGGCTAATCTTCGCATGCTTTTTATTATCATAATAGAAAGTAATGCACTGCGCTGTGGTTTTTGTCTGGATCTGTAACAGGCAAGGGAAGAGACTGACTGCTAAGGACACAACTTAAATAAACACACAACACTTACAACTTAATAAATGACTTGCCACTTATAAAGCAAGCAAATATTCCATATAGCAGCTAATTATCTATCTATCTATCTATCATCTATCTATCTGTCTGTCTGTCCGTCCGTCCGTCCGTCCGTCCGTCCGTCCGTCCGTCCGTCCGTCCATCCATCCATCCATCCATCCATCCATCCATCCATCTATCTATCCATCCATCCATCCATCCATCCATCCATCCATCCATCCATCCATCTATCTATCTATCTATCTATCTATCTATCTATCTATCTATCTATCTATCTATCTATCTAACGGCACACCAGACCATTATATCATTTGAATTACGGCTAAAAACATATTGTGTTCACTGCATTGAGTTTAAAAACTATTGCCTACCATTCTGTGTATTTTCCAGAAATCTTTTCCATATCTCGACATTCCTTTTGAAAAGGTGATCTTTTCCTCCATAGACCACTCATCAGATCCTACAGAAGAAATACATCATATTGATGGCTCAGTATCACAATAAAGGGTGATAACAAAGAATATATAAGTGCTCATATACTAAAATCCATTATTTTTCTATAAACACATCTGATCTTTACCTTTACCAATTCCTTCCTGCTCCAGTGGCTCTGATACCAATTCTGCCTCATCGTTGTCAAAGGCAGCTAAGGATTTTTCTCTTAGATCTGGTAAATCTGCCTGGTACTCTGGGCCAATGCATCTGATAAAAAGGAAAAACATAAACCTATAACATCATTTTTGTACCTTTCCCTGCCTAATTAACAGAAAGTTGTAGGGCAAATATATAAGGTTGTGGTGGTGCAATATCGTTACCCTATCAGATATAAATAAGGGAATTCATTCATTTTGTGCACTGTAATTGTAAACCAATTTCTTAAAACTTTTATATTCAGAAATGCTACAAAACGGGTGGTATTATTACTTACATTTTTGAAGGCGGCTGCTCAGTATCATCAATGTCAGGAATAGGGCAATTCCTTTTCCTGGATGTTGTTGGAGCTACAAAACAGAAGAGAAATATACAGTAAGGAAAACATGCATTATGTGTGTGGCTGTGCCTTATTCACTACAGGTACTATAGTTTTTTTTATAAATTTTTCTGCAAAATGTGTTTCTATATAACTTGGATCAATATTCTTTTTTTGATACCAATGTGGATTTATGCTAGATTAGTTCCAATCAATTAAAAGGTAAACTACAAGGCAAAACAATTCTGTTGGGTTTAAGTAACTTTGAAATTATGTTTTTTTGCAGACTCAAGATATGGTGATCAAATTTACAGGGAGATCACTTATACAGAAACCCCCTGGTCCCAAGCTTTCTGAATTATAGATCCCATAATTAACCTGTTTAACTAGAAGCTATTGGACAATGTAGCTGTACATTTTGGGCCAATTAATGCTGAATCCAGAATTTGGTTCGGTATTCAGACAGGATTCGGTCATTTTCAGAAGGATTCTGATTCAGCCGAATCTTTGTGTCTTTCTGAACCGAATCTGAATCCTTAAGATCCTGTGACTTTTTGTCACAAAACAAGGAAGTAAAAAAAATGTTTCCGTGGCTCTCTTTTTCCCTCCCCCTCACTGATTGTTTTGATTGACCATTCAAAATCATACTTGATAATTCTTTGCGCCAGCAACCAAAATTGCACCTACCATTCTCATTCTCAGAAATATGAAATTCTTGCAGCCCATTTGGTCTGCGTCTTCTCCGTGCAGATCTCCTCATTGGGACGCTGCTCGTGCCTGCTTGATCACTTATTTTCTTTGCAAAAATAAAACAGAATGAAAATGGTCTTTATGTTTATTTTTTATTGATTGAGATGACATATTATACATAATAAAAATGTATTTCTTTTCTGCCAGGGACAAAGCATTTTAAACTATTTTGCTAGCTTTAGGGTCATTGTTTTAAGAGGGAGGTTATATGTAGACTTTATAAAAAGATTATACACTTTTGCAATTACATTTATTTTCTTCAGTGGTTTCTGAGATATTTGCATTTTTAGACCACTGATGCCAGGCTTTTGACTCAACTGAATGTTAGCAACCTCCTGTGAATACATAGAAAGGACATCAACAAGGTTGCTGACTTTCTAGGCCTTCAAATATAGCCGTAGAATCAAGCCTGCTATTAGAAGTCAAATGTGGGAATGTAATGAAAGTCGATAACGGAAAAAATATTCATAATGTGAAAAGTTATGCCTCTGTGTGCAAATTTAATACAGCTTTTGCGAACCCGGAAACTGTTTAGCAACCACTTAACGATAGTGGAAGAAGGTTTTATAGTTCTTGTCAGTGCACAGTGAATGTAATAAAAGGATTACATCCAAAAGAGTACAACACCTCCAAGCACTTCTTAAAAGTGGCCAATGCGCAATGAAAATTCACAATGCAATAACAGTTTAAGGAAGAATATTACATTGCAAAATGTAAATTTTTTGTGCAAACTGTTTTGCTCTTTCCGACTTATAATAACATCCCCCCATAAAACTGCTAATAACTTAGACACCACTTAAAATAATTCATAAATTCATTGAAATTGCAAAATTGTTCAGAGGACGACTTTGAGTAGGTTACTACTAAATCACTTTAAGCTTTAGATACCCTTTAATCATAGAGAGATTTATGGGCTTATTTATCAAAAACCTCATTTGTGGGGTTCAGAGGGTTTTTTTCTACTTTAAATAAATTACCAAATTACAGAAACTCAAATGTTTGCATATTTATTTAAAAAATCAGAACATAAAACTCATTTGAATACAATCGTTGTGAAAATAGCGCAAATTACTTGAATTTGGGAGTTTACAAGATCAAAAAAACTCAAAAGATGTGAAAATCTCATCTTAAAAAATGGCTTGAATTTTGCCTAGGACAGCTCCCATTGACTTCTATATGAACTTGCAAGCTTTCAGATACATTTGTTTTATATTTAAGTTTTTCAAGTTTCTTGTGGTTAATAAATAACAAACATTTGAGGTTTTGGAAATATGACTCAAATCAGAGAGTTTTTGTGCAATAACATTTCAATTGTGGCAAATATTTGAATTTGAACTTTGATACATCACCCCCTTAGTGTTAATTAGGAATTCGGAAACAACCCCAAAAACAATTAGAAACACTTAAATCCTTATCTTAAGTATAGTATTGGAATATAGGCCATACTATTGTTTGTTTCATCATTGCCAATTATTATTTAGTGGGCTTTAAGATTACATCCATGGTCTTATTAAATAACTAACCTATTTTATCTATCTAATATATCAATTAAAAACAGAAGTATATGTAATAAATGTCCTTGTCTTACCTCCTCTAGTGCCATAAGGCCTGGGGAAGCTGACTTGCTTACACACAAATAAAACTCTATCTGTCGCTACAGTTGCTTCTTGTATCGAATGTATAAAGAAATCAAATTATAATAGAATTCAAAAAATATCAACAAAGTCAAGTTTTTCTCTCTGCTGATACTGCTGCTGCTCTCTCGAAAGACTCAGTAACAGTGGTGACTCTGGAGTGTTAACTTGCTGAAAGGCTTGCTTTCCATTATGATGTCATCACTTTGTGCATAGTTACAGTTGCAATACTCACAATGCTGGAAGCTTCACTCAGTGGTTGCCATTATGATGTCATCAACAGAAAGTTGTTCAGTGAAATACCTTTTAGCTTGAAAACTCATACATTTTCAACTTATAAACTCACAATTAATATTCTGATTGTTTAATAAATAAGCAAACATTTGAGTTTCTTTAAATTGTGAGTTTATGTGAAGTAGACAAAACCTCACACATTTTATTATTGATAAATGAGCCCACAAATATCTTTGTAACTAAACTGTATCGAAAGCCCAAAAAATGAATTGTTATTAACCTACTCAGAGTCATCCTCTGAACACTGTTGCAATTTGAATGGATTTATGAATATTCTATTTTAAGTGGTTTCTAAGATATCCGCAGTTTTAGACTTCTAATAGCAGGCTTGATTCTACAGCTCTTTTTAAAGGCCTAAAGAGTCAGCAAACGTGTCAATGTCCTTTTTATGCACTTCCTGTATTCAGTAAACATACAGGTTGCCATAATTCAAATGATATAATGGTCTGGTATACCATTTTTCTGAGCTCAAGTAGCTGAAAATGTGAAGTTTTAGATCCTTGTCCCACAGACAGAGCCCATTCAAAGTGGGTACATTGTTTTTTTATGTATCATTTTGTTATATTACCATGCATTAGATAGATAGATAGATAGATAGATAGATAGATAGATAGATAGATAGATAGATAGACATAGAGATGATAGATATAGCGATAGATATAGCGATAGATAGATAGATAGATAGATAGATAGATAGATAGATAGATCAATAGATAGATAGATAGATAGATAGATAGATAGATAGATAGATAGATAGATAGATAGATAGATAGATAGATAGATAGACATAGAGATGATAGATATAGCGATAGGTATAGCGATAGATAGATAGATAGATAGATAGATAGATAGATAGATAGATAGATGATAGATAGATAGATAGATAGATAGATAGATAGATGATTAGATAGATAGATAGATAGATAGATAGATAGATAGATAGATAGATAGATAGATAGATAGATAGATAGATAGATGATTAGATAGATAGATAGATAGATAGATAGATAGATAGATAGATAGATAGATAGATAGATAGATAGATAGATAGATAGATAGATAGATAGATAGATAGATAGATATAGATAGATAGATAGACTTTTTGATATAAATGGTGTTTTAATACAAGAAGTACCAATACAAGCATTATATAGAGCAGTGATTCCCAACCTGTAGCTCATGAGCAACATGTTCATTGAACATCTCATTGGCTGTTGCTCCCAGTGGCCTCAAAGCAGATGATTATTTTTTAATTTTGGGCTTGATGACAAGTTTTAGTTGGATAAAAACCTTGTGTACTGTCAAACAGACTTGATTCACACTCACTTGATTCGTGAGAAGGATATTCACCGTTTACCCCCCCAAAGATATATGCCTTTTTGGCACTTTTCTCCATAATCCTGTTGTTTTACTATACAGGTTAATGTGGAGATACAGATCCTTATATATATATTTTTTGTACGTTGAGCATTAAAGGTTTTTCCTCAATACATCCACATCGTCCTGCATAAGTAGGAATATGCCTTTACTTGCCACTAGCACACATCGCTATTTTTTGTCAGCGTATTTTGCCGTCTTCGCCCTTTGGTAAAGGATGTAATCAGACGCATTACAATGTTGCGCATTGGGTTGCTGTAATTTCAGATAGGGTTTACATTTCGTCAGCGCCCTATTGTGATGCATAGCGCAGTGATTGGCTCCTACTCCTACTCCTACTACTTTTTTCTTTCTACTGTCAAACAGAGCCTCCTGCCAGTCCTTACAAAGGCTACCAATAGCCAATTACAGCCCATATTTGACATCCTAGTGAACTTTTTGCATGTTTATGTTTCTGTCCAATTTTCATTTATTAAACATTCCCTAAATTAATACAATAATTAACTGTATACATATCATGGCTTCAACATCGAGGAAAGGGCAGAGCTGAAGCAGTCAAGCTCAGGAGGAAAACACCAAGAAAAAGTAAGAACGCCCTCTGCAATTACAGGTAAAAACTTTCTATTTGGATGTAATTACAGCAATTAACTTGTAAAGGCTTTCACCGTTTTTACTGAAGATCGTGGCGGACAATTAGGGTTCACCTTATACAGTATATATGTTTTACCTTGTAGGCAGGTAAATAGAAATCTGGCAGTCTTTAAATGGTATATGATCCTTAGTGTTTCACTGGAACAAAATCCATAGTAAACAATATTGTAGCCTCTGTAGAACCAGACAGGCAAAGTGTATTGAAGTGTTAAAGAATAATACATACTGATACATCGGTCCCCTGCAGTGAAAAAAGTTTACAATTTTACAAATTCCTTGCTGTTCCTTGACTTTTCCAAAATATTTTCAGTAAACAAGCAGGACTGCACATTGCTCTCTGTTTCTCCTCATGCTGAGAGACCAAGCAAGATACTAACTTCCTAATTGATGTTTGAGGTGAAGAAGTTTCTGGGAATTAACTCTCTGAGCACTGCTATAGAGAATGGAATTGAAGAGGAACCTAAGTGAAATATTCTTTCCTTCAAACAATATCCCAGTAACAATATCACATTCCACATTTCTAAACCTCTCAGATCTTTTGCTGAGGACCTTACACAGTTGTTATTACTTCTGGAGACCTTATCTAGAGAAAGATAGATGCATATAAACTTTTGCTACCACAATAGGCTATGGTCTACTTAACTAATCGGAAATGACTTCAACAGCTAAATAGCCAACAGTTTAGAAGAATAATGGGGAGATTGGTTATATATATGAGTGGAATTAAAATGGAGTTAAGTTGGGAAGCATTTTTCTCAAAAAGCAAGACAGTTGCAACTAGAAGACAACCTGAAGATAAAGTGGGGAAAGATGAAAGCTAATATAAGGAAACTTCCCTTTAAAACAAGGGTAACAGACACAGCTCAACTGGAATAGTAGACATAAATACAATAAAAAAAAGTAAGCTATTTGCAAGGAGTGTGTTTGTTCTACATATGTTTGCATCTATATGCCTCAGGCACAGAGGCAGGGCAGGCAATTATTTTCACTTTCCATTCTGCGCTTCCTACTATATCTTCCTTTCCTCCTCACTGTCTAAAATTATGCAGCCTGTGCATTGGCATCAAGTGCCCCATTCGGGCACCTACACAAGAATCTTGGATGATGCAAAGCTTGCCTTAATAACAATTTACAAAATGCATCCTACCTGCTACCTGTCATTGTGTAATTCTAAGACTGAAGGAAACAAGATGTAGATACAGATGAAGCCAATTTGGTTTGTGTGTTTGAATAATTAAACCCAGATAACCCACTTATCCCATTTAGGATCAGGGCACATGCTCAGATTTCGGGGATATTAGTCGCCTGGCTAATGAAAAGGTAGTAAAAAGAACTTTAGATAACACCGTTTCTTCAATTAATCCCGAGTCATGACGCATTTAACACACAAATCCGAGTGGCTTCATCTTTACTTTAAAAAGTGTAAGTAGTAAAGATTATTTTGCTTGACTAACACTATACAAAATAATTTAGAGTTATTTGTTAAGGTGATAGATCCCCTTAATATTGCCCATAGTGTGTGTGAGTATAATAGGGTCCTTAGTTTCTAAGCTCCACTGGGACAAAGACTGGTGTGAATGATGTGTAACCTCTGAAAAGAATTGCTTTACATTATATAAAGAAAAACAATAATATTAATAATAATATTATACAGGTATAATGATAATGATAACATTCCTGCCAATAACATGTATAAAAAATAATGGTTTATTTTCTTGACATTGTTTTTTCTATATTATATTCTCCTCATTTTTACTTTTTGACCAGTGTGTGTAATCAGAGCTGCTTTCTATTCTCCCAAGCAGGTTTTTGTACACAGATTTACTAATTACAGCCTCACACTTGGCAGACTAATATACCACACTGCAAAATAAAACAAAGGAATGATCATTCTCTTAATTATCCTGTGATCCCTTCATCAGTGCGCGTGCTAATCATTCATGGTTTACGCAAAGAATCCTTCAGGTACTGCCTCTTTTTTCAAAGAATAGTGAAAAGACTCCACTAACACCAAAGGCATCTGAAATATTAATATAATTAGCTTGAGCAGTCAAACAATAACATCTGGTAATGCTGATATTCAGCCAATAATTGCTCTTGGCAGCAGCGGATAATCAAAACGTAGAGGACGAAGCAGTAGTCTGAATTATTGTTTCACTGCCTTTAATGAAACAGCTCCTTCTAGCTCCCTGTGCCCCTAATGCCAGCAGCTTTCTGAGGCCAACAAAAAAAGAATAATGTTCAGCAAGTGGTAGAAGAAGCCAAGATGCTGAAACACCTGGGGAAGTATTCAGCTTTCAAATAAACAATGGATACAACACAGACTAGGCATCAAAAGAGATAAAAAAAAAACAAATACATTTGAAAATTCTATGTCAGTCTGAGGTAACTAGTTCTGCTCTAGGGATGTAGCAAACTGTTCGCCGGCGAACTAGTTTGCGCGAACTTCAACTGTTCGCGTCCGCCGAATGTTCGCGAACGTCGCGCGACGTTTGCCAATTTGAGTTCGCGTTCGATTCGAATAAAAATCGTTCGACCATTCGACCATTCGATTCCTTCGACTGCTAAAATCGAGCGATTTCCATTCGTTCAAACGATTGTAAGCATTCGATTGAATGAAAAGCATTCGATCGAATGGCTTTGATCGTTCGATTCGAACGAAAATCCTTCGATCGAACGATTAAAATCCTTTGATCGTTCGAATCGAACGATTTTGCGGGTGTTCGAAGTTCGCGAACTGTTCGCGAACTATTCGCATTTTTGCCGGTGTTCGCGAACGGCGTTCGCGAACACCAAAACGGCAGTTCGCTACATCCCTATTCTGCTCTAATGTAATAAAAATCGGTAACGGAATAAATATTCACAATGCAAAAAGTTATGCATCTGTGCAAACAAATTTGCCTTCGTGTGAATTTAATATAGCTTTTCCGAACCCGGAAACTGTTTAGCGACCGCTTCCGACAGTGGAAGAAGGTTTGCGAATTTTATAGTTTGCATCATTATGCAGTGAATGTAATAAAACTTCTTACTGAAAAAGTTGTTTACGCTTGCTCCAAAAGATTACGACACCTTCAAGCACTTCTTAAAAGTGGGCAACGCACAATTAAAATTTGCAATGTGATAACAGTTTAAGAAAGAGTATTACATTTCGAAATGAGACTTTTTATTCTTATTTGTGCTAATTATATGGCTTTTTGCGACTTTTATTACATTCCCCCCATAAGATCTTCCAAATATTAAAGGGAGAGAGCATTGCTTTAACCAACTTTATGGTATATAGATATTTATGGATAATGCAACTCCAATTATCCTTGGCCATGGAACAAAGACATTTATGGTGGACCATTGAGAGAGAAAATGGAAATAATGTACAGTAAGATCAGAAAGCATTCTACATTAGAAGAACCCGATGTCTACTTTCACTATATAAGAGAACAAGATTTGGGCTTCAGGATAAGCAAATAAGTAAATAATAGGAGGCATTAACAAGCACAGTTCAATATGCAAAATGCAATTTTGTGATGGAAATTGCCATGTTTTTTAGCCATAATGCAGAGTTTTCCACCATAATTTTAGTCAATGCAAGGAGTTGCCCAGACCAAAATGTGCATTAGGGATGTAGCGAACCGCCGACAATGTGTTCGCGAACGCGGTTCACGAACACCGGCAAAAAATGCGAACAGTTCGCGAACTTCGAACATCCGAAAATCGTTCGATTCGAACGATCGAAGGATTTTAATCGTTCCATCGAACGATTTTCGTTCGAATCGAACGATCGAAGCCATTGGATCGAATGATTTCATTCAATCCAATGGCTTCGATCGTTCGATTCGAACGAAAATCGTTCGATTTTAGCGATCGAATGGTCGAATGGTCGAACGATTTTGACGCGAACGCCTATTGGCGAACGTCGCGCAACGTTCGCGAACTTGCGGCGGACGCGAACAGTCGAAGTTCGCGCGAACTAGTTCGCGCGAACTAGTTCGCCGGCGAACAGTTCGCTACATCCCTACAGTGCATGTCCTCAAATCAAATGTTGGCTAGAAGTCGATTGGAAAGGTTTGATTTTCTTGTTGGATTGAGGAACACACCAGTTCATTGATGTGGTCCTCACTGCGATGCCATGGTTATCCAACCATTTGTCCCTACGTGGGAATATTGGAGGAAGGATCTCCTTGTTTGGAGATCTGCCATGGATATACTGTAGGTATTGAAAATATGTATTGGATTTTTATAATGAATATATGTCCACAGTAAGGAGAACGTTTCAAGGAAACATGGTGGGATATGGTGGAAGGCAGCTTATTATTATCAACTCATCAGCCATCCATTGTGTAACTAGCACGAGTCTTTCAGAATGACAGGCTCACTTTAAAATAGAAAAAGCGTGCAAAATGTCAGCTCTACACCCAAATAACATTTAAGTACAATAATGACTCATTTGCAAATGTCACATTTGTAAAGCTGCTATTTAATAGTTGTTACATTGATGCCTAACCCAGGAGACACTCGTCACTACTGTCATATCATAACGGAGCAGAGAACTGCACAAAACAATATTCACAAACAATATATATATATATTAATACTAATAATCTAGTACTGACTGCCATACCATAAGGACACATTAGCATTTTTGTTATTGGCACATGGGAAGAGCGAAAGCCATTGGGGATGCCACATGCAGCTTCAATACTTTTTTTTTTTATAACAAGGGAATAAGAGAACATTTTCAGACAGTTGCAAAAAAATAATTTGCTTTTTAACACTCCTATCTTTAGTACCAACAAACCCTATCTGTCATTTACAGACAGCAGTAGCAGCAATCCTCTGTCAATAGATGTGATCATCTCTTCATAAAATTATATAAGATATACTGGGGGTCCTTTATAAAGTTCGCGCAGCGCATACTTTTTCGCAAATGGTTGTATTGCGCATGTTTTTTCCAGAATGCTAATATATTGCACTGCTCTGCCCGTCTTTCCGGGTTTTGCGAATTCGCAGTGTGAATAAATTTTCGCAAATGGTGCGAAAATGAGACGGGAGTTTGCGCAGGTGCATCCAGTATGCGAGGTTGTTGCACGCGAAAATAGCATTGACAGTAACTTAAATTCGCAGTTTGCAAAACTGTTTTGCGAATATTTTATCCGCACCACAGTCGTGGCGTAATTGAGTTGCAGAGTGTGCGCATAAATATTCGCAATTTGTGAATTGTGACATATTTAAAAAGCTGCTATAGACATTCGCATTGTGAAAAAAAATCGCAATTCTGTTTGCACCCTCTTATTCAGCTTTATAAATATAACCATGCACAGGGCAAATATATTTACTATGCGAACCAATCTGCCCTGCACGAAGTTCATAAATGACCCCCACTATATATACAGTAGATTATATAAGACAGGTATGGGCTCTGGAGCTAGGGTGTTCCAGATAATGGATATTTCTGTAATTTGGATCTTCATGTCTACTAGAAAATCATTTAAACATTAACTAAACCCAATAGGATTGGTTTGTCCCCAACAAGGATTAATTATATCTTAATGGACTCACATATAAGGTACTATTTTATTATTACAGAGAAATAGGAACAAACTCTATCTGTCATTTCCAAACAGCAGTAGAAGCAATCCTCTGTCAATAGATGTAATCATCTCTTAATAAAATTATAGATAAATAGATAGATAGATAGATAGATAGATAGATAGATAGATAGATAGATAGATAGATAGATAGATAGATAGATAGATAGATAGATAGATAGAATAGATAGATAGATAGATAGATCGATAGATAGATAGATAGATAGATAGATGGATGGATGGATGGATGGATGGATGGATGGATGGATGGATGGATGGATGGATGGATGGATGGACGGACGGACGGACGGACAGATAGATGATAGATAGATAGATAGATAGATAGATAGATAGATAGATAGATAGATAGATAGATAATAGATAGATAGATAGATTGATAGATAGATAGATAGATAGATGATAGATAGATAGATAGATAGATAGATAGATAGATAGATAGATAGATAGATAGATAGATAGATACAGTTATGGGCTCTGTTATCCAGAATGCTCAGGAGCTGGGGTGTTCCGGATAATGGATCTTTCTGTGATTTGGATCTTCATACTTTAAGGGGCATATTTATCAAGGGTCAAATTTCGAATTGTGGTCATAATGAAACATGTTACATTCTTTGTTTTTTTTTGCTGAATCCAACCTGCAAAATGAAATAGGTAAAAATGTTCTTAAATGAGATACTTTAAAATACCTGTACATTAAAGGGGTTGTTCGCCTCCCAAACACGTCTTTCAGTTGAGTTGTTTTCAGATTGTTCACCAGAAATAAAGACTTTTTCCAATTGCTTTCCATCTTTTATTTTTTACCATTTCCCCAAAATTGAAGTTTAAAGTTTAATGTTCCTGCCTCTGGCGTTTCAATCTGGCAGCTCGGTGATCCAGGAGCATTTTGAATTTACAATTAAAATTACAGTTACAATTTTCTACATTTAGTTGATACAATTAGTTGAAACATTTTTCAGCAGCATCTGTGGAATATTAGCAACTATTGTATCAATTCTAACAGCTGCTGCACTGAAACTCAGGGATACTGCTCAGCAGGGCTGAAGATAACAAATGTATTTATTTAGAACAGTTAAAGAGTCGGCGACCCCCACTCCCAGAGCTGCTTTAGAAGGTGAAAATAAAACTTTACACTTCAATATTAGAAAACCGGTCACAAATAGAAAAAAGAAAGTAATTGGAACAAGTCTTTATTTCTAATGAACTGTCTGAATCCAACTGGATTGAAAAAAGTGTTTGAAGGTGAACAACCCATTTAAATGGAGATATATTTGTCTGGTGGGTTAAAAAAGTGTTTTAATCTGAAAATGTCTAAAATTATATAAATATTGTAGCTAGAAAGATTTTATTTTCATGTTGGAAAACTCAACATATTTTTGCTGGCACTGTGAATTATATTTCCCCAAAGTGACTAGTCTTGCTTTATGCCAGGGATGTCAAATAAATGTAAACAAATACACTTAGATCTTGTGTTTCATGATATCAGGAGTGCCCATTGGTGCTTCTGTCTCCAGCAGCGTCCAGATCAAGATGGCGGTGCCCATGATCGTATTGATGCTGGCATTCGATCGGACGATTTTTCGTTTGATCTAACTATTTGCGGCAAATACTTCGACAGTCGAATATCGAGGGTTAATTAACCCTCGATATTCGACCCTATGTAAATCTGCCCCTAAATTTCATCCAAATAATCCAAATTTTTAAAAATTATTTCCTTTTTCTCTATAATAATAAAACAGTAACTTGTACTTGATCCCAACTAAGATATAATTAATCCTTATTGGAAGCAAAACCAGCCTATTGGGTTTATTTAGGAGCAGATTAACTAAGGGTCGAATTGAAAATTCAAATTTTCAAATTCGAATTTTGAATTTATTTTACTGTAATTGAACTAGGGAATAGTCCAAATTCGATTTGAATTAAAAAAAATTGAAATTCGAATTTTGAAATCTATTATGTACTGTCTTTTTAAGAATTTGAATTTGATTATTTGCCATCTAAAACCTGCCAAATTTGAGTTTTAGCTTATGGGGGATCTCCTACAACCAATTAGGAGTCATTTGGGGAAAAACAGTTTTTTTTGGTGTGAAAAAACTCAAATCAAATTTGATAAAAATTCAATTCAAATTTAATTCAAATTTGCAGCTCGATCCTATTCACCCGTTTTTAATTTTTTTTTAATTTTGATTGGTTGTTTTTTTTCTTTCAAATTTCTAATTTATGGGAGTTGATGGGAGTTTTAAGAAACTCCCATGAACTCGAAATTCGACTCTTGGTAAATCTGCCCCTAGGTATGAAGTTCCAAATTATGGAAAGATCTTTTATCCGGAAAACCCCAGGTCAGGAGCATTCTGGATAATAGGTCCCATACCTGTTCTTGTAGTTAGCTAATGTGGTTGAGGGTGTAACCAATAGGTTTAACAATTCTCCTGGAGAAATATCATGCTGTGAGTTATTATCTTTTATAGTCCTAAAGGTTCCAAGACCACAAGAACATGAACGACTATATAGAGCTGAAAGTGTTTAAATTAGACATGTCGGGAAGCACACGACCCAGACTAACAAGAACATGTATTGACTGCAGCATCAAGCATGACCTTTCTCTCTCTCTCTCTCTGACTGACAAAATTAAAGGGAATCAATAAATGAAGAAAGCCAGATTTCTCTATTACTTTGTACCTTTATCAATACAGACTTTCCTAATCTTCAAAGTGTAATGTGGATCTGACCTCATTTACTTTGACAAGTGAATAAATGGAACAATCAATAGGGCAGGAAACTCTAAAATTCCTTGTTGTCATGGTATCAGGCATTACATAGGGACAGACCATTTTATACACCATTTTAATTTGCCACCCGAGGTGACCCAATAACACTATTCATTAGTCCTACTTTAGACTGGCTGCCATTAATATACTTGAGTATCTGCAACACAGAAGTCAGTGTATAACTCTGTTAAGGATAGTGAGAATGTCCACAGAAAATTTTATACAGGTATGGGATCCGTTATCCGGAAACCCATTATCCAGAAAGCTCCAAATTACTTAATAAAATTATAGATAAATAGATAGATAGATAGATAGATAGATAGATAGATAGATAGATAGATAGATAGATAGATAGATAGATAGATAGATAGATAGATAGATAGATAGATAGATAGATAGATAGATAGATAGATAGATAGATAGATGGATGGATGGATGGATGGATGGATGGATGGATGGATGGATGGATGGATGGATGGATGGATGGATGGATGGATGGATGGATGGATGGACGGACGGACGGACGGACAGATAGATGATAGATAGATAGATAGATAGATAGATAGATAGATAGATAGATAATAGATAGATAGATAGATTGATAGATAGATAGATGATAGATAGATAGATAGATAGATAGATAGATAGATAGATAGATAGATAGATAGATATAAGACAGTTATGGGCTCTGTTATCCAGAATGCTCAGGAGCTGGGGTGTTCCGGATAATGGATCTTTCTGTGATTTGGATCTTCATACTTTAAGGGGCATATTTATCAAGGGTCAAATTTCGAATTGTGGTCATAATGAAACATGTTACATTCTTTGTTTTTTTTTGCTGAATCCAACCTGCAAAATGAAATAGGTAAAAATGTTCTTAAATGAGATACTTTAAAATACCTGTACATTAAAGGGGTTGTTCGCCTCCCAAACACGTCTTTCAGTTGAGTTGTTTTCAGATTGTTCACCAGAAATAAAGACTTTTTCCAATTGCTTTCCATCTTTTATTTTTTACCATTTCCCCAAAATTGAAGTTTAAAGTTTAATGTTCCTGCCTCTGGCGTTTCAATCTGGCAGCTCGGTGATCCAGGAGCATTTTGAATTTACAATTAAAATTACAGTTACAATTTTCTACATTTAGTTGATAGAATTAGTTGAAACATTTTTCAGCAGCATCTGTGGAATATTAGCAACTATTGTATCAATTCTAACAGCTGCTGCACTGAAACTCAGGGATACTGCTCAGCAGGGCTGAAGATAACAAATGTATTTATTTAGAACAGTTAAAGAGTCGGCGACCCCCACTCCCAGAGCTGCTTTAGAAGGCGAAAATAAAACTTTACACTTCAATATTAGAAAACCGGTCACAAATAGAAAAAAGAAAGTAATTGGAACAAGTCTTTATTTCTAATGAACTGTCTGAATCCAACTGGATTGAAAAAAGTGTTTGAAGGTGAACAACCCATTTAAATGGAGATATATTTGTCTGGTGGGTTAAAAAAGTGTTTTAATCTGAAAATGTCTAAAATTATATAAATATTGTAGCTAGAAAGATTTTATTTTCATGTTGGAAAACTCAACATATTTTTGCTGGCACTGTGAATTATATTTCCCCAAAGTGACTAGTCTTGCTTTATGCCAGGGATGTCAAATAAATGTAAACAAATACACTTAGATCTTGTGTTTCATGATATCAGGAGTGCCCATTGGTGCTTCTGTCTCCAGCAGCGTCCAGATCAAGATGGCGGTGCCCATGATCGTATTGATGCTGGCATTCGATCGGACGATTTTTCGTTTGATCTAACTATTTGCGGCAAATACTTCGACAGTCGAATATCGAGGGTTAATTAACCCTCGATATTCGACCCTATGTAAATCTGCCCCTAAATTTCATCCAAATAATCCAAATTTTTAAAAATTATTTCCTTTTTCTCTATAATAATAAAACAGTAACTTGTACTTGATCCCAACTAAGATATAATTAATCCTTATTGGAAGCAAAACCAGCCTATTGGGTTTATTTAGGAGCAGATTAACTAAGGGTCGAATTGAAAATTCAAATTTTCAAATTCGAATTTTGAATTTATTTTACTGTAATTGAACTAGGGAATAGTCCAAATTCGATTTGAATTAAAAAAAATTGAAATTCGAATTTTGAAATCTATTATGTACTGTCTTTTTAAGAATTTGAATTTGATTATTTGCCATCTAAAACCTGCCAAATTTGAGTTTTAGCTTATGGGGGATCTCCTACAACCAATTAGGAGTCATTTGGGGAAAAACAGTTTTTTTTGGTGTGAAAAAACTCAAATCAAATTTGATAAAAATTCAATTCAAATTTAATTCAAATTTGCAGCTCGATCCTATTCACCCGTTTTTAATTTTTTTTTAATTTTGATTGGTTGTTTTTTTTCTTTCAAATTTCTAATTTATGGGAGTTGATGGGAGTTTTAAGAAACTCCCATGAACTCGAAATTCGACTCTTGGTAAATCTGCCCCTAGGTATGAAGTTCCAAATTATGGAAAGATCTTTTATCCGGAAAACCCCAGGTCAGGAGCATTCTGGATAATAGGTCCCATACCTGTTCTTGTAGTTAGCTAATGTGGTTGAGGGTGTAACCAATAGGTTTAACAATTCTCCTGGAGAAATATCATGCTGTGAGTTATTATCTTTTATAGTCCTAAAGGTTCCAAGACCACAAGAACATGAACGACTATATAGAGCTGAAAGTGTTTAAATTAGACATGTCGGGAAGCACACGACCCAGACTAACAAGAACATGTATTGACTGCAGCATCAAGCATGACCTTTCTCTCTCTCTCTCTCTGACTGACAAAATTAAAGGGAATCAATAAATGAAGAAAGCCAGATTTCTCTATTACTTTGTACCTTTATCAATACAGACTTTCCTAATCTTCAAAGTGTAATGTGGATCTGACCTCATTTACTTTGACAAGTGAATAAATGGAACAATCAATAGGGCAGGAAACTCTAAAATTCCTTGTTGTCATGGTATCAGGCATTACATAGGGACAGACCATTTTATACACCATTTTAATTTGCCACCCGAGGTGACCCAATAACACTATTCATTAGTCCTACTTTAGACTGGCTGCCATTAATATACTTGAGTATCTGCAACACAGAAGTCAGTGTATAACTCTGTTAAGGATAGTGAGAATGTCCACAGAAAATTTTATACAGGTATGGGATCCGTTATCCGGAAACCCATTATCCAGAAAGCTCCAAATTACGGAAGGATGTCTCCCATATACTCCATTATAATCAAATAATACAATTTTTTTTAAATGATTTCCTTTTTCTCTGTAATAATAAAACTGTACCTTGTACTTGATCTAAAATAAAGTACAATTAATCCTTGGAAGCTTATTGGGTTTATTTAATGTTTAAATTATTTTCTAATAGACTTAAGGTATGAAGATCCAAATTACGGAAAGATCCGTTATCCGTAAAACCTCAGGTCCCAATCATTCTGGATAAAAGGTCCCATACCTGTACAATTAATTTAGGGATACAGACCACCATATCAAATAAATAGCACGGGAGGACATTGTAGAGTAAAATTTCATATTTTCAAAACATTAAACAACATTACCTGACTTTCCATCTGCTGTATCTCCAGACCATCTAAAATCCACCAGAACAGTGTAAGACAAAAATGTAAAATTCAACAAAAGATGTTAGGTTCAAAATTTAATAGAACTGGCCCAGAGACCCCCTGATAAATAAAAACAAATAATCCTGCCATTATGTAAACAGTTTGGAAGGTTGGTAGTTTGTCATGCAAACAGGTATGATCATGTGAAATAGATGGGAATAGATGTGACATTTAAATATAGATTGATTGGTGACTAGGGATGAGCAATTTTTTCCCCTAATAGATTTGTGATAAAATTAGCATTTTCACAAGAATTTCATTAGAATTTTGCTAGTTTGTTTTGTTTCCAGAAATCAGAAAATATACACACCTATATTACTGGTTTTGCTTTTCGGCTTCAAGTGGTCTGATAATCAGTCAACATTGTTGACAAGTTGAGGATCCATTTATTTTTCTCTATTTTATCTTCTCATGCTTGCATCCAGTGGTTCTTTGACAAGGTAACTATTCACTGAACAATCTATTCTCTAGTTTAGTTTAGTGTCCTCTAGTATAGTATAGTATCCTCCAGTATAGTATCCTCTAGTATAGTATCCTCTAGTATAGTATAGTATCCTCTAGTATAGTATAGTATCCTCTAGTATAGTATGGTATCCTCTAGTATAGTATCCTCTATTATAGTATAGTATCCTCTAGTATAGTATAGTATTCTCTAGTATAGTATAGTATCCTCTAGTATAGTATAGTATCCTCTAATATAGTATAGTATCCTCTAGCATAGTATCCTCTAGTATAGTATCCTCTAGCATAGTATAGTATCCTCTAGTATAGTATAGTATCCTCTAGTATAGTATAGTATCCGCTAGTATAGTATATTATGCTCTAGCATAGTATTCTCTTGTATAGTATAGTATCCTCTAGTATTGTATAGTATCCTCTAGTATAGTATAGTATCCTCTAGTATAGTATAGTATCCGCTAGTGTAGTATAGTATCCTCTAGTATAGTATAGTATCCTCTAGTATAGTATAGTATAGTATCCGTTAGTATAGTATATTATACTCTAGCATAGTATCCTCATGTATAGTATAGTATCCTCTAGTATTGTATAGTATCCTCTAGTATAGTATAGTATCCTCTAGCATAGTATAGTATCCTCTAGTAAAGTATAGTATCCTCTAGCATAGTATCCTCTAGTATAGTATCCTCTAGCATAGTATAGCATCCTCTAGTATATTATAGTATCCTCTAGTATAGTATCCTCTAGTATAGTATAGTATCCTCTAGTATAGTATTATATCCTCTAGTATAGTATTTTATCCTCTAGTATAGTATCCTGTAGCATAGTACAGTATCCTTTAGTATAGTATAGTATACTCTAGCATAGTATCCTCTAGTATAGTATAGTATCCTCTAGCATAGTATCTTCTAGTATAGTATAGTATCCTCTAGTATAGTATAGTATCCTCTAGTATAGTATACTCTAGTCTAGTATAGTATCCTCTAGTATTGTATAGTATCCTCTTGTATAGTATCCTCTATTATAGTATACTCTAGTATATTATCCTCTAGTAAACAAAGAGGTTTGTCCCAGTAGGAATTCTGTGTATGATGGTGATAGTCCACAGATGGGACAGTTTAAGGGGAGCCTGGGTGTGCTGAGAATGTTCAGTAAGTGAGTTTGGAGAAGCTGGGAGAAAAGTGTGAAACTGTAATGGAATCCGACTTACCTGGCGTCCAAAATGGTGACTTGGATGACGTCCCTCTGCTCCACCATGCTGTTCCTGCTGACCTTGGTTTGACTGCCTCAAAAACGAGTCGCCCTCGGATTGGACGCCGGCGTCAGGATGGACGCCGGCGTCAGAATGGACGCCGGCGTCAGAAATGTGCGTCAACGTCATGACGTCAGCACGTCAAGTTTCGGCGCCAAAGGTTGGACTATTTAAACCCCATTTTCCTTTGTGTCCTTGCCCAATTATAGGTTCCATTCCCTTGTGTTCCTGGGTGTGTTATATATATTATCTGATTTCTCTGTGTACCGATTCCTGCCTGTTTTCCCGACTCCGTTTGATTGCTGCCTGTACCGACATTGCCTGTACCCTGACTATTCTTCCGGATAAACCTCTTGTACCTTGAACCTGGTTGGTCTCCTCTTTGGTCCTTACTACTACTGTGCCTTCGGGCCCGTTACAGTATAATTGGGCCATGGACCCTGCGGAGGGGACCCAAACTTCGCCTGAAGTCCGCCAAGCTGTCCGTGGTCTGTCTGAACGCTTGCTCTCCTATGAGTCCCAGCAGGCCCATCTCGGCCAAGTTCTCATGGCGATCCAGGAAAAGCTGTCTGTATTCTTGCCTGTAGTCCAAGCACCTGCTCCGGTTCCTGTGTCTCCGGTATGTGTCTCTGAGCCCCGTATCCCTGCACCTCCTCTGTATTTCGGCGATCCAGAAGCATGTCGCGGATTCGTCATCCAATGCGAAATCCAATTCTCTTTGCTTCCTGGCCAGTACGTCACAGAGCGTGCCAAGGTGGGCTTTATCATCTCCCGGCTGCAAGGGAAAGCTTTGGAATGGGCATCTCCACTCTGGGAGAAGCAGGATCCAGTCATAGATGATGCTAAAGTTTTCTGCCGGGATCTCCGCACAGTTTTTGACGCCCCAGGTCGGTCGGCCTCGGCTTCTGCTCGGTTGTTCCAGTTACAGCAAGGAACTCGCTCTGTGCCGGAATACGCCATAGAGTTTCGTACCTTGCTGGACGAAACATCCTGGAACAACGACAGTTATCATGCTGCCTTCTATAACGGCCTGGCGATGCGGATCAAAAACGACCTCGTGTCCCGTGAGATTCCTTCCTCCTGGGAAGATTTGGTTTCCTTGGCGGTGAAAATTGACACCCGGCAGAGGCAACATCAAGCTGATTGCGAACGGGCCTGGAAATTGCAAAGGCCTCAACTTGCTTTAGCTCCTCGCTTTCAGAGACCCGTCCTTTCTCCTCTGGCAACTTCCTCTTCTCCTGTTTCTCCTCCGCAACTTGCCAAGAAGCTTGTGCAGATTGGACGTGATCATCTGTCCGAGTCAGAGAAACTTTGCAGAGAACCTGCAGAACTTTGTCTTTTTTGTGGGGGCAAGGCCCACTCCGCTCTGGAATGCCCCATAAAGCCCAGAAAGTCCGGTGCCAAGCCTGGGGAGACTTCCGTGGGTGGAATTACCCACACTCTTCGTTCCTCCGCTCAGCGTTTTCTTCTCCCTGTACAGATCCAACTGGGCCCTCGACAGATTTCCTTACAAGCTTTCCTTGATTCTGGGGCCGCTGGAAACTTTATGGATAAGGTCTTCGCTTCCAACCATGCCATTCCTCTTCAGTCCCTGGCAAATCCTCTCCAGGCCCTTGCCATTGATGACCGACCCTTGTCTTCAGCTATCATCTCCCAGTCTACACAAGAACTCTCTCTTAAGGTGGGCACTATGCATTTGGAGAGACTGTCTTTTCTTATTATTGACTGCCCTTCCACTCCAATTGTACTGGGTCTTCCATGGCTGTGCACACATAACCCAGTCATTGATTGGTCTTCCTCACAAGTTTCTCGTTGGAGTCCTTTCTGTCAACAGAACTGTTTGCCTGCTATGCCTCTTGTCAAAGTCGCTGCAATTTCTTCAAGTTCCTCCCTGCCATCCACTTATCAAGCATTCGCTGACGTCTTCAATAAAGGCTCTGCAGAGATTCTTCCCCCACATCGACCCTACGACTGCCCGATCGAGCTTCTTCCTGGTTCCATGCCTCCCCGTGGTCGCACCTATCCTCTTTCTCCTTCCGAGACTGCAGCCATGAAATCTTATATCCAGGAGAATCTCCAGAAAGGCTTCATCCGTCCTTCTTCCTCCCCTGCTGGTGCTGGATTTTTCTTCGTCGAAAAGAAGGATGGAAGTCTGCGACCTTGCATAGACTATAGGGGGTTAAATAAAATCACCATTAAGAATCGTTACCCTCTCCCTTTAATTTCTGAACTCTTCGACCAGTTAAGGGGCGCCAATCTTTTTACCAAGCTGGATCTTCGGGGCGCCTATAATCTCATCCGAATCCGTGAAGGGGACGAATGGAAGACCGCCTTCATTACTCGAGATGGGCATTACGAGTACCTAGTAATGCCGTTTGGTCTCTGCAATTACCCTGCGGTCTTCCAGGAGTTCGTTAATGACATTTTCAGGGACTTATTGGGGCAAAGTGTGGTTGTCTACCTTGATGACATTCTTATTTTCTCCAAGAATCTCCAGGAACATCGTTCCCAAGTGAAAGAAGTTCTTCTTCGTCTCAGGAAGAACAACCTTTTTGCCAAATTGGAGAAATGCTCTTTTGAGGTGTCATCCATTCCCTTCCTTGGGTACATCATCTCCCAACAGGGCTTCAAGATGGATCCAGCCAAGGTTTCTGCAATTCTCGATTGGCCCCTTCCTACAAGTGTCAAGGCTATCCAGAGATTTATTGGTTTTGCCAATTATTACAGACAATTTATTAAAGGTTTTTCTTCCAAGATCTCTCCTATTCTTGCTCTCATCCGCAAAGGGGGTAAACCTCAGCACTGGCCCTCTCTTGCCCTGGAAGCCTTCGAATCCCTGAAAAATGCCTTCTCTTCTGCTCCAATTCTCAGACATCCTGAACCCCTTCTGCCCTTCTTCCTCGAAGTTGACGCTTCTGATATTGGAGCCGGTGCGGTCTTGTCTCAGAGGTCCCCTTCGGATGGCAAGCTTCATCCTTGTGCATTCTTCTCCAAAAAGTTTTCCTCTTCTGAGCAGAATTATGATATTGGGAACCGGGAGTTATTGGCAGTCAAATTAGCCCTGGAAGAATGGAGACATTTGCTGGAAGGATCTTCTATTCCTGTGACCATCTTTACTGATCATAAAAACCTTGAATTTATCCAGTCCCTCAAACGCCTGAATCCTCGACTAGCCAGATGGTCATTATTCTTCTCCCGTTTTAACTTCATCATCACCTTCCGTGCTGGCTCTAGAAATCGGAAGGCTGATGCTCTGTCCAGAAACTTTGTTCCCGAGATTCCTTGCTCCGAAGACCCCGAACCCATTCTGCCTCCTTCTAAGATCATCGCTGCTCTGTTTCCTTCCTTGGCCTCACAACTTCTTTCCGCCCAGACGGCCGCTCCGGATAATATTCCGCTGGGGGTTGCCTTTGTTCCTCCTGATTGTCGTCAGTCCATATTGTCTCAGGTCCACTGTTCTAAACAAGCAGGTCATCCGGGAGTTGAGAAAACTACCGAACTCCTCTCTCGTGTGGTGTGGTGGCCTTCCATGAGAAAGGACGTCAAGGATTTTGTGTCTTCTTGTACCATTTGTGCGGTTTCTAAGACTGGACATTCTCCTCCCAAAGGTCTTCTTCTTCCATTACCCATTCCATCACGCCCTTGGACTCATCTTGCCATGGACTTCATTGTGGATCTCCCTGTTTCTTCTGGACACACCGTCATCTGGGTTGTCATTGACAGGTTCAGCAAGATGGCTCATTTCATCCCCCTCCACAAGTTACCCTCTGCTCCCGAACTTTCCAAACTTTTCATCCACCATATTTTCCGTCTCCATGGTTTTCCAGCTGAAATTGTCTCTGATCGGGGATCGCAATTCGTTTCTAGATTCTGGAGATCCCTGTGTAAAACCCTCAATATCTCGCTGCAATTTTCTTCTGCCTACCACCCCCAATCCAACGGAGCTGCTGAGAGGGTTAATCAGGCTTTGGAACAGTTTCTTCGCTGCCATGTCTCCTTGTGCCAGGATGATTGGTCGGATCTGCTGCCTTGGGCTGAGTTCGCCCATAACAACGCCTTGCACTCTTCTTCCCAAAGGTCTCCTTTCTTCTGTGTCTACGGGCAGAATCCTTTGGCATTCCCTCAGGACCTTCTTCTCACCAATGTCCCTGCTGCCAACGATCAAGCTGCCCACATGATGGCTATCTGGCTTGCTGTGGCTTCTAACCTGGAAAAAAGTTCTCTGGTGCAGAAAAGGTTTGCTGACAAAAGAAGAATTTCTTCCCCTCAATATGCTCCTGGAGATAAAGTCTGGCTCTCCATTTGAAACATCCGTCTTAAAGTTCCAACACCCAAACTTGGTCCCAAATTCATCGGTCCTTTTCCTGTCATTGAAGTCATCAACCCTGTTGCTGTCCGGTTACAACTCCCTCCTGAGATGCGGATTCCAAATGTCTTTCATGTCTCATTGCTTAAGCCTGCTGTGCCCTGTTCCTCTTCTTCTTCCCCAGCTCCTGTCCTGATCGACGGTCACCAAGAGTTTGAGGTTAAGCAGATTTTGGATTCTCGTCTTTCCAGGGGTACTCTTCAATATCTAATCGAGTGGAAGGGTTTTGGTCCAGAGGAGTGCTCCTGGGTAAAGTATTCGGATGTCCATGCTCCTGCCTTGGTCCGTAAGTTCCACAGACTTTTTCCCTCTTCTCCTAGTCTCGGTGGTCCTGAGGCCCCCCCTAAGGAGGGGGGTACTGTAATGGAATCCGACTTACCTGGCGTCCAAAATGGCGACTTGGATGACGTCCCTCTGCTCCACCATGCTGTTCCTGCTGACCTTGGTTTGACTGCCTCAAAAACGAGTCGCCCTCGGATTGGACGCCGGCGTCAGAATGGACGCCGGCGTCAGAATGGACGCCGGCGTCAGAAATGTGCGTCAACGTCATGACGTCAGCGCGTCAAGTTTCGGCGCCAAAGGCTGGACTATTTAAACCCCATTTTCCTTTGTGTCCTTGCCCAATTATAGGTTCCATTCCCTTGTGTTCCTGGGTGTGTTATATATATTATCTGATTTCTCTGTGTACCGATTCCTGCCTGTTTTCCCGACTCCGTTTGATTGCTGCCTGTACCGACATTGCCTGTACCCTGACTATTCTTCCGGATAAACCTCTTGTACCTTGAACCTGGTTGGTCTCCTCTTTGGTCCTTACTACTACTGTGCCTTCGGGCCCGTTACAGAAACAAACTCCAGGCACTCCAGGCAGGACTTTTGTTTTCTTTTGTTCTTTGAAAAATTCAATCCAGTGAGCCTTTGATTTGTTGTTATATCACCTTTTATGAACTGAAATTGTGCTATGAGCTATCTCCCATAACTCTGTATTCCCTCACTTGCTAAAAAGACATCCAACCCCTTCTTAAAGCTATCTAATGTATCAGCCTGTACAACTGATTCAGGGAGAGAATTCCACATCTTCACAGCTCTCACTGTAAAAAAAACCCTTCCGAATATTTAGGCGGAACCTCTTTTCTTCTAATCGGAGTAGATCTTGTGTCAGCTGGAAAGACCTACTGGTAAATAAAGCATTAGAGAGATTATTATATGATCCCCTTATATATTTATACATAGTCATCACATCACCCCTTAAGCGCCTCTTCTCCAGCGTGAACATCCCCAATTTTGTCAGTCTCTCCTCATAGCTAAGATTTTCCATATCTTTCACCAGCTTAGTTGCCCTTCTCTGTACCCTCTCTAATACAATAATGTCCTGTTTGAGTGATGGAGACCAAAACTGAACGGCATGTTCTAGATGGGGCCTTACAAGTGCTCTATAAAGTGGAAGAATGACCCCCTCCTCCCGTGACTCTATGCCCCTTCTAATACAACTCAAGACCTTATTTGCCCTTGATGCTGCTGACTGGCATTGCTTGCTACAGCCAAGTTTATCATCTACAAGGACTCCAAGGCACAATTTTCCTCTGATTTAATTTTTTTTTTAGCTTATGTTGACCGCTTAACTATAGCATGTAACCATGAGTGCGTGTAGTTCTTTCATTTGTCCTTATCAGTCAGTAGCATGTCTAAATACATTCTGCAAAGTATAGGATAATACTATAATTTCCTTGCTTGCAATTGTAGGTGATTAAGACAAATGTCTAGGGAAGATTTCATTACTATTGACATATGAATCATGGCTAAAAGCACAGTGTGGACATTATATGATTAATGCAGTATAATAGATGGGTTTAACTTGCGAACTACAAGAGATGGCAAGGTTATTTTTATTTTGAAGACCATCATCTTCTTGACCTCAAGTTAAATTGCCGAAAACAGTGAGCATAATTTTTTTTTACCATTTATAAACGATTACTTAGATGCCGACTTGGAGTCGGGTTGCAAACTGAGTTGTATGAAACATTCATATTTGCCATATTTACTTGTAAGTTTTTTTTTTAACTGATTTATGAATTAGTGGAAGGACCATTCTGCTGTGTTAGAGACTGATTCAGCTTTAGTCAAGGTATTCAGAATATTTATACTGCTGGTGACACCGAGAGAGAATGCCTGTGTTGTGTATTGGAACAAGGCTAAAGGTATCTTGTGTACTGGAATAAACTACTGATGATTTGTCAAGTTTGCCTTGAGGACTGGTCTTTGCAAGTACCTGCTCTTCTTCTTTACACGGTGATCCACTCCCTAAGCTGAGGGTTCAGAGCGGTGTACCTGGACCTCTTCTCACAACTGGTGAGTTTTACTGAAACCTGAGAATTTTCTACCCATATATTACTACTATCAACAAGTGTGTATTAATTATATAGGTTAACAGTGGAATAAACATGATCGTTTTTAGATTTTAAGAGCAAGAATATCTAATGTTTGTGGCTCTCTTGGGGTGGTCACTGTGATGGTGTTCTATGGTAACTTTGGAGCCAATAAGTGCATCATTTAGTATTTTGTGACCTATACAAGTCGTTAAGGTACAGCAGTATGTACAGATGCTAAGATGTAATAAAATGTATTGAGAGTCGGCCCTTTCTGAACTATATGTAATAAGATTGGTACTCACACCCTCAGTACATTTATAGTAAGGAGTTTTAAACAACAAAATAATTAGACACACTTTTTCTGACACTTCCAGCTTTATTTCTTTCCTGTCAAGAACAGTGCAAGAATCACACCAAAACTACCCCATTCTTTGCTAGCTACCAACAAGAAACACACCACGGAATTAGAAACATTTGAATGGGTGATCTTTTTTGTTTTTGTTTTTTTGTCTAATGACAATACATTTACAGGTGAAACAGAGTTTAAAGAAAGCAGAAAAAGGAAAGATTTGGCACTAGAAATCTGGAACAGCACACACCTTTGTCTAAGGTTTATGAGGGTAACACTTGGTAGCACAGCACATTTTGAAAAGCTCTTCACATTTCTTACTTCCAGAAAGGAACTTGGATTAAAAGCAATACATTAGGTAACATTGTTTTGCAAGTCTTTCTTCTATTGATAAAGATAAGTAATGTATTTATACCATTATCTGTGTCCAGATTCCATTTCATGGAATATCATGAACTGTTGGGATTCAGCGAGAAGAAGTGCTAGAGCACTAAGGGGTGTAGGAGTAAGAGAGTGCAGGCCTGTCATAGGGAAAAGGGTAAGTAAAGGGTACAGTTGAGGCCTTCTGCTCCCAAATTTGAATGTCTGAATGACACACACAGGGGAGAGGGATGTCTACATGCCACCTCTTATGAATAAAGTTCTACTAAATACGGGTAGAGCTGATTCACTGGTGGACACAGGTCTGTATGCTCTGAAATGAAGCACAGAGACTTGTGGCAATTTTTCTAAGCAGGAAGATATACAAAGTACCAAAAACACTTTACACTGAGCCTTCCTGCTTCTAAATGATTCTTTATATCGTGGCACTTACTGTATGTCACAAGCCTCCATTGAGGTGGGCTGTAAAATTTACACACACAAATGAGAAAGTCCTTGCATGCTGCCATATTGTGGAAAAAAGGCTTGGTGTAGAACCCTTGCCAAGACACAGATATTTTATAGTTCCATTGCAGAATTTGTTCCAATGGTTTCTCCAGTCCCCTGTCACAACTATAAGAATTCAATAGTATCGACTGAAAATGAGCTCAAAGCAAAACATTACTCGGTTGCATATTTCTGCATCTTTTAGTACGTTAACAGTGAGATCCATGGTTATACATTTGACAATGACATTAAAAAAAAAGCTTTACAAGAAGTTTGTCAGTTTTTAGCTGATTATTTTTTTTTACATTGCAAGTTAACAATCAACACTGAACATGCCTTTGTACAAAGTTGTGAGTCGGTAACAAATGAACAATAACAATGCACAAAATGAAAGGTTTGCTTGTATCTTTCGACTCCCACAAGTTCATTTTAGCGTAACATCCTTAAAGTAGCATGTCATCGCAGCCATGCCCTGGAGCCTACAGACAGGGATGTTCCTTGTTCACTTCCTAGTGACCTTCTGTTTTACTTGCCTTGGCTTCATGGTTGGTGGTTCCTGAAGAAAGCCAAGGAGACAAAGACCGTGAGCTTGTTTGCTTGGCCATGCTGTAATGGCTGATTAAAGTGTAGAACCTTCCCCGTGAGTTGGAATCCTGTGCTGAATAATAAGCATCCAAAGAAGATGGTATGCACCTCTTATGCTGTGAGGAGTAAACAGAAAGTAATAATTATGGGTTGGAAAGGTATTTTATGCTCAAGTTCATTAACTTAGGACAGGCTATACTATAAAAGTGGCCATAGATGGGCCAAGAAAAGCCAACTCAGTTCTTATAGAATGAGTTGGCAGCTTATTGTCCCATGTATGGTGCTAGTCAATGAGCCAACCCGACCAATATCTAGCTGAAAATCATCCACATATTGATTGGGGCAGGTTTGATCTTGACATCACATCAAGGAGCACATCTGGGCATTGGTGCAGTCCTTGTCCGGACAGCCTACATAGCAGCAATTATGCTCCAAATGGCCAAAAATTGGATCAGTCTGTATTCTGCACCTAAAAGGACTAAAGCTTAACTAGTAGCTAGAAATGTTGTACATTATGTTTTGGGGTTCTGTACCAGCCCAAGGCAACCACAGCCTTTAGCAGTAAAGATCTGTGTCTCCAAAGATGCCCCAGTAGCTCCCCATCTTCTTTTCTGCTGAATTACTGCACATGCTCTGTGCTGCTGTCACTTACTGAGCTTAGGGACCCACTCACAATATACAGTACATATAGAATATAAATGTATAAGGCTGATTAGTAATTAATATGGATTATTACTACATGGCAGCACAGAATACAGTGCAATTAGCATAAAAAAAATTGAATAATCAGCCTTGTAGCATCAGCTTATATTACAGGCCTAAATCATTTTCTGCTTGATAATTAGTGACGACCCCAAAGCTTAGCTTCTCAACAGCTGCTCAGAGCCCACTGAGCATGTGAGTGTCGCAAAGATGGTGACCCCCTGTGACAAGTTTGAAGTCCTGGATCATTGCTGCTATTAACAAGCTGCAACTTTAGGCTGGTGCAATAAATTCAGTATATAAAATATGGCATGTTTATCCACAATCATTTTTAGGGTTTAGTTCTCCTTTAAGGCATCTCCGTTCCGGATTGATTCATTGCATTTATTCTTCATGGTAGTTTTTGTTGCCCCAGCTTATGATTCGCTAATTAAAATACAAGAACCTTGAACAATATAAAAGGTTTTCCACTCGTTCGCGCATTACAAACGTTTGTCTTCATTTGTTAAAAAACAGTTGTATATAACCTGAATCTGTGGCATTTCTTCTACAGATATTTTTTCTTAGCCTATTGTTCCAGGGTGATAAACTACATTCTGCTTTTTCGAGTTCACTTAAGAACTGAACATTCTTTTAGCTCAGCCAGAGCTGTCAACATTTCTGGATACAAACAAGGGTCGAACAAAGACCATTGCTGTCTAAACCCCACAGAATAACAGCACAGTTAAAATAAGAGTAATGCTACATGGCAGATAGTATACACAATGTATGTGAGCTTTTTCTTGGGTTTGTTTTTATGTTTTCTGAGGTTTTGTGAACTCAATGTTATGACACATACTGCTATGTTAAGAAATGCTACTTTTGAATGGGTTTATACATGCTCACAAAGAAATAGCTTAGGTTGAACACTGGTACTTTCCATAGTTTTATACTTTGTCATTTTAAAACTACCGCAGTCCTTAATGACATTTAGGGGCACATTTACTAAGGGTCGAATATCGAGGGTTAATTAACCCTCGATATTCGACCATCGAAGTAAAATCCTTTGACTTTGAATATTCGAAATACTTTGATCGAACGATCTAAGGAAAAATCGTTCGATCGAATGATTAAATCGTTGGAAACAAACGATTTGAAGGATTTTAATGCATCGATCGAACGATTTTCCTTCTATCAAAAAAAGCTTAGAAAGCTTATGGGAAAGGTCCCCATAGGCTAACATTGATGCTCGGTAGGTTTAAAGTGGCGAAGTAGGTAGTCGAAGTTTTTTTTAAAGAGACAGTACTTCGACTATCGAATGGTCGAATAGTCGAATGATTTTTAGTTCGAATCATCCGATTCGAAGTCGTAGTCGAAGGTGGACGTAGCCTATTCGATGGTCGAAGTACCCAAAAAAAAACTTTCGAATCCTTCACTCAAGCTTAGTAAATGTGCCCCAAAGACTCAGAATGGTAGGAAACACAATTAAGTCCTTCTTTAATGAACTAGTCTATTCCCATCTGCAAGTTAGTCAGCGACTTGAAGGGGGTCACATGATACATATCTGTTCAGTGAGTTTGCAATTGATCCTGAGTATTCAGCTCAGATTCAAAAGCAACAGTTATGACCCATGTGCCCCCCAAAAGTCACTGATTGGTTACTGCCTGGTAACCAATAAGTGGAAACCAAGAAAGCTGAAAAGCAGGAAGTAGTGTTCTAGCTATTATGTTACACATCCAGTCACTCCAGCCTTTATACATTACATTTCTGCTTTGGCTCCTGAGCTCTGCTTTTGTAGTGGTTCCCTGAAGCTGCTGGGTTGTTGAGGTCTTGGACCTAGCCCTTCCACAATAGTGGCCTATGCAAAGCTCTGTCCCTCTGCACGGCCTCAGCCTTAAGTGTACCACTTCTTATTGCCCTGCTTTTACTCAGTTCCCAGGCATAGGAAGTTAAGCTGCAAAAGCTAATTAAATCAGTTTGCTACAGTGATAACCTCAGCCATCGGGGTCTGTAGATCGAATAGTTCCTATTAACATACACACACACACACAAGAATGCACAAGAGGAATTAAAAGTGATCTGTATGTAAAAATATCCCTACATCAAGAGTTGAAAGACTTAAAGGAAGCCCGGACTGGCATAGGATTCTGGCAAATGCCAGTGGGGCTGCTGTACTGCTCCGTAGAATATTACCATATAGTAGGCTGGTGGTGGGCTGTTTGGGCCTTTGTGTACTTGGAATGACAGGGCCTATTTTGACTCACAGTCCAGACCTCCTAGTAGGGCCTAAACCTTTGCATACGCCTCAATTTTTGTTTTATTTTTTGTTCCTATGTTTTAAAATGTTCAACATTCAACTGTTCATTAACATTTGCAAATATGTTGTTGTTTAACCGACCAATCTCCGCAGTAGGTGTCTCCTACTTTTGATTTACAAAATTAACTAAACATATAATTTGGCAAGGAGTTCCCAAACCTTTCATTGTAATTACGAGCAGGAGAGAACTGACCATTCGCCACTGCAAGCTTTCATATGCTATTTTGAATAGGTAATAACTCCCATGAGCTTTTGAAAACAATGCAAAGTGAGTGATTAATCTGAGCAATTAGTAACTAAATACCTATTTATTTGTTTCTAAGGGCAGAGACCAACTGCAATTCTGGGAGATTAGTCTCCCAGTGACAAATCTCCTCTACTTCATGGCGACTAATCACCCAAACTGCCTCCCCTGCCTTCCTGCCGGCTACAATGAAAATCAATGAAAATCAAAATGCCGGCACTCGGATCGCTTCATTTTCCAAAGTCGCCTGAAGTTGCCTCACAAGGAAACTTCGGGTGACTTTGGAAAATAAAGCATTTGGGGGGATCCTACTGATTCCACACACTATAAATACACTAGAAAAAGTCTAAAATAAATAAATTAACATTTCTGATTTTTATTGTGCTCGAAGGAATTAAAACGTAGAGGGAACTAAGAAAAATTGACTATCCTATGTAATGTACTCCTGCAGTAAGTTACATTGAAGCAAACATGGCTTATCTCCACTAATTTATTTGTGCCCTTAGCAACTCTTCCCTACTGCTTGCTGTCTGCTTATTGCTGTCAAATTACAGTACAAGACTTCATTACCTGCTTCAAAGAGAGAGACACCAGCAAAAAAATATGCTTTCAGACTTCAAAACCTCCAACATTTCTCTGTCTGTTCCAAAATGCATGGCTTTTCTTTGAACTCACTTTGTGCTAAAACAAGAGTAATGTATGAACTGCTCACACTGGCCAATCTTAAAACTTTTATTTTGACCCTTGTCTTCCCACTTGGCTTTTCTTCAAAGAGTAATCAATTTGTTGTCACATATTAAATATCTAGTTTAAAGCATTTGTCAAAATCCCCATATCGGCTTTATTTATTGTATGTATAGTATCATATGCACTAAATATCCCTTTGTGGGTGAGCACAGTTGAATCCCTATCATTCCTGTTAATACACACACAAGGCAACATTGGAATTGTTGTATTCTACCCTGGCTGAGAAATGCACTGTGTATCATTTGTCTTAGCTTGTTCCTTTATAGTTATCATAGCGGTATGTTTAACACATCCACAGTACTCTTCTAAATTCTTCTAACTTTCCAACACTGATGAAAACTACTGAAGAGCATAAAAGCTAAACACATGTAGGAAACCAGAGAAATCTCTCCCCTGTTTTTCTGTCTCTGACATCATCTAGCCCAGTTACAGGCTGGTGAGCCATACGATTGGAAGGGCATCACAAGAGAGGGTGTGCCTGACTTGGAAGCCTTTTGTACAGGGTCTCTGTTTAACAGGGGTTGTATGGTGAATGATCCAGCCAGAACAGGTTATTGTGAAACTGTTTAAGTTGTTGAATCTGTGGAATCTGTTCCCTGTCAAGCTGCTAGAGACTCAGAAGGAGAAAGGTGCCACTGGTGAGCTTGATCCTGCTGCCGAGCTGCCTGTAATCTCCAGTGTGATTTCCTCTGACAGCACCCCAGTGAGTGAGACACCCAAGTGAGGATACTGGCGAGGATACAAGCGTGGGTCCCCAATTTGAAGACAGGTCTTGTGCATTTATTTGCAACGCAGGAGTGGCTGCTAAGTTCCAAAGGAAGAGGTACTGTTGGGAAAGGTAGTGCTACCTGGGGAAGGGACATTGTGGTTATTAACCACTTCCAGAGAATTGGGACTTTGATAATAAAAAGGACTGTGTTGGAGAAATAGTCAGGTAGCTAATAGTGAGTTAGGTTGGTCCCGGGAGTTTATTGTATATTAGATTGCCCAAGTTCACTACTGTTTATATAAAGTTTATATCTGTAAATCCAAGTTCCCAGTACTTGCATTCGCAAAAGGGACTCACTGCCCCTGGATTGCCAAGGGTTAATTGCAATTTAAAGAGACAGTTACCAAATTAGGGTTACACTCATGTTACTACTTTAACACTTTATTCATTGAGCCGTCAGTCACAGCTAAATCCACGTTTAGTTTAATGTGACTATTTTCCAAACAACTGCAAAAATAGAAATGCATCTTTTTTAGGCTTCAAATTAGAATATTTTTCAATTTATAGAACTGCATCCACATATTCATCATTCAGTTGCATTTATTTCTCTGAGGCCAATAATACATCATTCAGTCAATTCCTCTTTGAACATTCTGATTTTTCATTCCTCTGTTATTGCCGAAGTATTTCAAAGTTATGGTTTGACCTCCCTTGGGTTTATTTTGCTTGAAGGTTGGTTTTTCTACTGTTCAAATTGTTAACAAAACAGCTCCTGCCTTTAGCCTTGTAGCTGCCTGGAATTGCTACATAATTTCAACTTTGAGTTTCCCCACTTAAACTTTTCAGACATTGTTGAAAAATGCTGGATGCATTCTGTGTCTAGCACTTAATCATAAGTGAATATTGTAACAGCTTTATGATTAAGTGCTCGACACAACACATGGCAAGTGAATTTGTTTTGACGAAGAAGAGTTTAACTTCTAACCAATGATGGTGGTGTGTTGGAGGGCTCCTCTCTGCTGCCAAGCCACAGTTCTCCCTAGCTATGGCCTAGACCTACACAGGAGTTCCTGTGATTGTCTGAGATTCTTTTTTTTAATAACACCCTGTGGAAATCACTCTGGTTGGAGAAGCGTTGGCAAAATTTCATCTGGCAATTACCAATTTTTGTGTGTGTTTGTCTATACTTGAGACCATTATTGATAAAAATGTATTTAGACCTATAAATACTATCTAGTCAATTGTATCTTATTACATTAACAGACCACATTGTAAAGGTCTGTTTTTATTCTTCTAAAAACAGAATAGTCTCTCTTCCTGTGACTTTTATTTCCTGGCATCACTGTCTTTCCTTTTGTCTCATGTATGTTTTGTGCTACATCTCTGGTTTTTCATTATACACACCTCTTGCAGGGGACACATAAGAGTCAGACTTTGATTTGATTAATTAACAGAAGGTTTGTCTTTTATGGCATAGCAAACAACCTTCTTCTTCTTGTCTTTGGGCTGGTCAGAGGAGAAGCAAAAAAGGGGCTCAGGTAGGATGGACTCTGCTGCAATAGAATGACCCACATCTCCCTGGCATAAAATACAAATTAATCTTTCATTGAATAATTTTGAATAAATCTATATTTCATATGGCCCAACAAACAGTGATGTTAACTAGCAAGTGTACAGGATGTGTACCCATGCCCAACGCTCCACGCTCCACCCTAGACTCACATCCCACCAACACCCATAGCAAGAAAATCCCCCAGTTCCGTGCCCATGATATGCTCATTGCTGCTCCAACAGACTCCAAGAGGGTGTGTAGGATGGCACCCCCTGTATGCCCGGTAGTTATGCCACTGATATTTGACACAAGGGCAATCTTATAAACTCTACTAATTATAACCAAAAATAATTTTTTTTATAAAATGGTGTCAGAAATACTAGCTTTCCAGCTTAGATTTGCTATAATTGAATGTATATCCTGGAACATTCTGTACTTTCACTAGTGAATTGCTCATTATAGTGGATGATCTGATGAATATGGGCCCATCTGTAAAGTGATGCAAACATGAAGTATCCAGTACAGACTAAAGAATTATTCACTTTGTGCTTCTCTGAGCGGCCAGTCTTGACAAGTAGCAAATATTTTACCAAATAACAATAGACTATCTAAATCCCCAGAGCATTGGGTAATATACCTTTACCTCCCTTGCATATGTTTTTTTACAGTGTTGTTTACGGATGAGTAGACTCATATACCATCACAAATATCATGGCAAAACTGAGTGCTCAGGAGATTTTTGTAAATAAAAATTACAAATACTCTAACATGAATAGTGCTAACTCCCTGACCCCTGGTGTTACCATGACAGCTTACACTGTGCTCTTCAAATAATGTATACAATGATGCATGAAAATACTCTATAGCAGTGGTTCCCAACCAGTAGGCACCAACCCCCTGGATGTTGCTCCCAATGCTTTCTTTTTGATTCCTGGCTTGGAGGCAATTTTTGGTTGCATAAAAACTAGGTGTACTGTCAAACCGAGCCTCCCGTAGGCTACAATTCCACATAGGTGCTACCAAATAGCCAATCACAGTCCTTATTTGGCACCCCAGAGACTTTTTCATGCTTGTGTTGCTCCCCAACTCTTTTTTCATCTGAATGTTGCTCGCAAATAAAAAAGGTTGGGGATCCCTGCTCTATAGGGTAAGCATTTCAGTCATAGGATATAACTCTGCTATTCTTTACTGTTTAGTGTACTAAACACATATCTTGAATACAAGACACTTCTGTTTTGCTTGCAGTAAGAAGCCCAGCACCTACCTTGTAGACAAATCCATCTGGACAGCTGTGGTCATATGTGAAGGCTTTATACACCACAAGGAATACTATACAGGCAAGAAAGGCAAGCGCCAGACTTATTAGGATTGTTACCTACAAAGAAATAATGAACCTTATTAGTATTGACAGAATGGTTATGTTTCTCAAAGAACATAAGAAACATAAGCTTGAAATAAAAGGCTTTAACTTTGTTATTTAGCAGTTACTTTGAAGTACAATTTAAAGTACAATTGTTCTACCCCACAATGGTCACTGGATGTCAGAAAGTTTGATATTCTTCTTCTTTTTTTTTTTTTTAGGGTAGTGGCACACGAGGCTACTGGGGGAGATTAGTTGCCTTCGGGCGACTTTGGAAAATGAAGCGTTCCGAGTGCCATCCAGCCAGTGATTTACATTCTAGCCGGCCGGAAGGCATTTAGGGGAGATTAGTTACCCGAAGAAGAGCCGATTTGACGCCCGAAGAAGAAGTCGATTTGTTACCCGAAGAAGAGGCGATTTGTTGCTGGGTAACTAATCCCCCCCCCAGTAGCCTCATCTGCCACCAACCACTGCACATATATCTTTGCCTTGTTTTCCTGAGGAAAGAGCAGAACGTTTCGCAAGCTAATATCACATTTTTTCCCAGCTTTTTGATAATGCATAATGAATAAAAATTACATAAAGCATCTCAAGACTTCTTTCAAAGGGCTGAAAGCTTTTCAAGGAGTTTGTGCTTTCAGCCCTTTAAACCTCTGAAAGATGGCTTTGTACAGTTTTTCCATTAGGACTGACCCGAATGACCTACTTACAGGCTTTAAAAACATGTTATCTGCCCCCGGTTTACTGCATCTCTGGAAATGACATTGAAGATAAATGAATCTAAACAGTGCAGAAGTGATAGTTTTACAGCGGATTTTATTTCATTATTTCAGATATACAGTAAGTACCTGCAATTACTGAGTTATATTCAACTTCAAATCATTATAACAATACACGTATTATGCTCACAAAAAAGACCACAGCACAATGTAATGAAATCTTGTCTTTATACTGTAGCGGAAATTTTACATCTCATAAAGCCTGAATTTAGAACAGAGACTCAAACACTTAGGGGCCGATTCACGAATTTCGGGTGAAGGATTCGAATAAAAAAAAATTCGAATTTCGAAGTATTTTTTGGGTACTTCGACCATCGAATTGGTTAAATTCGATCGAATTCGAACGATTCGAACGATTAGAAGTGAAAATCGTTCGACTATTCGACCATTCGATAGTCGAAGTACTGTCCCTTTAAAAAAAACTTTGACCCCCTACTTCGGCAGCTAAAAGCTACCGAAGTCAATGTTAGCCTATGGGGAAGGTCCCCATAGGCTTGCCTGTGATTTTTTGATTGAAGGATTTTCGTTCGATCGTTGGATTAAAATCCTTCGAATCGTTCGATTCTAAGGATTTAATCGTTTGATCGAACGAAAAATCCTTCGATCGATCTATCGCAGGATTTGCGCAAAATCGTTCGACTTCGATATTCGAAGTCGTACGATTTTAGTTCCCAGTCGAATATCGAGGGTTAATTAACCCTCGATATTCGACCCTTCGTGAATCGGCCCCTAAGGGGGCAAATTTATCAAGGGTCGAATTTAGAGTTTATGGGTGTTTATAAACATTTTTGATTTTCGAGTTAAAACGAGCAATCGAAAAAAAAAATCTAATTTTTTCAATTCGGGTGAATGGGATCTGAATTCTGCAGGTTTAAAGTGCTGAATAGTCGAATAGCCAGTACCTGATAAATTTCTAAATTCAAATTTTTTTAAATTTCGAATTGAATTTTAACTATTCTCCAGTCGAATTACACTAAAAAAAAGTTGAATATTCATTTTTTCAACCCTTGATAAATCTGCCCCTTAGAAGTGACCTAGGAAGATGGAATACGGGCAATGGATTCATTATTCACATTGTTTTATAAAAACAAACCGTTTTTTTTACTTTATTTATGAACGAGGAAGGCGGTATAAGTAGTCTAAGTACAGTAGATATACATTCTCAAGGGAACTGTTTACATCAGGTTTTGGAATTGGTGGGAATGTGTTTTGCGTATGCTTTTATCAGAAAAATCTGAAAAAATTGTGAAAATCCGATGAAAAATCCGAAAAAAACGCAAAACTCTGATTTTTCTCGATTTTTTTTCCCGCAAACAAAATAAATTCGGACTTTGATAAATTCGGACTTTAATAAATAACCCCTTAGTGTGTTATAGAATGGCAAGTTCTAAGCAACTTTTCATTTGGTCTTCATTATTAATTTTTTCTTCTGACTTAAATGGGGGTCACTGACCCCATTTAAGAAACAAATGCTCTGTAAGGCTAGAAATATACTGATATTTCTACGTATTACTCATCTTTCTATTCAGGCCTCTCTTATTCATATTCCAGCCTCTTATTCATATAAATATATGGTTACTAGGGTAATTTGGACCCTAGCAACCTCAATGCTGAAACTGCAAACTAGAGAGCTGCTGATAAAAAGCCAAATAACTCAGGACCCACACTTGACAAAGGGCGCTGCCCCGAAAAATGTTGTGTACCTCTATCCCCAATAAAGACGTTTTGCAGTCCAGTTGCTGCCTTGGATTTGTCCCACACCTCTACATATTTCTACAGGTTGACCTAATTGGGATATCACGCACAGGATACCCCGTGGGAAAATCCGACAAAGAGTTTTTTTTACAGGTAAACGTATCACAGATTATTTAAAGGGCATGTAAAGTCTAAAATAGAATAAGGCTAGAAATGCTGTATTTTGTATACTAAATATAAACATGAACTTATTGCACCACAAGCCTAATCAAACAAATAATTTATGCTTTCAAAGTTGGCTACAGGGGGTCACCATCTTGTAACTTTGTTAAACATCTTTGCAAGACTAAGACTGTGCACATGCTCAGTGTGGTCTGGGCTGCTTAGGGATCATCATAAACAAAGCTGCTTGAGTTCTGCATAGCTGGGAAGTAAGGCGGGGGCTCCCCCTGCTGTTCATAAGTATGATTGTTTCCCTGCTCAGCAGTTAGGGACCATCTGACAATTCCTATCCACAGCAGTAAATGAAGGGAGAATTCCACTGCATACAGTCAGGTTTCTTATAAAAACTGTACACATTTCATAATTAAGGTATATTGGAGATATGTTTCTTTTTCATTAAAGAAAGTAAAAATGGGATTTTATTTTTTTGCCTTTACATGCCCTTTAAGGATCTCGTATTATATGGAAGATGTTACATGTTGATAGAATAAAGTTGCTTTAACATGTCAAAAAGTATCAGGTTTATAGAATATATCAAACATTTGGGTCATGATTTCATGGAGATCTTGGTGGTGATATACATTTTCAGAGGTCTGAGATTTACATCTGTTCTTGGCCTGAGTTTATACATCTTTATCATATGAGCCAACATGAAGCATCAAAACTACTTAGCTAAACGGAAATAAATATGCCTACACCAAACACAGTAGGCCTTTTTTACAATTGCTGTATGTAGTGGGTGACACTAAAATGCACAATATACAAAAGTGGAAGTTGGACCTTTTTAGGTGCATGAGGTGTAAAGTGCAAGAGGCTACTGTATTATCTTAGACCAGGTGGAAAGTACATGGGTATCTTTCTGTGCTATGCCTTTAATATGCTTACAAGGTCTTAAATTGTGTGACGCTCAAGTGGTGAAACAGTGAACTCAAAGAGAAACCTGCATGCATTTTACTAACCTTTATTAATCCATCTACCAGTAGAATGTTGTGCTTGATTTTGGTATAGAATATGGTAACTAGTGTCTACAAATGGACAACCCTTCACATTCTCATTTGGCTCACACGCTGCCCATGGCACACCAGTAACTATACATGTTCAAACTGCAAATCTGACTACAATATATATAATCCCATATTATCGTGTTTTCTGCTTCCTCACGTAGTGGTCATTCAATGTGCAATCTCGATGGCGTTACAATATTGGGTTTTACCAATAACTGGAGATACATATGTAGTTGCCTTTGAGCGCAGTTTGCCTTCAGGGCAGGATAAAGGAGAAGCCCCTTATAGCAATGTATGATACACTGTAGATCGAAGCCTTATAGATCACTTTACAACATAGCGTAGCTGAAAGAATGCGACATTTGTTTCTTTAAATCAATTTGCTGCATGTTGTCAGATCTGCTAGGGGTTTGTGGGGACATTAAAAGCCAGGCATGGCTTTCAGTTGTTTCTCCCCTTCCCCCGTCTTCTCTAATGGTTCCTTCTGAAATATTTGTGCTACATGCAAATTCTCTCATAATGTAGTATTGCTTTATTTATTTATCAGCCATGCTTCTCTGGTGCACAATGAATAAAACAAACACCAGAAACTGAAACGATGTTATGTGCCATCTGATGGCATCTAAAACAGCAATATTCATCCTTTGTTGTATATTTTAGATTTAATCTCTGAGGAAAATCTGCTGCCTGTTTATACAAGCGTTTGGTGCATGAGTTGCTTTTCAGCCATCTGAACAGCCCGTGGCTTCCTTTCACTGGAATGGGAAACAGTGGGCAGCACGGGTGTTTGATAATTCTGGGGTAAAATAGAGTGGATGAAAAAGGATGGATTATTTTACCCATTTCTACCTTTGATAAATGAGCCCCATAGACATGTACTGTATTTCTAGGCATTTACTATCACAGACATAGTGCAACATTTTGCATTATTTTCCCCTTATGAATAGTCTGCCAAAAATATAATATTATGGTCCAGATTCAGATCAATAAAAAAAATGTTTATGTCTTATCCCATGAAAAACATAGGGGTGAGATTCAATTGGATGAGAAGAAACATTTCTCTTAATGCAATTCCAGTTTTTCAACAGAATTTTCATGTGATTAAGGCTGGAACTACACGGTGCTCATCCTTCTGAACCGACGCAATGAGACGAAGCGCAGGCGTCACGTCGGATGCGCCGAATCAAATGTAAGTTAAACAAATGTCGCATCTACAAACTGATTGCATACGACAACTGTGAATGTTGCACGTTGCGTCTTAATCCGAAAGTTGTGTCGTGTTGGATGCAATCAGTTTGTAGATGCGACATTTGTTTTACTTACATTAGATTCGGCGCATCTGACGTGACGCCTGCGCTTCGTCTCATCGCGTCGGATAGGTAGGACGCACACCATGTAGTTCCAGCCTAACAGTGAGAACATTTTTTTCCTGAATTGCATCTGGCTCCATGGGACAATCCAGAATATAATAAGGAGAAAAATATTTATCATCTAATTGAATCTGACATAACTGAAACTAATGAAAACACCATTACAAGTGATGGGGAATTTATTCGCCAGGCGCGAATTTGCAGCGAATTCCCATGATTTGCCACCAGCGAATAAATTTGTGAAACTGTCGTGAAAATTCATTAGAGAAAATTCGCCGACATCAAAAAAAAAATGGACGCCAGTGTCTGTTTTTTTGGACAAAAAACGCAGTTTCATGAATTTTTCCCCGAAGCGAAACACCCCAAATTCTCCCATCATTAACCATTATACACTAATGCGGGAATGTATTAATGCTCACTAATGCAAAAATCGGTCTCAACACAAATAAATGTTCGCAAATCGAATAAATATACGCAAAGTGAACAATTTTGCCTTTTGCGAACACTGCCCCTCACACCACCGTAGGATAGCGATTGTGAATTTTAAAGTTTGAGTGATGAGAGAATTCTCTAAACGAATCTAAGTCAATGGGCGTCTGAATAATTTTGACACACGACAATTTTTATGCACGCGACTATTCCAACGCACGCTCAAATTTATTTTAAGCGCCGGATTTTTCGCTGGCAAATTTTCGCCACAGTTTTGCGAATTTATTAGGCAGCGAAACTTAGAAGTTTGCCATGTAATTCGCACCTGGCAAATTTATTCACCCATCACCAGGACAGCCATCAGGGGGGGACAGGGGGGAGAGTTGTAGGGGGCCCTGAGGGTAAGGGGGGCCCAGGCCATGCCACACTTACTTGATTAGCCAGGCCCCCCATCTTTCTGAGAGCTGCTGACTTCGGGAAGGCATGGACGTTTAAGGGGACCTGGCCACCAATTTTCTTATAATGGGGGGGGGCTGGCCACCAATTTTGGCCACCAATTTTTTTTAATGGGGTCCTAGCCACCAATATTTTTTAATGGGGGGGGCCTGGCCACAAATGTTTTTTTTATGGGGGGCCCTGACCACCAATATCTTTTTATTTTTTATTAACATGTGGGAACCCTAGCCACCAATATTTTTTTTTGTTTTTTTACTGTGTGGTGGGGAGGGCGGACCTGTAGGTGGGGCTTGCGGTGGGCGCAGCCCAGGGGGCCCAGGAAATTTTGTTGTACGGGGCCCTGCGATTTCTGATGGCGATCCTGCCCATTACTAAATATGAGTATGTTGGACCTTAAAAGGGGCTTGAACTTTTCAGTCTGAACTCAATAAACAACATTAATTCCTACCAAAAGAGCAAGCTGTCCATCCACCCTGGAACAACATAGTGGCATGGATCGCTATGATTATGGATTTCCTCAGTTTAATCCTTATGATAAGCAAAAAATGTCAAATTCAGCTGGAACCTTAGCCATAAGCATACTGTATATCTGAATAGAAATCATGAAACCATACAAAACTCCTGTAAAGTCCCAATGTAACTGTAACATCACACTAAGGAGTATCGGCGATCCTTTTCATGCAAAATATAAGCCCATTTTCTGTCAAAGTATATTTCAGTTTTATTTTGGCGGCAGCTCTTAACCTTACTGGTGCCAAAGAGACTTGAAAATACCATTACGAATGTCTGACATTTGCCAATTCCTCACATGTGCCGGTTGCCATAGAAACATGTAGTCTCTACTGAAATGAAATGGAAATAAATGAATCTCGTACATACAAACTGCCGCTGCACAACTTATGTGTGCCCTGGAGGAAGAAGATAATTAGGAATAACTTTGAAATTAAAAATATATGTTTCCGCATAATCTGGGATGTCATAATCAGGGAGATCATCAACATGGGATTTTGTTTTATATTCTTTCATTACTGTGTAGCGCTATAGTAAATTGAGTGCACCTTACTCTACTATGGGCTTCACACCTAGTACATATGCTCCGGATGAGACCTTAAATCTTAGGGAATGAGCCTTCGCATCGAGGTGGAAGTAGGGTGTAGTGCAACTGTAACAGTAATCAGGGTGCAAAGAATTGGGCGCCAGAGGACAGTAATCAGGGTGCAAAGAATTGGGCGCCAGAGGTTCTTATAACTTAAACAAATAACAGATTTATTGAGCACAGTATACAATCCTCAGTGGAGTGTACATAAATCAGAACATTGCAGGTTTATACAGTACATTGAATAGGCACTACTCACAACACCTTTGGTCAGTATGATTCTCCTCAGAGATAGGAACAATACATGCAGCTTTGAGGAGGTACACCCAGCTTTCAGCCTTTTCCCTAAGTGGAACCTGAGGGGAATCTATCTACCCTAGGTCTGTACACTTAGTCCCTACTTCTGGGCAATGAGTACCCTGGGATCTTAATCCCACTACAATCCTCGTAGGAGCCTCAGACTGCTCAGCTAAATAACCTGACTGACTATCACTCCTAGAGTGATCTATAAGTGTGAGTAGCCTATTCTTACTAGACCTGATCTGTCTAGGTTCCACTCGAGCTCTGCCTCCTGCACAGGCTAGAGCCAGCACAAGATGGACCCTGATAATCTGGCTTCAGAGCCTTTTATACTCTAGCACAGTGCCATCTGCTGGTCACTGTGGGAAACAACAAGAGTCAACAGTACCCCTCCCAACTGTATTTTAGGACCCCAATTAGGTGTCCATAACATGGAGGGACTGCCTGCACAAAATACTAGGGGTGGCTATTTACACATCCCTACAACTGAATAAACAGTGAGACGGAATTATCAAGTAGCATCTCAAACTTACATTATTTAAACATACTGTACACCCTTTATAAAATATAGGGATATTAGAATTAAAGAAAGGCACAAGGTAGCGGACTTCTAATATCCTCAGTTTCCAAAAATGACAGAACTAAGCACAGATTATAATCATTTGGTCGGCATAAACTAGGGCAAAATCGTAAGGTAATTAGGGGCAGAGAATTGGCACTAATATTGTTTTAGCCAACAGTGATTCAGTCCTAGTCACAAGCGAATGCTTAGAAAGCAGATTGCTGCATTTTGGGAAAGAAGAGCGAAAACTTTGAACTTGACATTGATTAAAACTGTAAAATCATCATCCTGCTAACCAGTCCTTGCTGCCCTTTATATCACCGGAAAGCAGGTTTCTCATACTGTAACTCAAGGGCTGAAATAGGAGTGCTAGTACAGGTATAAGATCCATTATCTAGAATGAAGGGAAGGCTGTCTCCCATGGACTCATTATAATAAAATAATTCAATAAGTACTTTGTACTTGATTCCAACTAAAATATAATTAGTTGTTATTGAAAACAGTGCTATTTACTACTTTAGTAGACTTAGGGGTTATTTATTAAAGTCCTATCTTACTATAAAATCTGAATTTTTAGTAGCAAAAAAAACCTCCAATTTTTCAAGATGTATTAAAGCCCGAGGATGGAAAAAGTCAGAATCTGAAAATCCGGCATCTCACACCTGCCGAGGTTGTATATAAGTCAGTGGGAGAGATCACTATCCTATTTAGAAGTTTCTGTGGTCTGCACTGGATTTAGCATAAAAATCCAACAGGCAACAAACTCGAGATGGAAAATCCGAATTGTGTTTTTGTGGATTTCTTTCCCGATTCACTAAATTTTTTGGGCTTTCTCCCAAAAAGTCTGAATTGTTCGGATTTTTGCTATATGCCCGAAAAAATAGAGTGATTTGGGAAAAAATCAGAAAAAAAAACCATTCAATTCAGATTTTCACTCTCGAGTTTGTCTCCGATCCGATTAAATTGTGCTTTTTTAATAATAAATAAGGTCCAATCCTGGATTCTAGTTTGGTCAGACTTTTTTTTATATAAATACTTTGATTTTGATATATAAGGCCCTTAAAGGGATACTGTCATGGGGAAAAAAAAAATCAAAATGAATCAGTTAATAGTGCTGATCCAGCAGAATTCTGCACTGAAATCCATTTCTCAAAAGAGCAAACAGATATTTTTATATTCTATTTTGAAATCTGACATGGGGCTAGACATATTGCCAATTTCCCAGCTGCCCCAAGTCATGTGACTTGGCTCTAATAAATTTCAATCACTCTTTACTGCTGTACTGCAAGTTGGAGTGATATCACCATACACATCCAAGACGTGGCAGCGAACTCCAAAGTCAAAAAGATCACTCAGGTTCGTTTTCGGTTAAAAGATCATCCTTTATTGATTTACATCAGATTAAAAAGAAATGCTAGCTCATGGTCTGACGCGTTTCGTAACTATGTACTTCATCAGAGACCAGGTTTCTGGTGCAACGTCTTGGATGTGTATTGTGAAAACGTCTCCCTTAGCGACAGACTCGGGGCAGCAGCACCCGGTTCACGCCGTGGAGAGGGTAAGCCGATCCTTATATTTATCTATGAGTGCAAATAACCGTTGGAAATAACGTGTGAAGGATTGTGTAATACTACCAACGGTGAACGGCCTTTAACCGCTATAAATCTTTATATTATAGAGGATCAAGCGGATAAAAATTACTTATACTAGTCTGAACCTCAAAATTGGTGTTGGGATATTTTTGGAGTGATATCACCCCCTCCCTTTCCCCCCCAGTAGCCAAACAAAAGAACAATGGGAAGGTAACCAGATAGCAGCTCCATAACACAAGATAACAGCTGCCTGGTAGATCTAAGCACAGCACTCAATAGTAAAAACCCATGTCTCACTGAGACACATTCAGTTACATTGAGAAGGAAAAACAGCAGCCTGCCAGAAAGCATTTCAGGCACATGACCAGGGACAGCTGGGAAATTGACAAAATGTCTAGCCCCATGTCAGATTTCAAAATTGAATATAAAAAAATCTGTTTGCTCTTTTGAAAAATGGATTTCAGTGCAGAATTCTGCTGGAGTAGCACTATTAACTGGTGCGTTTTGAAAAAAACATGTTTTCCGATGACTAAAAGGATCCCTTTAAAGTATGGAGATCCAAATTACAGAAAGACCCCTTATCCAGAAAATCCCAAGTCCCAAGCATTTGGATAGCAGGTCCAATACCTGTATTTAAACTTTATACAACAGCCAGTCTGGCCCTGATTATCATAGGGGATACAATAAATATACAATGTGTGACACGTGAAAGTCTTTCTGCATCAATGTGCATGTGTGTTCATCTCTAGCTATTCCTTGAAATTTGAGGTGGCACATTGTTTATGCAACATGTATCCATGATATGTCTGCAATAAATCTGTCAGATCAACTCTTCACAAACCCAGGAAACAAAAAAGATGGGATGCTAATGTCCACAAAGTTAGTTGAGTCATGTCTACGTTGAACATAACGCTGACGTATTTATTTGGGTCGCTGTCAGTAGCCTCAACAGTACCTGGTTTTAGATTCAATAGGAACCATTACTCTTTAGTTTCTGCTATAATCTTTTGTCCTCTGAGACTTAGAAAGTTAACAAGCTCTTATGTTAAAGATTGGCCCATTTGCATTTTCTTTAATGGACTACATTTTATGAACATTTATCACAATAAGTATAAAATGTCAAGACATTAATGTTATTACTAATGAATAGGCCACACATCGTCTGATAATGTTCAGAAACAAGGGCAAAACATGATGATTTATTAAAAAAACAACCCCTTTTGTTTAATGTAATGCTTAAAGATAAATATAAGAGAATAACCTGCAGGACAGAAAGTAACTTTTCCTAAGATCAGAAAGGATGGCAGCTAAACAGTTGTGGGGATCTATTTATTATGACCTATTCCACAAAACATATTTGTAATTATAGTAAAAGTCAATTTCATATAGTTACAATTGGTCCTGGTGCAAAAGTCACAAACCCTTTGCCACTGAAGTGAATAGTATTTACATTATACTAACTGCATTAGACATCATCTATTTAAAGCAGCAATACCCACATCAACAAATTCAAGTATTTATAAGTAATTCGAATATTATGTACTGTTGCCCTGCATTGGTAAAAGTTTTGAATTTGCTTTAGAAAGACTAGTATAGTTTATATAAATAAGATGCTGGGTAACGATAGGGGCAGACATTCAAGCTGAAGAAAGCATACAGGTAACTTAGCAGATAACAGATAAGCACTGTAATAACATACAATGGTATTCTTCAGAGTCCATCAGTTATCTGTAATGGAACCTTTACCTAAAATGGCTACCCCCATGGTTACACAGCAGCAGGGAAAAAGTACATTATATTTTAATCACCTTAAACCACTGCCATTTAATGGTTATGAAGAGTTTCATTCATCCAGGTCATGGTATATCTAGTATAGGTCAATCTAAAAACAACTGGACTCGCTGAGTAATCAATGAAGACGTTTCACTACTCATCCGAGCAGCTTCTTCAGTTCAACTGACTGGTGTGGGAAGTTCTCGGCTGTGTAACCATGGGGGTAGCCAAGTCCAGTTGTTTTTAGATTGACCTATACTAGATATGCCATTTAATGGTGTTACTGTTGTTTTAACAAGACACCAATCAACAGGCATCTAGTTTGGTCTGGGTCTGGGTGCTAACCTTTAACACTGTGAATAAATTAAAATCATTAAGCAAACCAAATACAGTGACTGGCCCAGCAACACCATGCCCAAGCGCTGTAGCCAGGGTAAGAAATACCAGCATTAAACACAGGCAAATATTATGTTAGCAGTTCCTTGATACAGATGAAGTCAAACTTTATCCCCAACACTAAAAATACAAATGACTGTGTTTTATTTAAAGAACCATCCTGAATAGCATGTCCAGGTAACAAACTACATACCTGCAATTATTATTTCTTATTTGGGCTGAGCAACAATTAGCAACCAATGAGAAATCATCTTTGATCTGTCTGTTATAAGATATAAAATAAAACCAAAGAGCTGATTGATTAGTTAGTTATTAAAGTAAAGGTGGCCATACACGGGCAGCTAAATCTGTTGAAATTGGTCCTTTAGACCAATTCGGCAATTTATCTGGGGCTTCCGACGGGTCTTCCCAATCAATATCTGGCCACGATATTGACCAGAAAGTTTTAATTTTTCCGGCGACCGACCTGTCGGAGCCCATTGCTCCTCATTGTAATCCAATCATTTGGCCCTAGGGCCGAATGTTCAGATTACCCGGATATAGCCCTGCTGTTGGTGGGCCTATTGGGGAAAGATCCACTCATTTGGTGATGTCACTAGACGAGTGGTTCTCTTCGTGTATGGCCATCTTAAATCTGGATTACCGGTAGCAACCAATCAGCAATTAGCGTTGATCTGAAAGTAAAACCAAAAAGATGACTGGTTATTTATTGAAATCAGCTCTAAAGTCTGTCAGTCTTTAAATACACATAAAGTAGCATCATCCAGAAGCAAACCTAAGAACAAATGCATGAGGCTGGTAAACAATGTGTGATCTAAATGACAGACAATTAAAAGGAATCAAAACTTTGATTGTTTCGTCAACTGGAAATGGAAGTCATTTAGACGATGAAACGTTGTTGTGATTTCTCCCATAGGGAGAGACAAGAGATGCCAGGGATTATATCAGTTTATAGTTTTGCATATATGTAATGGTGGTCAGAGGACTGGATGTCAATACTAACTTCCTGAGTGATGTCACCGACATTTATTTAGAATTAGGTTCAAATGCAATTATCATATAAAAGATTAAAATGAATTTCAAACCAATTGTGTTTTGCCAATACAACAATGTGTTTAAAAAAGATGCAACATGTTTCCTATAAACAATTCTTGCTGTGGTTGCTGTTGGTATTATAACACTTGGATATATGAAGACAAGACTCTGATACTGATTGTGACCACATAAGGCTTTTCTCTGGAGTCGGAGCAAATCTGACTTTTTGACAAGCACAGGGAGATATATTAAGCTCTCCCTAATAAAGTCAGTCCAAATCAAGCATTACTAACATGTTAATACTGAACCTCTTGTCCCTTAACTTGCTCCTTTTAGCTTCTCTGGAGAGCACTTGGCATACTCTAATGTGCAAATGTGCATGCAAAGAATGATTTGTTTAGTCTTAAACAGAACTATGGCTCATACACATCTAACACTGCATGGAGAAGCTCATATGAAGGTGAGAAATGGAATGTGAAGCAGTGGTTTTCATAATTAGTGATAATAATACTTTTGGTTATTTAGCTGTTCCTTTAACTGCTTGTGTTGGACTTGAAATCTTTGGATTGAGGGTCTAAGTGGCCAAAGATATAAGAAAGATATATCCTGGGTGGATTCAGTTGTCCAGCAGATATTTGTGTCATCAACAAGCACAGATACGTACATTGCTTTTGGTACCCTTCCACAAGTCATTAAATGAACAGATATAATAACTCAATAAAACATTGCAGCATGCCACTTAGATCCCTATACCTGATATTTTTATCTATCCATTTACAAACAACATCACCAAAACCAACAGGCCTCAGGATTTAGACAGAACATTTGTGGTACTGTATCAAAAATCTTTGGAACAACGCTAGAAGATCACAACTACTGCAACCCAACTGTTCAACTTCCTGATTGTTACGTCATAAAAAGTAAGTAAACTTATCTGACATGTACTGTCCTTAAAAAGGTTCCTGTCCATTCTGCTGCTTATCAGTTATATCAGAGTCCTCGGATTACTGACAATAGCCCAAGATATAGGGGTTTCCTTTGAAGCACTGCGTATCTTGACAGTGCTATATAAATAAATGATGATGACAAATGATGATGATACAAACCGTCACTTGAAGAGTCTACCAGGCAAACATTAGCCAATGGATATTTATAAGACATTTTGATACAAAAGAGATTTGTTATTGACCATAGCTTATTGGGTAGCACAAAAGTGTAATCATTCAAGTCAGTGTAATATGGTGATCTCCATGCCAAATCTAGCTAATCTGAGCATTAAGGTTGTTGTAATGTTTAATTCTTTACTTGACATGTGATTATCTTAAGGACCCTACAGTATTGAGCCACAGAGTACATATTACAAGCAGGGCCAGACTGGCAATCTGTGCATTCAGGCAAATGCCAGAGGAGCTGCTATAAGGTCCCATAGACAGTCACCATCAAGTGGGCTGGTGTTGGACTATTTGGGCCTCTTTGTATTGGAATGCCATGGCCTATTTTGACTCCCAGTCCAGAACTGCTCACAAGTAAGACTGTAGATCAGAATGGGTGCCTTAAAAACGGTATCCAATTAAAAATGTCTCTGATCCTGTGGGCAAACTCTACCAGTCAGCACGACTTCCACTCCCTTCCTTGGCTGGGTGCACGTCCTCCAATGGCCACTTTCCACTGGCAATACTGGCGAAGAAATTAGTCCAGTGCCCGCAGTTTTAAATAAAACGGCCTTTATTGGTCCAAGGGCATTACAGCAACGTTTCAGACCAAATGGTCTTTTGTCAAGCTTGATAACATTGCTGTAATGCCCTTGGACCAATAAAGGCCGTTTTACTTAAAATTGCGGTTGCTGGACTAATTTCTTCGCCAAACTCTACCAGTGTGCACACAGAACAACACTTGTTTTGAGAGCAGCTACAAACAATGAACCTGAGCCAGAGCATCACTAGTGATCTTCTATCTCTTTTAAATGCAACTCACTTTCCCTGACAAAATTAATTTGCATCAGGAGATACCAAGCAGGATTCAGTAATTAGTGGAAACTCACTCAGTAGACACATACATAGAAAATCCCTTTATTCATCCAAAGGCCCCAGCCATACTTTTTTTTAAATTCCAGGAGTCCTATAGATGCAAAAATCAAGCACCTTTTCACAGAGGCACTTGTTGTTCACAGTTTTCACTGACCTGTGTTTCTCTCACCAATAGGGATGTAGCAAACTGTTCGCCGGCGAACGTGTTCGCGCGAACTTCGACCGTTCGCGTACGCCGAAAAGGGATGTAGCGAACGTCGGAAAAAAAGTTCGCGAACATATTCGCGAACTTGCGCAAAAATGCGAGCGGTTCGCGAACGGTTCGCAAACCCCATAGACTTCAATGGGAAGGCGAACTTTAACATCTAAAAAAGACATTTCTGGCCAGAAAAATGATTTTAAAGTTGTTTAAAGGGTGCAACGACCTGGACAGTGGCATGCCAGAGGGGGATCAAGGGCAAAAATGTATCTGAAAAATCTGCCTGTGTGTGCTTGGAAGAGATAGTGTAGGGGGAGAGCTGTTAGTGATTTCAGGGACAGATGATAGTAAGTTTGCTGGCTAGTAATCTGCTTGATACTGCTCTGTATTGGAGGGACAGAAGTCTGCAGGGATTTGAGGGACATTTTAGCTTAGGTAGCTTTGCTGGCTAGTAATCTACTGTTCTCTTTAAACAACTGCCATACATTGACCTTGTAGGCATTGTTTGCCCAGTTTTTTTGGACGCAGCCACTGAAGCACAGTTGCCAGAAAAAATATGCCATATAAATGCTGAAAATAGTCATTTTTCGCCATACGTTGACCTTGTAGACATTGTTTGCCCAGTTTTTTTGGACGCAGCCACTGAAGCACAGTTGCCAGAAAAAATATGCCATATAAATGCTGAAAATAGTAATTTTTCGCCATACGTTGACCTTGTAGACATTGTTTGCCCAGTTTTTTTGGTTGCAGCCACTGAAGCACAGTTGCCAGAAAAAATATGCCATATAAATGCTGAAAATAGTCATATTTTGCCATATACGTTGAGTCAACGTATGGCAAAAAATGACTATTTTCAGCATTTATGTGGCATATTTTTTCTGGCCTCTGTGCTTCAGTGGCTGCGGCCAAAAAAACTGGGCAAACAATGCCTACAAGGTCAACGTCGTTGACCTTGTAGGCATTGTTTGCCCAGTTTTTTTGGCCGCAGCCACTGAAGCACAGAGGCCAGAAAAAATATGCCATATAAATGCTGAAAATAGTAATTTTTTTGGTCGCAGCCACTGAAGCACAGTTGCCAGAAAAATTATGCCATATAAATGCTGAAAATATAAATTTTTTTGGTTGCAGCCACTGAAGCACAGAGGCCAGAAAAATTATGCCATATAAATGCAGAAAATATGCATTTTTTTGGTCGCAGCCACTGAAGCACAGTTGACAGAAAAATTATGCCATATAAATGCTGAAAATATAAATTTTTTTGGTTGCAGCCACTGAAGCACAGAGGCCAGAAAAAATATGCCATATAAATGCTGAAAATAGTCATTTTTCGCCATACGTTGACCTTGTAGACATTGTTTGCCCAGTTTTTTTGGACGCAGCCACTGAAGCACAGAGGCCAGAAAAAATTAAACCAGTAGGGTTTGCACCCTAGTTTGTAACGGTGGCGGAGGGAGGAGGACGCTAAAGGACAGCTGTGTGTGGAGTCATGAGGCTTGAAGAGAAGGACAGCTGCATAGAAGTCAGAACAAGTCTTCCGGCGTGCAGTAACCCTCCGAGATCCACCCCTCATTCATTTTAATAAAGGTCAGGTAATCGACACTTTTGTGACCTAGGCGAGTTCTCTTCTCAGTTACAATCCCTCCTGCTGCACTGAAGGTCCTTTCTGAGAGCACACTTGAGGCTGGGCAAGACAAGAGATTCATGGCAAATTGTGACAGCTCTGGCCACAGATCAAGCCTGCGCACCCAGTAGTCCAGGGGTTCATCGCTCCTCAGAGTGTCGATATCTGCAGTTAATGCCAGGTAGTCCGCTACCTGCCGGTCGAGGCGTTCTTTGAGGGTGGATCCAGAAGGGTTGTGGCGCTGCCTTGGACAGAAAAACATTTGCATGTCTGATGTTACAGACCGGCCAAAGGGCTTTGTCCTTGCAGGTGTGCTCGTGGCAGGATTACTGGCACCTCTGCCCCTGGAATGTTGATGAGTTCCTGAAGTGACATCACCCTTAAAAGCATTGTACAACATGTTTTGCAGGCTGGTTTGTAAATGCCGCATCTTTTCGGACTTGTGGTATGTTGGTAACATTTCTGCCACTTTATGCTTGTACCGAGGGTCTAGTAGCGTTGCGACCCAGTACAGGTCCTTCTCCTTAAGCCTCTTGATACGGGGGTCCTTCAACAGGCATGACAGCATGAAAGACCCCATTCTCACAAGGTTGGATGCAGAGCTATCCATCTCCGCTTCCTCATTATCAAGGACTGCATCATCCACGGTCTCCTCCCCCCAGCCACGTACAAGACCAGGGGTCCCCAAAAGGTCACCACTAGCCCCCTGGGAAGCCTGCTCCTGTTGGTCCTCCTCCTCCTCCTCCACAAAGCCACCTTCCTCCTCTGACTCCACTTCTGGCACCTCTCCCTGCGTTGCAGCAGGTGCCTGGGTTCGTTCTGGTGATTCCGACCATAAATCGTGCGCTTCCAGCTCCTCGTCACGCTGGTCTACAGCCTCATCTGTCACTCGTCGCACGGCACGCTCCAGGAAGAAAGCGAAGGGTATTAGGTCGCTGATGGTGCCTTCGGTGCGACTGACCATATTTGTCACCTCTTCAAAAGGTCGCATGAGCCTGCAGGCATCGCGCATAAGCACCCAGTAACGGGGGAAAAAAATCCCCAGCTCTGCAGATCCAGTCCTACCACCCAGTTCAAAAAGGTACTCGTTGACGGCCCTTTGTTGTTGCAGCAGACGTTCCAACATAAGGAGCGTTGAATTCCAGCGAGTCTGGCTGTCAGAAATCAAACGCCTGACTGGCATGTTGTAGCGCTGCTGAATGTCAGCAAGGCGTGCCATGGCTGTGTAGGAACGTCTGAAATGGGCCGACACCTTTCTGGACTGGGTGAGAACGTCCTGGAATCCTGGGTACTTGGAGACAAAACGTTGGACTATTAAATTTAACACATGTGCCATGCAGGGCACATGTGTTAAATTTCCCAGTCTCAACGCTGCCAACAGATTGCTTCCATTGTCACACACCACTTTTCCGATCTGCAGTTGGTGTGGGGTCAGCCACCGATCGGCCTGTGACTGCAGAGATGACAGGAGTACAGATCCGGTATGGTTTTTGCTTTCCAGGCACGTCATCCCCAAGACAGCGTGACAACGGCGTACCTGGCACGTCGAATAGCCTAGGGGGAGCTGGGGGTGCACAGGTGTGGAGGAGGAGAAGGAGGACCCAGCAGCAGAGTAAGAAGAAGAAGAGGAAGAAGACGAGGTAGAGAGCGATGGAGGAGTAGAGGTGGTGGCAGAACCGCGTGCAATCCGTGGCGGTGACACCAACTCCACTGTTGTTGTTGTTGTTGAGCTACCCATTCCCTGCTTCCCATTCCCAGCCATTACCAAGTTCACCCAGTGGGCAGTGTAGGTGACATACCTGCCCTGACCATGCTTGGAGGACCATGCGTCAGTAGTCATATGGACCTTTGGCCCAACACTAAGTGACAGAGATGCGGTAACTTGGCTCTGCACATGTTGGTACAGGTGTGGTATTCCCTTTTTAGAAAAAAAATTGCGGCTGGGTACCTTCCACTGCGGTGTCCCAATTGCTACAAATTTGCGGAAGGCCTCAGAGTCCACCAGCTGGTATGGTAAAAGCTGGCGGGCTAAGAGTGCAGACAAGCCAGCTGTCAGACGCCGGGCAAGGGGGTGACAGTCAGACATTGGCTTCTTACGCTCAAACATGGCCTTCACAGAAACTTGGCTGGTGGCAGATGACTGGGAATGGGAACAGGTGGTCAAGGTGGAAGGCGGAGTGGAGGGTGGTTCAGATGGGTCAAGGAGAGCAGAGGTAGAGCAGTAAGATGCTGGACCAGAAGGAGTGTGGCTTTTAGTTTGCCTGTTGCCTTTGAGGTGTTGCTCCCAAAGTGCTTTGTGCTTGCCGCTCATGTGCCTTCGCATAGAAGTTGTACCTATGTGGCTGTTGGGCTTACCAAGGCTCAGTTTCTGACTGCACTCATTGCAAATTACAATGCTTTTGTCAGAGGCACACACATTAAAAAAATCCCACACTGCTGACTTTTTGGAAGTGTGCGATCTGGCGGTAACAGTAGAAGTTGGCGGCATTGGCGGCAATGGCGGGTGCGTTGGCTGGCTGAACACAGGTGCCGATACATGTTGTTGCCCTACTGATCCCTGCGGGCTGTCCTCCCTGCTTCTTCTAAGTCTTATTCTCCTACTGCCTCTCTGACTCTCCGTCTCTCCATCTGAACTACCCTCCTCTTGCTCTCTTCTACTAGGCACCCACAAAACATCAATCTCCTCATCATCATTCTCCTCAGATGCATCAATTTCTTCTGACACATCACAGAAGGAAGCAGCAGCGGGGACCTCCTCCTCATCACTCATCATTATGTCCATCTCTGTCGTGTTCTCTGCCAGAATTAAATCTGGTGTAACGTCCTCATCTCCTTCATCTTCTTCTGCCAATAATGGTTGCGCATTACTCAGTTCAAGAAACTCATGGGAAAATAACTCCTCTGACTCCAGTGAAGAAGGGGCACCGGTGGTGGAGGAAGTGTTACGTGGGGTGGCCATAGCAGTGGAGGATGAGGAGGATGTTGTGGTAAAGTTAGAAACGGTAGAGGATGGGGTGTGCTGTGTAAGCCAGTCAACTACCTCTTCAGCATTTTGGGAGTTCAGGGTCATTGGCTTTTTAAAACTGGGCAATTTGCTAGGGCCACAGGATTGCATAGCAGCACGGCCCCTAGCACGGCCTCTGCGTGGCGGCCTGCCTTTGCCTGGCATTATTTTTAAAAAAACAACAACAACAAAAACTCAGTTGGTTTTTCTGGAAACGATAATACACACAGCTAGATGGCGGTTTGAAGAAAACACTGTGCAAATAATGCCTACAAGGTCAACGTATACACAGCGGTGGATACGGATTACGTAAAATATAAGAATGCTGCTTGAAAAAAAGTAACTCAAGTGGTTTTTCTAGAGACGATAATATTATCAATATTTAGACAAAATGTGAACAAGCTCACACAGCTAGATGGCGGTTTGAAGAAAACACTGTGCAAATAATGCCTACAAGGTCAACGTATACACAGCGGTGGATACGGATTACGTAAAATATAAGAATGCTGCTTGAAAAAAAGTAACTCAAGTGGTTTTTCTAGAGACGATAATATTATCAATATTTAGACAAAATGTGAACAAGCTCACACAGCTAGATGGCGGTTTGAAGAAAACACTGTGCAAATAATGCCCACAAGATCAACGTATACACTACTACAGCGGTGGATACGGATTACGTAAAATATATTATGGCTGCTTGAAAAAAGTCACTCCGGTGTTTTTTCTGGAGACGGTAATATTATGGATATTTAGACAGAATGTGAACAAGGTCACACAGCTAGATGGCTGTTGGTTGAATAACACACTGGGCAAAAAATGCCTACAGGGCAAATAATGCCTAAAAGGTCAACTTATACACTACTACAGCGATGGATACGGATTACGTAAAATTTATTATGGCTGCTTGAAAAAAGTCACTCCGGTGTTTTTTCTGGAGACGGTAATATTATGGATATTTAGACAGAATGTGAACAAGGTCACACAGCTAGATGGCTGTTGGTTGAATAACACACTGGGCAAAAAATGCCTACAGGGCAAATAATGCCTAAAAGGTCAACTTATACACTACTACAGCGATGGATACGGATTACGTAAAATTTATTATGGCTGCTTGAAAAAAGTCACTCCGGTGTTTTTTCTGGAGACGGTAATATTATGGATATTTAGACAGAATGTGAACAAGGTCACACAGCTAGATGGCTGTTGGTTGAATAACACACTGGGCAAAAAATGCCTACAGGGCAAATAATGCCTAAAAGGTCAACTTATACACTACTACAGCGATGGATACGGATTACGTAAAATTTATTATGGCTGCTTGAAAAAAGTCACTCCGGTGTTTTTTCTGGAGACGGTAATATTATGGATATTTAGACAGAATGTGAACAAGGTCACACAGCTAGATGGCTGTTGGTTGAATAACACACTGGGCAAAAAATGCCTACAGGGCAAATAATGCCTAAAAGGTCAACTTATACACTACTACAGCGATAGTAAAATAAAAAAAAGTAAAATAAAAAAAAAATGAATATTAAAAAAAAAAAATTACAGTTGGTGCTGCTGAACTACTAGGAGCAGCAGATTAGCACACCAGTCCCACTCCCCAACACTGCTAGACTAATAGCACTGGGCTCTTATAGTAGTAGTAGTAGTAGTAGTAGTAGTAGTAGTAGTAAAACAACAAAAAAATAAATAAAAGCAGTCCTTACAAGGACTACTGTTATTGCAGCAGTCAGCAGATGAGATCAGAAGCAGGACAGCTGCCCACTGCAGCTACATACAGAGCACTGCAGTAGAAGGTAGATTACTAGCCAGCAAAGCTACCTAAGCTTAAATGTCCCTCAAACCCCTGCAGACTTCTGTCCCTCCAATAACAGAGCAGTATCAACACGATTACTAGCCAGCAAACTTTCAACTGTCCCTGAAATCACTAACAGGCAGCAGCTCTCTCCCTACACTATCTCTTCAGCACACACAGGCAGAGTGAAAAAAACGCTGCAGGGCTTCGGTTTTTATAGGGAAGGGGAGTGGCCCAGGGGAGAGCTTCCTGATTGGCTGCCATGTACCTGCTGGTCTGGGGTGAGAGGGCAAAAAAAAGCGCCAACAATGGCGAACCCAAAATGGCGAACGTCGCGCGACGTTCGCGAACTTCCGGCGAGCGCGAACACCCGATGTTCGCGCGAACAAGTTCGCCGGCGAACAGTTCGCGCCATCTCTAACGCCGAATGTTCGCGAACGTCGCGCGACGTTCGCCAATTTGGGTTCGTTTCGATCGTTCGATTCGAATGAAAATCCTTCGATCGAACGAAAATCCTTCGATCGAATGATTAAAATCCTTCGATCGTTCCAATCGAACGATTTTAGCGGGTGTTCGAAGTTCGCGAACGTTCGCATTTTTTGCCGGTGTTCGCGAACGGCGTTCACGAACACCAAATCGGCAGTTCGCTACATCCCTACTCACCAACCATAGTGAGCTATAACTCAGACTAAGCCTGAACTAACCCATCAGCTCCTCTACCTAGAGTCCCTGCCTCTTCTCAGTCTGTTGCTGTTATTTGTCTAGTCATTTGTCTAGTCTATTGTTTGTCTTGTCCAGGTATGTGACTTATCCCCAAGCCAAGCTGAACTTACAAAAAATGTCTGTAAAAATGTTTCCAACGTATGAAATAAACTTGTCATTTAAAAGTGGGATAGGTTTAGGTAGCTCATATGGAATCTGAAATATACAGTAAAGCAACTGCGCTCAGCAGTTTATTACTAGATATTAGTTCTGGAAGTATTTTATTGCAATGAGCCTGATAACCTTTTCCTCTCAATCCCCACAGCGCTGGAGAAGGCTCCCATAGGCACAATATATGTAAGCCAAATAAACTCAACCCTTGTCAGGATCAATATCAGATTTAAACAGATAGAAACCCTGTTCCTGAGAGATACAATTAAATGGAATTGCAGAAGAACCCAGCAGCTTGGAGATGAGGATTGAGATTTGTGTGTGTTTGTGGGTATACAGAGTAGCACTGATAAAAGTTAAAAGAAGTTGAATAAAAGTGATAACCTGCATTGGCAAACAAAGCAGAGTTTCAAAGGGGTGGTTCACCTTTAAGGTAACTTTTAGTATGTTCTCGGATGGCCAATTCTCAGCAACTTTTCAGTTGGTCTTCATTATTTATTTTTTTATAGTTCTATAGTTAGTTGTCTTTTTTGTCTGACTCTTTACAGCTTCAAATGGGCATCGCTGACCCCTTCTAAAGAGCAAATGCTCTGTAAGGCTACAAATGTATTGTGATTGCAAATTTATTATTACCCATCTGTCTATTCAGGCCTCTCCTATTCATATTTCAGTCTCTTATTCATACCAATGCATGGTTGCTAGGGTAATATGGACCCTAGCAATCAGATTGCTAAAATTGCAAACTGGAGAGCTGTGGCATAAAAAGCTAAATATCTCAAAAACCTTTGAAAAAAATGAAAACCAATTGCAAATTGTCTCAGAATATCACTCTCTACACCATACTAACAGTTGTTTCAAAGGTGAACGGCTCTTTTAATTGCAAGCTTCCAGGGCCAATATTCAATTATCAGAAACCAAAATTACAGATTTTTACATACACTGAGGGGGTTATTTATCAAGCTCTGAATTTATGTCAGTATTTCTAAGAAAAAAAATCAGAGCAACTCCGAATTCCCGAATGGACATTTATCATTCAAAAAAATTGGTTTGGCAAACTACGGACCTTTGCCCGTAAAGTCCAAAGTTTTCAGACTTTTCTGTAAAAAACACAAATTTTTCTGTGTTTTCTTACTTTTTGCCCTGAAATCCCTGAAATCATTGGATATCAGTACTGACAGCAGTGCAAACACTGGGCCCTTCCCCACTGACTAACACAGGACCCTGAGAGCTGTGAGATGGAGTTTTCATAACATCGGACTATAATAAATCCAGAAAAATTCCGATTTTTTTTAAGGTCAGTATTTGGAGCTTAAAGGGATACTGTCATGGGAATTTTTTTTTTTCAAAATGAATCAGTTAATAGTGCTGCTCCAGCAGAATTCTGCACTGAAATCCATTTCTCAAAAGAGCAAACAGATTTTTTTATATTCAATGTTGAAATCTGACATGGGGCTGGACATTTTGTCAATTTCCCAGCTGCCCCATGTCATGTGACTTGTGTTCTGATAAACTTCAATCACTCTTTACTGCTGTACTGCAAGTTGGAGTAATTATCACCCCCTCCCTTTCCCCCCCCCAGCAGCCAAATAAAAGAACAATTGGAAGGTAACCAGATAGCAGCTCCCTAACACAAGATAACAGCTGCCTGGTAGATCTAAGAACAACACTCAATAGTGAAAACCCATGTCTCACTGAGACACATTCAATTACATTGAGAAGGAAAAACAGCACCCTGCCAGAAAGCATTTCTCTCCTGAAGTGCAGGCACAAGTCACATGACTGGGGCAGCTGGGAAATTGACAATATGTCTAGCCCCATGTCAGATTTCAAAATTGAATATAAAAAAAATCTTTTTGTTCTTTTGAAAAATGGATTTCAGTGCAGAATTCTGCTGGAGCAGCACTATTAACTGATTCATTTTGAAAAAAAAATTTCCCATGACAGTATCCCTTTAATAAATAACCCCCTGTAATGTGGTGAATTGTAATTGCTTGGGTGCATGAGATAGAAACAATTGCACAAAGTTACCTGTCAAGTATTGACAATTGGGGTGGTTACATTTAATATGTAGGTGTAAAATGGGAACAATGTGGTGGGGAATATGTTTTGTCAAATGTTAAACATTCTTTAATGTAACCAGATTTAAAAGGACCAGAGGGAATGGTATAAGGTTTTACTGAAGACTGTAGTTCGGCATGTAAGAATGTTTCTGGTCAGACCATAGTGTGCATTGTAGAGTGTTACATTATTTTTGAAGGTTTTCCATTATCATTGTCGCCTCATAATGCATTATATTCTGTATACTGCATATGTACAAATAGAAGTACTCTGTCATATTTTATAGTATATCTAAACACAATACAATGTTTGCAAATGACTTTGCTTGAATTAGATTCTATTGCACCTTTTGTTAAGCAGATTTCACCATTTCGTTCAGAGGAAGCAATGAGTTCCTTGACTATAAAGCAGTACATTGAAGGCTATTACAATAAAAGCATTTACCCAAATCCTGATACAAAAGGATCACGGGTTGGTAAGAAGCTTGAAAACAATATGTATTTCAATCTGTATGGGAATATTGCTACACATGACCAGTGGTTGTCACTGCTATAATTAAAATTTCTAGAGAGACCAGGCAGATACAGTAAGTCGGCGGTGTTCTGCCCTTCATTTATCATTGTAACGGCTGAATTAAAAGATAAAGAGGAATGTGCAGAAAAAAAAACCAATAAAAGACTCTCAGGCACTTCTAAACCAACAACCAGGAGTTTATCCATCAAATCTCACTTTAGCACACTGATTTAATGTCCGTAGAGAAGAGAGATAATGGTATATTTTAATAGAAAAAAAAAGATCCTTTATTCCTGTTAATGAAAAGAATATTACTGTTATCTGTTGTAGATTTATACATTTGCAAACGGTTTGGCTGAATGAAAGCTCATAGAAATAAACGGTTGGTTGAACGGGGCATAATGATTATTGTTCTTACACCATGTGATTTTTTTCTGCAAGACGTTTATATATTTAGAGTGTCAACCTCCCAGAAGTGATTTTTCAGAGGAGTTTGGTCATGACTTGGTCATCCCGCGTTACGGGATTCCAAGCATTAAATAATATATTGGCGACATCATTTAAAGGTACAATGACTGTAAATGGTACAGTGACTCACAGCTTTATAGGGGTTGTTCACCTTCCAAATACTTTTTTCTGTTGAGTTGTTTTCAGATTGTTCACCATAAAGAAAGACATTTTTTCAATTACTTTCCATCTTTTATTTTTTTACCATTTTTCCAAAATTAAAATTTAATGTTCCTGTCTCGGGGTGTTTCAACCTGGCAGCTCAGTAATCTAGGAACAGACTGTTACAAATTGCTACATTAGTTGATACATTTCTCAGCAGCATCTGGGGAATATGAGCAACTATTGTATCAAGTCTAACAGCTGCCTGTAATGAAACTCAGGGATTCTGCTCAGCAGGGACAAAGATAAGAAATGTATCAACTCAATGTATCAATTTAGAACAGTTTACAAGGTCGGCGACCCCCCCTCCCAGAGCTAGAATTATTAGTATTAGAAGTATTAGAAAAACACATTCACACACAGAAAATAAAGTATTTTGAAAAAGTCTTTATTTCTGGGGGACTATCTGAAACTAACTAAATTGAAAAAAGTGTTTGAAAGTGAACAACTTCTTTAAATAACACAGAGACCCACAGCACCATGATTTGCAGCATTAAAGGGATACTGTCATGGGAAACATTTTTTTTTTTCAAAATTAATCAGTTAATAGTGCTGCTCAAGCAGAATTCTGCACTGAAATCCATTTCTCAAAAGAGCTATCAGATTTTTTTTAATTCAATTTTAAAATCTGACATGGGGCTAGACATTTTGTCAATTTCCCAGCTGTCCCAAGTCATGTGACGTGTGCTCTGATAAACTTCAATCACTCTTTACTGCTGTACTGCAAGTTGGAGTGATATCACCCCCTCCCTTTTTTCCCCCAGCAGCAAAACAAAAGAACAATGGGAAGGTAACCAGATAACAGCTCCCTAACACAAGATAACAGCTGCCTGGTAGATCTAAGAACAACACTCAATAGTAAAAACCCATGTCCCACTGAGACACATTCAGTTACATTGAGAAGGAAAAACAGCAGCCTGCCAGAAAGCATTTCTCTCCTAAAGTGCAGGCACAAGTCTCATGACCAGGGGCAACTGGGAAATTGACAAAATGTCTAGCCCCATGTCAGATTTCAAAATTGAATATAAAAAAATCTGTTTGCTCTTTTGAGAAACGGATTTCAGTGCAGAATTCTGCTGGAGCAGCACTATTAACTGATTCATTTTGAAAAAATGTTTTTTCCCCATGACAGTATCCATTTAAATAGTACAGTGACCCATGACGTTAAAGGCAGAGACACACACTGCAATTCGGGGACATTAGTTTCCCGGCGACAAATCGCCTCTTCTTCAGGGCGACTAATCTCCCTGAACTGCCTTCCCGCCAGCTAGAATGAAAATGAGCGGTGGGATGGCACTCAGAGCGATTTGGTTTCCGAAGTCGCCTGAAGTTTAGTCGCCCCCAAGAAGATGAGATTTGTCGGGGGGCGACTAATCTCCCTGAATTGCAGCATGTGTCTCTGCCCTTAATGGTAGAATGACTCCAATTGTTAAATAGTCAGGAAAATCCACTGCATTAAAAATCAAGGTAGCTTCCTGCATTAAATGCAAAAGTGACCCCGAGTTAAATTGAACAGTGAGCAACAAGTGACTCCCAACTGGCACAGTGACTTCTTGCATTAAATACAACAGAGACTCCTACAAGTAAATGGCACAGAAACTCCCAGCATTAAATGGCCCTGTGATTAACAGTGTTAAATGACACAACAGGGGTTAATTATTCCGAATGCCAAAAACACAAAAAAATTTTGTTTTTTTACTATAAAATCCGAATTTTTAGTGGGAAAAAAAACTAGAATTTTTTGGGATTTATTGTACCCCACGATGGAAAAAGTCAGAATCTGAAAATCTGCGCTGCGTGCAATAATCCGAGAAAAATCCAAAATATTTGTATGATTCAAATCTGTCACGTGTTGTTCCCCGCAAGGAAATTTTCAGTAAAATGGATTGATAAATAAGGGGGAAAAACCCATTCTGATTTGGTCGGAGTTGTTTTCAGAAAATAATGATATCAATTTGGACTTTGATAAATGGGCCTCCCAGTCACAGCTTTAAATGGCACGTTTCACGCCCATTCAGGGTGCTTAGTCATGGGCTCTCGTCATAAGCCCATGACTAAGCGCCCTTAATTGTCGCGAAACGGGTAGGGTGGATGGAGATGCAGATTTATATATACTTTTAACTTTGTATAAATAAAATATTCTTTTAATTTAATTTCTCTGGTCTTGTGGATCAATTGAGTGCTGGTTGGCCCTATTTTCTTCTTTGCTGTACCGCACCCTAAAGCTAAGGGGCTGGGGCTGGAGCACCCGGACCACTTTCACTACTCCGTGAGTCATTTACAATTTATTCTGGAGCACCTTGCCCTTCCCCAACTACCATCAAATTTCACCATATCCCAGTAGGCAAGTGCACCCTTGTTTCAAATTCATTTTGATACATACAACTATATATATATATATCTATGACAGTTTGAAGTGAAACATTTATGCAGCTTACCTTTAACCTTTCTGTCACCCCATCTGTGAAGCTGACAGTAAACTCAGCAATCTTTGGCACCCGGATTTTACCCTTGTTTTTTTGATCAGACTGATACTCTGTTCTTGTTTTCACGACCACCTGCAACAATATTCATATTTAAATATGCCATTTTTGTGATTTGCTTCATTTATATGTTTCAAAAAAGCAGCTCCGCCTCCTTCTAGTGTAGTAGACTGCCCTTCAGAAGCCCAGAAGCCTTCACTTTGCATCTGCCTTAGCACCCAATCTCCTGAGTAACATGCCAGCGTGAAAAGAGCCCAAGGAATCCATATTGTAAGTAGAGGTTAAAAGAGAGAACTTCATAGGCATAGTGCTACTAGCTAGTGATGGGCGAATTTCTCCTGTTTCACTTTGGCAAAAAAATTCTGAAACTTGTTAATTGATGCCCGCATCAATTTTGACACCACCATTAAAGTCAATGGACATCCAAATAGTGTTGACGCGAATTTTTTTGACACCGACTAATTTTCGCAGGAATTTCACAAATGTATTTGTCGGTGGCGAAACGCAGAAATTTGACGCTAATTTGCACTAGGTGAATTTATTCGCCCATCACTTTCTACTACCTTTCCCCTAATTAAATTACAGTTAACATCGGGATTTACTTACTCTTTAACCTTTTGAAGTCTTCCCTAATATGCAGCGTTATTTAGGCCACACTCTCAGCACTATTGCAGTAATGTCTAGTTTATTTTTGACTTGCTGAAGGCCAGTTCTCAGAAGTGATTTAGAAATTACTACCTGCTTAAAATTATTACCTCCCTAAATGTCTTATTTCCGAGAGTCTTATTTAGTTTGCTGTTCATAGCATAGATTGTCCCCGAAACATTTGCTGGGATCTCACTTCAATAAAAGAGAAGTTTTCGGTTTTTGCAGAAGCATTGTGTGGAGTGCGCCTTTGTATCTATTTTTCTGAGTCGAAGATTAATATACTAGGCTGCCGGATCAAGTGAGCTGTAGCAATAGAGAGAGATGTGCTAACTGCTAAATATATATGAGGGGTGGGGGTGACTGCAATATTGATATCAATATGTTCTCTGTTCTACAATGAATTTGTTGAATGCAGCACACAGGGTAGCTACAGAAGACACTATCTCATTACTGTATATCCTGCAATGAACAGAGACCACTGGGGAACATAAAGTCTGCAGAACTGCTTTGTTTAACAGGCATAACCAGTACTTGTAGGGGGGTGATGATTAACCAAGTGCTTCAAATATCCTACTCAGAAAACCTGATAAGTGCTCATAATTACACTAGTGGTGATTTAAATGTTTTAAAGGAGATGTAAAGCCCCCATGCATAAATGTAATCACTGAAGAGCCTCTTTGAAATGTCTAAATACCTGCCACTCTGGTTGTTCAAAGGTTAATAGTAAGGCTTGTGGCATCCACTTAATCACTTAGGATTCTTTCTGCTCCTCTAACCCACTCAGCCCCCTCCCTTGGGAATTTCCTTTGGCTGTTGGCTACTGAGCATGCTCAGTTCTTCTCAACTCAGATTAAAACACACCCTTCAGTCTAACTGTCTGGTTTTTTTTTTAAATCCTAACCTCCTCTCCTGAGCTCAGAGTAACTATTACAGTGCTCAATCCAAGCAGGACTTGTCATCATAGTAAATTCTGTCTGTGTCTACATTCTTTAATTGCATGAACTTTATATCACATATGTGCTGTTTGCAGAAATAAATGCACTGATCATGTGTCGGAGGGAAAAGCTGCTATTTGTTTTAGGAAAATGTGATGGCACTGGCAAACGGAGGGGATATGTGCAGTACAAATAATGCCATTTGGGTTGGGGAGAGGTGCCCAACTTATATACATAGTAGGAAAATGTAGGATTTACATCCTTTGACCAAAACAAATTATGAAATACTTAGTAAGTAACGTTTTTAAAATCCTATATAATGAAATCAAATGTAAGCAAATTGTAGCATACATTAATCAAAAAATGTTAGTAGTTTGAAAGTTAAAGCAGGTATGTGTCTCTTTTTGCACTGCTGGGTCTGACTGGTGACAAGGCAGCAACCTGCTCTCTTCCAACCAAGACTCCATTTCCCAGAATGCTATGCATGCTTCCACACAGGTCTAAAAATCAGCTGACTTCTGCTACACCCTTTCAAAAGTCAGAACTAGCAATACAGAGAAGAGAAAGGGGCAGATTGATAGTAATTTGTTTTACAACTAATAATTTATACTGGGAAGTTGTTTTAAATTACATTTTCTTTCATTATGATAAAAATAAAATTGGGGTTGGGAGGTCCTTTTTAAGAAGTCAACATAGGCCTTTAAATCACACATGTTCGTTTATAAAAAAGTTATATATGCAGTGCCACACCTGTCTCTCTAACATTGGCAGTCAGACACGAATATCTAGAAGAATCTTCTCTCTAAAGACCATACTATTCTCACCCAAATACCAGTATGTGTACAGTCTATAAAGGCATTTTATCAGTAGGCATGAATCAACCCTAGATGATAGATTATAGATAGATAGATGATAGATAGATAGATAGAAAATTGACAGATTAAATAGATTATAGATAGATTATAGATAGATGATAGATAGATAGATAGATAGATAGATAGATAGATAGATAGATAGATAGATAGATAGATAGATAGATAGATAATTGACAGATTAAATAGATTATAGATAGATGATAGATAGATAGATAGATAGATAGATAGATAGATAGATAGATAGATAGATAGATAGATTAGATAGATAGATAGATAGATAGATAGATAGATAGATAGATAGATAGATAGATAGATAGATAATTGACAGATTAAATAGATTATAGATAGATGATAGATAGATAGATAGATAGATAGATAGATAGATAGATAGATAGATAGATGATAGATAGTAGACAGATTAAATAGATTATAGATAGATGATAGATGATAGATAGATAGATAGATAGATAGATAGATAGATAGATAGATAGATAGATAGATAGATAGATAGATAGATAGATAGATAGATGATAGATGATAGATAGATAATTGACAGATTAAATAGATTATAGATAGATAATAGATAGATAGATGATAGATAGATAGATAGATAGATAGATAGATAGATAGATAGATAGATAGATAGATAGATAGATAATAGATAGATGATAGATAGATAGATAGATAGATAGATAGATAGATAGATAGATAGATAGATAATTGACAGATTAAATAGATTATAGATAGATAGATAGATAGATAGATAGATAGATAGATAGATAGATAGATAGATAGATAGATAGATTAAATAGATGATAGATAGATAGATAGATAGATAGATAGATGATAGACAGATTAAATAGATTATAGATAGATGATAGATGATAGATAGATAGATAGATAGATAGATAGATAGATAGATAGATAGATAGATAGATAGATGATAGATGATAGATAGATAATTGACAGATTAAATAGATTATAGATAGATAATAGATAGATAGATGATAGATAGATAGATAGATAGATAGATAGATAGATAGATAGATAATAGATAGATGATAGATAGATAGATAGATAGATAGATAGATAGATAGATAGATAGATAGATAGATAATTGACAGATTAAATAGATTATAGATAGATAGATAGATAGATAGATAGATAGATAGATAGATAGATAGATTAAATAGATGATAGATAGATAGATAGATAGATAGATAGATAGACAGATAGATGGATAGATGAGTGATAAATAGCTAAGCAGACAGAGAATGAGATTTACCTTCTCTGGAGCAGGGAACTGCAGATGATTAACATCCAAGGGTGTGATCAGGGGGACAGTCTGAAACCCATCCTCACCAGAAGGCTCCTTGTTCTTGTCGCTTAGATTACTTCCCAGCTTCACCATCCTTAATCCTTACTTCCCAGACCTCAAAATAAGGAGGGTAGTATGGGTTACAAGAATGCAAATGATAATAAGAGCAGAGAGAAGAGGAGAAATCCTAAAGCTGTTGGGAAGCAGATCTGTCATTAACTGGCAGTTGTGTGGGAGACAGTGACAAGGACAGTCTAGCGAGCGATAATAAAGAGAAGGTGAGGATAAAGTGTAAGATTAGGTGAAAACAGCGTACAATCTCGGCTATTGTCTAGCCCTTCATTTACACCCACATGAATACTGATGTAGACAATAGAATACAGTAAAGAGCATGTACTTACCCACACAAGCTTAGTGGTTAAGAGAGAGCCGGGAGCTGTCCGAGGTGCTGCTGAACAGCTACTGAAGGCGAGCAGGGAGCCCACTGTTTCACCCACTGCTTCACCCACTGCTTCACCCTCTGCTTCTGCGGCACTACAGCTGGAGCTCTCCTCTATTCACTTGCCCGTCAGCGCCACCTGCTGCTGGAAACCGAAATCACCACACGAAATAACAGGCTGCCCTTTAGCTTCTTTCTCAAAATCCCTTTTAACCGACATTGCCTCCTACAGGATAAAGAGAAGGGAGAAATGTCAGCACATTCATTGTATTCTTTCTGGAGCTATGCTAAAGCTTTACACAGTGGTGTAACTACATATTGCTGGGCCCCAAAGCTAATTCTTTTTCAGGCCCCAAAAATGTCTGGAGGTTGACTTGTTTTAACAGGATTTATTCAAAATATATATGAATTAGGGACTCATGGGGCCCCTGTTCCTCCTGGGGCCCCCTCTACTTCCTCTATAGTTACAGAAGCTGGACACAATGAGTCCTGCAGGATTAGGAGTCCGGAATGCACTGGGGTTAGATTTCTTCACATTATGGAAACAGTGCCAATATGAATTATTACTTTCGGCAGAGTGTGAAACTCATGAAGAGCTTGGATATAAAAAAAGTGTCATGTTTCCTTGGAGACGGGATTAAAAGCAGCCAAGACCCAGCGCTTTCACCTACATCAGCAAAGAGTTGCGAAATAAATAGCTCCTTGCCGACTCTAATCGCAATCCTTTTCTCTGTCCTGAAGCACTGGACTCCTGATTTCATATGAACATACATTGTATCATTCTAGGGAAGTGTTTTGTGTTTAAAGCTAGTGACACACGCAAAGTTTCAGGCCTCACGAGGAAACTTCAGACGACTTCAGAAAACTTAGGGGCACATTTACTTAGCTCGAGTGAAGTAATAGAATAAAAAAATACTTCGAATGTCGAAGTATTTTTTTGGCTACTTCGACCATCGAATTGGCTACTTCGACCATCGACTACGACTTTGAACTAAAAATCGTTCGACTATTCGACCATTCGATAGTCGAAGTACTGTCTCTATTAAAAAAAATTCGACCGCCTACTTCGCCACCTAAAACCTACCGAGCATCAATGTTAGCCTATGGGGAAAGTCCCCATAGGCTTTCTAGCCAATTTCTGATTGAAGGAAAATCGTTCTATCGATGGATTAAAATCCTTCGATCGAACGAATAGCACTAAATCCTTCGACTTCGATATTCGAAGTCGAAGGATTTAACTTCGACGGTCGAATATCGAATGTCCAAATCTCCCCGAATATTTGCGTGTGTCACTAGCCTTAAAGGGCATGTAAAGGTAAAAAATACAAAACATTTTTTTAATGAAAAAGAAAGCTATCGCCAATATACTTTAATTAAAAAATGTGTGCAGTTTTTATAAGAAACCTGACTGTATGCAGTGAAATTCTCCCTTCATTTACTGCTGTGGATAGGAATTGTCAGATGGTCCCTAACTGCTGAGCAGGGAAACAATCATACTTATGAACAGCAGGGGGAGCCCCCGCCTTACTTCCCTAGCCTTATTCTATTTTAGACTTTTCTTTCCCTTTAGGGGGTTCTTCACCTTCAAATAACTAGTTGTTTTAAGAAATAACATATTTTTCCAATTACTTTCTATTGTCTATTTGCCACCATTTTTCTAATATTGAAGTGTAAAGTGTCATTTTTCACATTCTAAAGCAGCTCTGCAAAGGGGGGGGGAATCTGAAAACAACTGGAAAAAGTGTTTGGAAGGTGAACAACCCCTTAAAGGAAGTATAGGGCAAGAAATATTGTATTATATAAGCAAACCCATCCCTACAGTTTGAGCAGCCCTAGGACTGCAGTTTTTCAGTGTCAGTGACAATGCACATGCTCAGTGCACCCTTGGTTGCTGTTGAGAAGCTACAGCTTAGGGGTCCTGGGAAATCAGTCATAGAAATGTGTGCTACAGGGTTGGAAATTCTTCTATTCTGAAGCAGAATTCACAGCTTTCTATGCTGCATGTAATGAGAATCTGAATTTATCAGCCATGCATCAGCAGTTTCATACAGTATATGTAAGATCAGTTAAGCATAACAAGTCTTTAGTGGTGGGTCTGGGCAGGGGCATAACTAGAGAGAAAGCAAAGCCTGTGGTTACAGGTGGGGCAGGAGTGTAGAGGACCCAGTGATGCCCTGATTTATGAGCAATTTCAATAAATCTTGGTAGAACAGGTCCTCTTACCAATTTTGGGGCTCTATATTAATTTTGCAGTGAGGTCCGTTAACACCACTGGGACTGGGTTTCAATCTTGTTGTAGGTCTTTTGGCAGGACCGTGCATCCTATGGCCCTTCACTTGTTTTGAATTACTGCTCAGATGGAAGAAATGAGAGCAGTTCTCCATCCTCAATCTTATTAGACACCGCACATGAACAGGGCTAATGCTGCTGCTGCAAAGTTAAGCTTAGGGTTTGTTGAAAATCATCAAGTAGACAATTATGATTCATAAAAGTTAATGCTACGGGGTTGATTATTAAGGGTGAAGACACACGGAGCTACTGATCCTTCAGGGTCAGGTGCTGAGTCAGCAGGTCAACTTTTTATTGAACCACATATCACTAATCCTCTGCACCTATTTATGGTGGATGCGCTCACTTTTGTTCTGTACAGTGCATACATTTAAAGGAACAGTTTAGTGTAAAAATAAAAACTGGGGAAATAGATAGTATGTGCGAAATAAATAATGTTTCTAATAAAGTTAGTTAGCCCATGTGCCCGCCTAAAGTCACTGATTGGTTACTGCCTGGTAACCAATCAGTGGAAACCAAGCAGGAAGTAGTGTTCTGTTCTGTTATGTTAGATACCCAGTCACTCCAGCCTTTATACATTACATTTTTGGCTAACTGTAAAAGAACCATTTTTTTATTTTGCACAGTCTATCTATTTACCCAGTTTTCATTTTTACACTGAACAATTCCTTTAACTTAGAACTGTGTGAACAATGCCAGAGAAATCAGAACGATATCCCTGCTGGGCAGCATAAATTATCCAAAAGACCATTAAAGGGGGTGGTTCACCTTCAAGTTAACTTTTAGTAAGTTATAGAATGGCCAATTCTAAGCAACTTGTCAATTGGTCTTCATTGTTTATTTTTTATCATTTGCCTTCCTCTTCTGAATCTTTCCAGCTTTCAAATGGGGGTCACTGACTCCATCTAAAAACAAATACTCTGTAAGGCTACACATTTATTGTAATTGCCACGTTTTATTACTCAGCTTTCCATTCAGGCCCTCTCTTATTCACATTCTAGTCTCTTATTCAAATCAATACATGGTTGCTAGGGTAATTTGGCCCCTAGCAAGCAGATGGCTGAAATTGCAAACTGGAGAGCTGTTGAATAAAAAGCTAAATAACTCAAAAACTACAAATAATAAAAAATGAAACTCAATTTCTAATTGTCTCAGAATATCCCTCTCTACATCATGCAACTCCTTTAAAGAGGTATGAATTGTAGTATTTCCTGATTCTCCCGCATAAGAACAGCCTCATACAACTCAAGATCTTTCGGCACTTCCATATCTGTATTAGGCACCTATGCCACACAAATTAACTTTATAAATTGACAATCTGCACCTGCATACAGGCACGTTCATTGTCAAAATGTTTTTCGGTGGGAGAAGAAATTATAATCTCTCCCAGGAGGTTTTCTTTTTCTATATAACCTAATCACCAGTGTGACATTATATAAAGGCATTCCAGCTGCTTTCTGCCTGATTTGCAAACGTGGTGACATTTAGAAAGTGGAATACTGTCCCTTTATGGGATATAACAGAGTAAAAAATGCCGCTATTAAGAACTGAGTAAACAACTTGCTATTCCTCTTGTTCACATCTATAAGTTAAACTGTTTGTCATAATCGTCAGTCTACATGAAATGTCTCCTGAATGAATAATTCATACTAGAAATAAAAAGAAATGGTTTAGACTGAACAAGACAGAAGATGGAACAGGGGCGTAACTATAGAGGAAGCAGACCCTGCGGCTGCAGGGGGGCCCAGGAGGTATAGGGGCCCCATGAGGCCCTAATTCATATACAAGTTCAATAAATATTGGAGAAACAAGTCAACCTCTAAACATTTTGGGGGCCTGAAAAATAATTTGCTGTGGGGCCCAGTAATATCTAGTTACGCCACTGAGATGGAAACATATAAATGCAGCCGAGAGGGATTCAGTGTATTACGAGTGGTTCACTTAGTACAGCCACACGGTGGCGACAAAGTTTGATTGAAAGAACAGCAAGCTGAAGTGTAAAACAGCCAGGAGAGTATAAAGAAGATACCAACTGATAAAACATAGGAGGAGGGTGATTTTTGTGTTTGCAGAGGCTACATATACATACATACAGTTGTGTTCAGAACAACAGCAGTCCAACATCACTAACCTGATCAATCACTGGTTTTAGGGATGTTTCTCATACTATGGTGTTGGGCCTATTTATCACATACCAGGGATCATGGATCAGTTTCAATACATCAAAATTCTTGAAGAGGTCACGTTTCCTTATACTGAAAAGGAAATGCCCTTGAAATGGGGGTTTCAATAAGACAATGACCCCAAACACACCAGTAAATGAGCAACTTCTTGGTTCCAGACCAACAAAATTGACATTATGGAGCGACCAGCCCAATCCCTGGACCTTAATCCAATAGGAAACTTGTGGGGTGACATACAAAATGCTGTTTCCAATGCAAAAAATACAGAAGAATTGTGGAATGTAACAGGTGCCAGAAGTTGGTGGACTCCATACAACACAGATGTGCAGCAGTGTCTCAGAAACACTGATTATATAACTCAATATTAGTTCAGTTATTCAAAGGAAAGAAAACTCTTGAAATATTTTTCAGTTTATAAGGGAATGTTTGAGTTTGTAAAGATGAATGCAGACACTGCTATTTTTTTGAACGCCCTAATATTTCCTTTCCTTCACTTTTTGTAACAGAAACTTGATATGTTTTTCTTCATGTTTTGATTTGTTATAGAAGGTGTAGTGTTCCCAACGCATTTGCTTGTATGGAAATAAAAACTATTATAAGGATTTTGAGCTTTATTCACACGATTTCTTTATAAGGCAAGGACCAGTTCCATGTATATTACCATAGAACACATACAGTGCCAATAGCATATTCTCCAGAACACATTGTGGGATACATATAGTGCCAATTTCATGTATAATCGTTTATGTATAATTTTATGTATAATAACCCCAGAACACAAATAACAAGATACACAAACAGTGTCAGCTCCATGTATAATAACCCCAGAACACATTCCAGGATACATACAGATATATATATAATAAGATATGTAGTTTAAAAGACCATGATATTTTGTGTATTTTACCAGTATTAGGCCTTAATAAAATAAAATAGAGTTGTTATATTGCCCTACATATGAGCCCAGTGTATAGTTTCAACCTGTCACCCTGAAAAAGGAAAAGACGCCAGAGTTTTTTGGGACTTTTTCAACTATTTTTTTAGGAACTCCTATCTACTCTATTGCACTTTGCTCAGTCTGAGGTGGCGAAGGCAAGTCTGGCACAAGAGGTAACACTCAATAAAATCCGCTTCTTAGTGAATTTGCGTAGTTACGTCCATTCGACAGAATTCACCAGGTGTTAGGGAGCGAAGTACTGCTAAAGTCTATCTCCTTCGCTAGAGAAGTTACGCCAGAGACCGTTAGTAAATCGGTGAAGTACCGAAATGATGTCACGCTGGCGAATTTTCACCGGCGTTAGTCACATGGCCCTTTAGTAAATTTTCCCCTGTGTGTTGTTGCAGCAAGCATGGCTGTATTGGTGTACAGGCTTGGGAAAAGCTGGATAGTGGGTCCCTGGAGTGAATGGAGGAGAGCAGGGTGGGCCTTCCATTCCTTGCTCCATTTAGTGTTTTGCAGCTACCTAATTAGAGGTAGGTAATTAGGCTGCAGTTAAAAAGAGGTGTGGGACTACACCTTAGTGCTTCCTCCTTGAGACCTTCTTGAGTTGAGGAGGGTTAGTGGCCTGTGCAGACCTCCATGTGTAGGAAGGAGGTGCGTTTGTGAAAGTAGCTGGGAAAGAAAATGTGATTCCCCACTGAGGTGAAGTGTTAGGGAGAGCTCCAAATCAATGGAGAGAGGAAGAAAGAAACTCCTCCCAGGAGACAGAGTATCAAGAGTGAATCTAACAGAGGATTCTGGGACTTGTGTACATCCATGCCTGTGAGTGCTGGAAAATTGTGTCTGTGTGAACACCAGTGAGGGTGTTAAAGTGGGACTGGTAATGCTTATGTGAAGCAAGATGTGATTTAGTTTACAATAAAAGCCAGCCAAGCTGCATTTGAACTCTTAAAGGTGGTGTCATGGTCTTCGCTACCTGAATGTTACAGAAAACTAGCCGTTGCGCGTCTTCATTAAAATCTAAGCAGGTTATTAGCTCCTGATAAAATTGGCCCTACTGTTTGTGAATGTAATATGGATCTTGGACTATAAGCTCCTCTGGGGCAGGGACTGAATGATGTATAACCTCTGTAAAGAGCTGCAGAACTGTGGCAACATTATATAACTACCAGGAAATAAATAGAATAAATGAAAATGTGCAGCCCTTTAATGAGGTTTAATTTAACTTCAAGTGACCCTTTCCAAGAGTTTTCTAAGTTGCACACCACCACAGGCATTTACACTTCTTCTTCTGAAAATTTCCTGCCATAAGGCCTGTTGGTAGAACTGATCAGCAGATGGAGATGGTGTGTCAATTTCATTATATGAGCAGTATAAAAACTGATTTTTATAAGATTTGCATCAGCCATAGCTCAAGCACATTGAACAAAGCTATTATCATGCTAAGTTGCCAGACAATGTTTGCAGTTAATTGGCCCTTGTATTGGGCCCTTCAATGAGCTTCCCCAACCAATATCTGGGCAAAAATTGGCCATATATTTATTGAACAGTTGGAGCGAGGGTTCACTGAAGTGGTCCACTCTCCGACTGCAGACTGTATTCCTTTTGTTGTGATCTTATCATTGGGCCCGAGTGCCCAATGATCACATTATCAAGATATTACCTAAAGGCGGTCATACCGAGGAAAGATTTTCAATTGTATGGCCAATTTAAGTCTACTACTAAAATATTCAAATGTTTAATAAAGATGACATTCTTATACTTCTAAGCTTTCTAGATATCAGGTTTCCACACAAGAGATCCCATACCTGTACCTAATTACAAATGGGAAATAGGTTGCTTATGCTTACAGAAATGTAAAAAAAAAAAACCTGCTAATTTTACCCATACTAGATTAGTCAGAATGCATACTTTCTAAAAATGTATGGTAAAATGAGTACTAAGTTTGCTTACCAAAGTTCTTTGTGCTTTGCATTCACAATACTAAACTTATGATTATAATGATACTCATGCATCAAAGTACAAGGTCACACCTACAATGTATTTTTGTTGCTGCACCCAATCATCGATCAAATACATAAGCCAGCGTGACAAGTGAAATAGTGAATGTAGTCATTGGAACTGCCTCCTCTAGGAGAGGGTCCAAATAAGACCACTGAACATAAACGGCAGACAAAATACTTTATCATAATTTTGTCAAGGATTAGGCAGGTGGCGCTGTGGAGACTGATGGGGAAAGGGAGAGTCCTTGAGGCAGGAGCTGTATGTGCCTAGGGAACACATAAAGGGAAGGCAGGAACAGGTTGATGAGGGCGAATAGTCTGACTGGATCAGGTGCAGAGCAGAACAGGACGGAGAGGGAGAAGAGGACGACTCAGGACAGGAACAGACTGGACGGAGCGGGTGCAGATCAGATCAAACTGGGGATAGAGTACAGAAGGAGACTAGAACAGGATAGCAGGAGAAGACTGGAGCAGAAAGCAAGAGAGGACTAGAGCAAAAGAGGGGTACAAGGTGGGGTCAGAAAGCAAGAATCAGGAACAAGTGAGGCAAGGTCAGTACAAGGTGAAGTCAGAAGCAGAAAATCAGGAACAAGCAAGGCGGGGGTCAGGTCAAGGCTGAAATAGTTTAAGACAAGGTGAAAGGTAGAACTGGAGCAGAACTGGGAGGGAAAGACCAGGCTGGAACAGAACAAGGAAGGATAAGGAGGAAAGGTTCAAGGTAGGACAGAACAAGGCAAGAAGGCAAAAGCTGAAACCCTTCGCTAGTTGCCTCACTGCTAGTTTGGGAAACAATGCACTGGCAAGGTGTGTTTGGAGGGCTGACCTTAAATAGGGCAGAGTCAGCTGGGACTGGGGCTGCAGAGGCCAAACAGGCTGTAGCTGGTCTGGGGCTGTAGAGGCCAGGTTACACATAGCGAGCAACCCTACAGGCTGCTCACCTGGCCAAATGGTTAAGGCATCGAGCCAGAAACCCAAAGGTCCCTGGCTGAAATCCCAACAAAACCTGACAAATTTCAACTTACAAACTACTGAAAAAAAACTGTAGAGCTGAACCACAGAATTGGCTTCCCGTGTGCCTACTGTGTTCCTTCAGTATGTCATTGTACAAACTTAAATTATATTTAATATGTACATTTAGTGCAGCTAGCTTAGCTTGCTTAAAGTTGAGCAAGTTGTTGGAATAACTCATCTGTTCCTTTAACTCTCAGTGGAGTATAGGGCATCCGTGAAGACTTTCCATTCATATCTATTTGTTGCTATTCTCTTGATATCATTCCATGGTTTTCCCATCTTTATAATTTCTTCTTCCACTGATTTTCTCCATGTTTTTCGAGGCCGTCCCCTTCTTCTTGATCCTTGTGGATTCCATTCCAGGGCTCTTCTTTCTATAGATTCCTCTCCCTTCCTGAGTGTGTGGCTTATCCAACCCCACTTCCTTTTCCTTAAATGAATTTCTATTGGTAGCTGGTTAGTGGTTTTCCACAGTTCTTCATTTTGTCACTTTCTCCGGCCACTTTTTATTCATAAGTCTCCGAAGGCACCTGTTTACAAAGATCTGGATTTTTGCGGTAATAGGTTGTGTGACCTTCCAAGTTTCACTTGTGTATAAAAGGACTGCTTTCACATTAGCATTAAAAATGCGAACTTTGGTTCTTTTTGCGATACTTTTATTTACGTGCCTGACACCCCCCCCCCCCCAGAGTAGGCGCATGCCTACCCCTTGGCCCGGCCCTGCCACCAGTTCTATTTCATAGTCGTTAATATTCAATCTCTCTGTAGCAGTATTGTTTATCCTCATTTCTTTTGTTTTGTTAGCATTGATACGTAGCCCTGAATTTCTGCTTCATTTTGTAACCTTTCCAGTTTTTCTTTCATATCTACTATATATACCTTTGAGACAGTAAACATTTTCATCAACAAATTCTAGATCTTCCAGTGTTCCCATCATGCTCCATTGTATTCCTCTTTTCTGTTCCATTAGAACTCTTCTCATTACACAGTCCAATACCAACAGAAATATTGTAGGAGACAGGACACAGATTTGTTTCACCCCTTGTGTTACTTCAATGTAGTCTGACAGTTTACCTTCAATGTAGTCTGACAATTTGGCATTTAAAGCCATTGTACATGCCCTTTATTAATGACAACATTTTCCTAGGGATTCCATATTTTTCTATCGTGCTCCACATGAATCTTCTATTAAGGGAATCAAAGGCTCGTTGGAAGTCTATAAATGTTGAATATAGTGTAGCTACAAAGTTTGCAGAAGCCAGCCTGTTCCTTTCCTTTTTAAATCAATGGCATTTTTACTCTGTCCAATATTATCCTTGACAATATTTTGTTTGGTATACTTAGGAGGGTAATACCTCTCCAATTACTACATTTCGTTAGGTCACCTTTTTTCGGGATCTTAACAATAATTCCTTCCATTCTGCTGGTGAATTTTCCTCGGTCCATATTTTCACCAAAATAGGATGTAATAAATCAGTTGTTGTTTCAATATCTGCTTTTAAAATTTCTGGAACAATATTGTCCACTCCTGGTGCCTTGCCTTCCTTGATCTCTTCCAGTGCGATTTTTACTTCTGAATGTATTGGAGGTATATTTATTGCTGAGCCTTCTTCTATGGTTTCATTTCCACATATTTCATCTGCATTTTGGTTCTCCAATTTTTCTGCAAAGTATTCTCTCCATCTTTCCAGTTGTTCTATCTCTGTTGTTAGGATTTGCCCATGTTTATCTTTTACTGATCTGGATCTTCTAAAATTTTTGTTTGATAGTTTCCTAGTAATACTATAGCGCTCCTTTATGTCTCCTTTTAGCTCAGCCTCCTCTGCTCTTTGTGCTTGTTCATCTATCCAAATTCTTTGATCTCTTCTTATTCCTTTTTTGATTTGTCTGTCCACTTTTTTATATTCCAGTTGCGCTTTTGCTTTTTGTTATCTTGTTTGGCTTTGATTAACTTTACTTTTGAGTTGTTTCCTGGTTTGTATATTTTTCCCATGTATCTTGGGCTATCCATTCTTTCTTCAATGGTTCTCTATACCCCAACACCTTTTTGCTGAATTTCTTTCTTATTGCAAAGTGATCAATTTGGTTTTCTGTGTAATGGTCTGGGGATACCCATGTAACTTTATGACATATTTTATGCATGAACAAAGATCCTCTGATAACCATATCATGGCCGGCACAAAAATTGATAAACATTTCTCCATTTTCATTTCTTTCTCCCTGTGCATGTCTTCTCATAACATGTTCTAGTCCTTCGTTGTCAGTTCCAATTTTGGCATTCATAGCTCCCATTATTATTATTATAATATCTCTTCTATTAGCCTTCCTTAGTGTTTCATGTATTTGCTGATAAAATTCTTCCTTCTTCTCTGTGTCGGATGAATTCATTGGAGCATAGTCACATTTCTTACCTGTGATCTAAAGTGGGCCTTCATAATTCTATCTGAGATAGGTGTCTATTCCATCAGACTTTTCTTTGCATTTTTGCTAATGAGGATTCCAACTCCATTTATATGTTCAGCGCTTTCTTTAGTTGTACCAGAATAAATAAAGGTATAGTCATTTGGTAAATTTACTTCCCCATAGTCCATCCTGTCTCACTAAGACCTAGTATATCAAGTTTGTATTCATCCATCTCTTTTACCACTTGCTTATGTCTACCAGTCTCCCACATGGTCCTAACATTCCAAAATCCAATTTCATTTTCCGTTTTATACCAAAACTCGTCAACATAAGATCTGTCCGGATTTCCTTCACTTCAGTTTCAGTAATAATTTGATTTAAGGTGTGTAGGTTATTAGCCTTCAGCACCCAAAAAAATTCAAAAATTCAAAAATAGTCACCTGCTTTGAGGCTACTGGGTGCAACGTGCAAGGGGTTTGAAAGCAACATGTTACTCACGAGCCACTGGTCGTCGGTCACCGATGTAGAGAGTGACAATCAGAGATAATTTGCAACTGCTTTCCATTATTTTTTTAAATAGTTATTTAGCTTTTCGTTCAGAAGCCCCCCTAGTTTGCCATTTCAGCAATCTGGTTGCTAGGGTCCAAATTACCCTAGCGACTATGCAACGATTTGAACACAAGACTGGAATTTGAACTACCATGATGAGAAATAAAATGTAGCAATAACAATAAATGTGTAGTCTTAGAGAAGAAGGAGGCACATCATTCAAAAACTATGAGAATGAAAAAATGACTGAAAAATTGCTTAGAATGAGCCACCCACTCAACCAACCCACTGTGCATGCTGGATGCTAGATCACTCACAAATAAGGAAACTGCATAGGGGACAGTGAGGGCAGGAGATTTGACAGCTGTTTATCACCCATGTGCTCCCTTTTTTGCAATATGACCAGTCCATCTAAGCTCTGGGTAAAGTATTGGGGCAGCTTGCTCTCTCTAGCCACTTACATACAAGCAGAGACATTGATCCAAGGGAAGTCCAGCTGTTTTGTCAGTAGCTGCTACACAGCATGATTTGTATATTAATCAAGTTCCATCTGCAAATCCAGCTAGATCCTAAAATGCTACAACACTCAATGCTGTCAGCTATAACATGAAAGTGTGGCAGGAATAATCTTTGCACTGCGGCTGAGAAAAAAGTCACTGAAGATAGCTAGAGTGTGAAAGCCAGAGTACAAGGTGTTGATAGGATCAAAGCTTGGCTGAGGAGAGAGCACGCACGGCTCACAGAATTAATAACAGCAGTTTGCAAACTGTATGGAATGGGGAAACCAAGTTTAGTATGAAAGCTCTCAACTAGGCATTAAATATAATGGTCCTGGAAATGATCACCCAAGTAATAGGAAACGTATCTTGTGGAAGTACTTTGGTTATCTCTTGTTACATTACATTGCTGATTGTTGAGATATTTTGCAACACAGTTAGTGTAAGTAAGCAACAAGCGCTGGTCTTTTTGCAGTCATTCTAGATTAATTATAAAAGAAAATGCTGGCATGGGGTCTATTAACCAGAAATAAGTTATACAGGAAGGTTTGGTTTGACTGATTTGTATTCTCTCTGCAATGAATGGCAGGGCCTTGCTAACTAAACTAGCATAAATACATGTTGATGGTTACATAATCCTACAGGGTTTTAATGTTGGAAAGTGTTTTGGCAGCCTCCAGGCATGGTGACCCACATTATATCAAGCATCCTGGATAATAGACTCCATACTATGGTTGGCACCTGTCTGGTTTTCACCCAAACACTCCAGTATTCAGAAGGGTTGTGCCGGGTAAAAACTGCCTGCCTAATTTGGAAGTCTGGACAGGGCTTTAAAGTGAATGGCAAGGCAATCAACCAATCACTGATCACTACATCATAACCCCACCCATCCATCATGGAAACATAACCGAACTGTTACCCACCTCGCCCCCTGCATCATCCACCCACTCCCATGTAACCAGCCCAGATTCTCAGAAGTTGGCAGAAAGTGGCAACTGCAACCCTATTTCATACACATATTGTGGACTTTCACTCAAATGGCAGAAGTTGCATGATAGTCAGTGCAATTGTTAAGCAGATATGCATCTGTGTTTTATTCACAGCAAGGTTTTTCACAAACAGGGCATGTTTAGATTGAAATAACAAAGTGAAATAATAAAAGTAAAGTTCATTCTTCTGTCATCGGAACAGCCTGGATAACACAGAAACTGCTGTATGACAGTGCTTCGGCTGCTATTAGTGTAACTTATTCCAAAAAAAAAATAGATTTTCCTCTAATCTCTCCCTTAGGGTTGCTACCTGTCCAGTTTGACCAGGACAGCCTGTTTTTTTTTTTTTTGAAGGGCTGTGAAGGTCAAAATTGCCTGCCCGGTTTTCCAAATTAGGAAAATTTGTCAGGATTCCCTGAGATTGACGCAGTGATCAACCAATCGCTGATCACCTCATAATAGCACCTCCCCTCTATGGCACAGCACGCCCCCCTCTACACCACACTGGGCCCCCTCTACATCTTGGCCCGGCCGCTAGGTCATGGCCCGCCTAGTCGGGATGAAAGGTGGAGACCTTATTGTAACTGCTATACTGCTATAATTCACTACTTCCCCGAATAGAGAGCTCGCTCACAGCCCCTCCCCGTTTCCCCAGGTGACGACTCTTCATTTCCAACAGAGTATTGGCTTTCCCAGTCTTAGTGAACACAACTCCTGTTATATGTCATATTTGCTTTGTCTCATAGATCTTTCTGAGAGAGACTTACCTTCCCATTACAATACTTTCAGTTACTGTGCAACAATATTTATTATATTTATCTCAGATGATGTGTGACAGTATTACTGTGATAAGCACTGCGTATCTTGACAGCGCTATATAAATAAATGATGATGATGATTTCATGGTCACATGACGGATGCTATAATGGCGTCATTCTAAAGTCCTGATAACAGGAATGTTCAGTTGCAATAGTGTCAGTTTCTAGAATCAGCATCACTGCATTTCGGCTGGCTTCTTACTTCTCCATACATGAAAGCAGCTGCTGCATATACAATATTCCTAACTGCAGCATTTCAGCATTGGTCCTGGGTACAATTATTTCTCTGCAGGGAATTAATACTTTAACCATAATATTAGTGAAGATATATGTAACCCTAAGGGCTCTTACACACGGGTGGTTTTACCTTCCGTTCAGTCACAGGGAGCGCAGGAGTAAACACACTCAGTTATTGTCAAGGGGGCTGTACTCACACAGACGCATGTAAGCGGCAAACGCAGGTGGGACGCAGCATGTTGCATTTCACCTGTGTTTGGTGCATACATGCGTCTGTGTGAGTACAGCCCCCTTGACAATAACTGAGTGTGTCTACTCCTGCGCTCCCCTGCGGCTGAACAGAAGAAAGTGCAATGCAGGGGAGCGCAGGTAAAACCGGCCGTGTGTAAGAGCCCTAATTGTAATTGTAGTCATCAAATGAATGCTCTGTGCATGTTGATCATAATAAGTAAGAGAGGCGCATGATTCCACCAGGTGGCAGTTTTGTCCCTCTGATGGCACAGAAATACACACTGTACTGAATGCTTGAGTGTAGAGTTCCTATGGAAACAAACTAATGATCTCTTCAGCTTCATTTGTATAGCAGTTAGTAGTGTATAGGATCATTGATTTGGTTGAAAGGGAATGAGCTTAATTCAATTTTTTTTGGCATTGCTTGTTCTGTTCCAAATTGTAACGGCCTTTTCAGCTTGGACTCTTGTATCCTGCTTGTGAGTCATTTCTTTTCTTCGTGGCTTCTGAGCATTATTGTATAGGAAGTGGGGCTCATTTCTTCCTAATGTGTAAACAGTTTGCGTGTTGATTGCAAAAGTAACATCTATCGTTCTCTTCATCAATTGCTTTTAAGATCATTAAACTATCGCGAAAATGAAAACGAAATATCAGCTTCGGCATACTGAAATAAAGAAACTTTCTAAATACAATCAATTAAAAATTCTTTACCGTTTCTGAAATAATCAAGTTTATCTTCACTATCCCTCTCTCAGCATCTATTTCTCCTCATTCTGTCTTCATTCAGGAATTGGGTGTCAGATGAATGATCTAATTTATCTTATCGGGGGGCTCCTTTTGCCTAGAAGATGTATTAGAGCTCACTCTATTAAAATCACCAGACATCATGTCTCTCTACATGCAGGCTTTTTGCAAAAAGTAGTTATTTTGTTAGATTTTGTTTGTACTGGAGTTTGTTATTTGAGTGAGCTCTAATTCATCTGCTAGGAAAGGAGCCCCCCTATAAGATATATTGGATCATTCATCTGACACCCAACTGCTGCATGAAGACAGAATGGAGAGAAACAGATACTGAGGGGCAAATTCACTAAGCGCCGAAGCGCCGAACGCTAGCGTTACTTTGCTAGCGTTTGGCATTTTCATTACTGCGCAAATTCACTAACGAACGCTAGTGTAGTTTCGCTAGTGTTGCTTCGCACCCTTACGCCTGGCGACGTTTCGCTAGCAACGTAACTACGCAAATTCACTAATGCGCGCAGTGTACTGAACGCTACCTTTTATGCTAGACTTCCTTCGCCACCTCAGACCAGGCGAAGCGCAATAGAGTAGATAGGGATTGCTTCAAAAAAAGTCAAAATTTTTTCTAAGTCCCAAAAAAATTTGGCGTGTTTTCTACATTATGGGTGATAGGCTGAAAAAGATCGAAAAATTTTTTGGGGCTCCCCTCCTTCCCCCCTACATCTCCTGACTCATGGCAACTTACCTAGACAGTGGGCACATGTGTAGGGCAAAATAACATTTTTATTTGATGTTTTGAAGCTTTTCTAGCCATTTGTAGTGCTGATACGTATTCCTCCATTGAAATTTTAATTTGGCGCCGTATGCAAATTAGCCTTCGCTAGCGTAACTTCGCTTTACTTAGCGAATCAACGCTAGCGCAACTTCGGAACCTTATGCTACCCCTGAGCGCAACTACGAATCTTAGTAAATTTGCCCCTGAGAGAGGAATATAAACTTGATGATTTCAGAAACACTGCTGAATTTTTAATTGATTGTATTTACAAAGTTTCTTATTTCAGTATGAGGAAGCCTATATTAAATTTTCATTTTCGCTATAGTTTCCCTTTAACCTTGCCTTTTGGATTCACCTGCACTGTAACCTGATGATTAATAGAAAGTGCATTTAAGATATAAAGCTCGGGGAAGCATTTTCCTTTGCAGTGTTCACTTCCTTTTGCACAGTGATGTAAAGTGCAACGATGTGCAGTTCTCCATTTGTACAAGGTCCACCAAATACCTTTTTAAATACAGATCAATTTGAATTTTACCATTAGTGTTCCCATGAGCTACAGTCTGGCCACAATTGAGCTATTTCTTTATTGACTGTTATTGCAGTTACATAGTATAAATGCTAAAAGAATAGATGATAGTTAGAGATGGGCTAATTTCTCCCGTTTCGATTCCCTGAAAAATTTGCGAATTTCCCGCCGGCGACAATTTGAAGCGTATTAAAGTCAATGGGCGCGTTTAATTGTCGCCGGTGTCGGAATAAATTCGCCCATCACTAATGATAGTCTATTCCTGGAAGTGTTTTTTTTAAATATGTTAGAAATCTGGAGTCAGGAAAACAAATACTGTATCTGCTCAGATAAGAGACTGTTGGTGCTTTCAGAGGTTACAGAAGTCTGGGAGAAAACTGAAAATTATATCTGATTTTTTTTTGTTTCTACTTAAAGTCTAGTCTATTGTTTTAACCATTAATTGCTACTCTGCCATCTAATTATGTGGCAATTATAGCTGTCCATCAGTTTTGTTTTTAGAACCCATACACAATAACATTTCAGTGCATCCAACTTTCTGAGAGTAATTGTTGACATTCAAACATTTCTTTTAGTCGAGCTCTGTGGCAGTGTCTATTGCTTCAGAAATAGCAATAAAGGGAACTCCGCTGAAATACAGGTATGGGACCTGTTATCCAGAATGCTCAAGACCTGGGGTTTTACGGATAATGGATCTTTCCGTAATTTGGATCTTCGTACCTTAAGTCTGCTAGAAAATCATGTATACATTAAATAAACCCAATAGGCTGGTTTTGCTGCCTATAAGGATTAATTATATCTTAGTTTGGATCAAGTACAAGTTACTGTTTTATTATTACAGAGAAAAGGGAAATACATTTTAAAAATTTAGATTATTTGGATAAAATGGAGTCTGTGGGAGACAGCCATGCATAATTCGAAACTTTCTGGATAACGGGTTTCCGGATAACAGATCCCATACTTGTGCAAGCAGACCTATGTTAATGTTGTATAGAGTACCTATACATTTACTTTGCTACCTCTAGATGAAGCAAACTTTATGTAGACTTTTGCTTACTTACCACTCTTTTTAAACACATGCTGGTGTGCTGTGCATATCAAAACCATATACAGAAATGGGATCCATTATCTGGAGATCCATTATGTATGTATGTATATTTTTATTTGTAAAGCGCTCCTTGAGGGCAAAGCACTGTACAGCAAAACAACTGTAGATTGTACAAATTAGTAGTAACAAACAAGGGGTCTTGAAGTAAAAATGCATTAATAAGTGCATTATTAGAAATACAATTCACGTAAATATAAAAAATATAATTACAATACAGATTTAGGGCTCTTACACATGAGCGTTTTTACCTGCGCTCCCCTGCGTTCCGTTTTTCAGCGTTCAGCCGCAGGGGAGCGCAGGAATAGACGCATTTCATTATTTCAAATGGGGCTGTACTCACACAGGCGCATGTAGGTGCCGAACGCAGGTTGAGACGCAACATGCTGCATTTTTCCTGCGTTCAGCACCTAGACGCGCCTGTGTGAGTTCAGCCCCATTTGAAATAATGAAATGCGTCTATTCCTGTGCTCCCCTGCGGCTGAACGCCGAAAAACGGAACGCAGGGGAGCGCAGGTAAAAACGCTCATGTGTAAGAGCCCTAAGTGCTCAGTGTAAAGGAAACAAAAGGCTAGAGGACCCTACCCCATAGGGCTTACAGTCTAAATGGGAGGGAAAGCTCCAAATTACAGAAATGCCATCTCTCATAGACTCCATTATAATCAAATAATCCAAATTTTAAAAGACGATTTGCTTTTTCTCTGTATTAATAAAACAGTAGCTTGTACTTGAGCCAAACTAAGATATAATTAATCCTTATTGGAAGTAAAACCAGCCTTTTTTGTTTATTTAATGTTTAAATGAATTTCTAGTAGACGTAACATATCAAGATCCACATTATGGAAAGATCCATTATCTGGAAAACCTCAGGTCCTGAGCATTCTAGATAATAGGTCCCAATACTTTATTTGTATGTGTTTGGAAATAACTTCCCTTTGTACATTGTTGTGTAACACTGTTACATTTCTTCTCTGCCTTCTGTCGGTATCTTCATTGCCCCTCATCCTAAGATTCCTAATACTTCATTCAGTGACTTGTAGCAATTGTTGAAAATGTTATGATGAGCAAACAGCAGGATAATATCTCACACAGGATTCACTGTGTAAAAAAACAGAATAAAACACCTGAAGCAATGTAAAATAACAGGATCAAATCTGATGGCCTCATGGAGTTAAATCATACACACCAGCTCCATTTATTTTAATCAGCTTTTTACACTGTTTTTTTTTCATCTAATTTAGTTTTAGACAGCATAATAAATATGCCCTTAAGTGTGCCAGCAAAGGTGCAGTTGTTGGCCAGTGATAGGTGTAGTGCAGAATACCTGAACGGGTAATATTTGATTCTTTCTTCTTCTAAAATTAAAGGTGTCTGCCAACAGCTAACAGCAGAATTCTTAAATTAAGATATAACAGGGGATTATTTAATAAACTCCGAATGCAAATAACGAAAAATGTTTGATTTTTTTTTTTTTTTTATAAAATTGGACTTTTAAAAAAAAAATCTCAGATTTTTCGGAATTTATTAAACCTCGAGGATGGAAAAGTCTGAATCTGAAAATCCGGCATCTCAGACCTGTCGAGGTTGCATATAAGTCAATGGGAGAAGTCCCAATGATTTTTTGATGTACGCTGGGTTTCAGGCAATATCCAGAAGTTTTAGGGTAAAAATTACGAAAAAATCCGATGAAAAGGTCTGAAAAATTTGTGAAAATCTGATTTTTTCCCGCAAAGCAAATTTCTGGGAAAATGTAATTAATAAATGGGAATAAAACCCGAGCGGATTTGAATGGAGTGTGTAGCAGAAAATATTGAGATAAATTCGGACTTTGATAAATAACCCCCACAGTATAAAATGGTGAAGCAGAACAGGACTGTATCGGGACTGAAACCTTGTGATATAGCATTTCGAGTGATGCTGTTACAGCAGCAAGACCTTACATTGATAGCATTGGTACATTGGTAAACATTCCCAATATATTAAATGGGCTCTTCATAAAGCTCTCCTGGATCCCCTAATGTAACATTAAAAACAGTTTGGAGATGCAGGCTTGATCTGGGAAAAAAAAATCAAATGAAAAACTCTACAATATATATATTAGGGATGCACCGAATCCACTATTTTGGATTTGGCTGAACCCCCGAATCCTTTGCGAAAGATTCGGCCGAATACCGACCCGAATCCAAATTTGCATATTTTTTACTTCTTTTTTTTTTTTACTTCCTTGTTTTGTGACAAAAAGTCACACAATTTCCTTCCTGCCCCTAATTTGCATATGCAAAGTAGGATTCGGATTCGGTTCAGCCAGGCAGAAGGATTCAGCCTAATCTGAATCCTGCTGAAAAAGGCCGAATCCTGGATTCGGTGCATCCCTAATTTATATATATAGATATATATATATATATATATATATATATATATATATATATATATATATATATATATATAATATGTATACTGTATACATAAAAAAAGCATAAAGTGCCATAAATAGTTTTTGGAGTGCTGAGAAAGTTGAAATTTTATATAATTTAACCATGTCTCCCAAAATTTGCTTGTATACTATAGGATGAGCAGCATTACTGCTAAGGGGCATGTTTACTAACATTGGAGATAAATATCTGGAGAGATTTCTGGAGATGTTGCCCATGGCAACCAATCAGCAATTAGATTTAAACAGCCACAGCCATGTTAGAAAACAAAAGCAAAGATCTGATTGGTTGCTATGGGCAACATCTCCAGAAATCTCTCCAGATATTTATCTCCAATGTTAGTAAACATGCCCCTATGTATGTGTATATGTACTATCTTTTATAACCCTGTATTCCCTCACTATCTAACAAGCCATCCAACCCTTTTTGAAAAACCCATTTCAAATATTTAGCCGGAACTTTCTCTCTTTGGGCAAGTATATTGGACAGAACACCTTTATTCCTCGCAATCACTTCCAATAATGTAAACATTTCCTTTACTAAAACCAGATCTTTCATCTCTCGCTCGTCACGGAATGACTGTAAAAGCATCACACAGCCTGGAAAATGAAGCTTTACAAGATTATATGTTATGAGGCAATGTACTGGAATAGAAGCACAATTACAAGGTTAATAGTATGACTCACAGCACTCCCAGCTATAACTTTTGTGTGGGATTCTATAATAGGATACAGTGCAGCTTTTTTGGAGAAAAAGTGTAAAACGAGCTAAGCTATGTTTCACTTCAATTCCTGGTCGTATTTGACTTTGAAACAAAACATACATTGTTTATATTTAGAAAAATGTCATTTGTATATTGGGACAGATGTCTAGTGCTGCCGAGCATCAGGGTAGTGTTATTATCTACATCTATACATAAAGGTCTGCTATGGCCTGAAACATCACTATGTGACGTGCTTTGTGTCCTTGACCTTAATATAGATGGTTTAATCTTGGAGGAAATCTGGAGAGCTGTCTATATGCATTCTGATTTAGTACATCCATTAAAATGTAGTGGGCAGGACAAAAAGCAGCAACCCCTGTTCATTGTATGCAATCTGCTGTTTTCTTTGCAAGCAACATGTAATTGGGACATTGAGGGATATGTTTCAACTGCCATAACCTTACAAGTACCTCTGTGGCTTAGCACATACAGTATTATCCTTAAAGCAGACAAATCAGTTATTTCACTCTATTGTCATGGAATCAGAATGAAAGAACTATCGGACTATCCTGCTGTGTACTAAATGCACTATGAGTTGCTATTACTGCAGTATTGTATTATGCAGAGTATTTCTAGGCTGCCCCATGTCCCTTTGCCATTAAATAAATGGGCATTAGGCACCTGACTATACCTGCCCAACTGTGATTGGTGCTCCCATGAAGTTTCTCAAGTCATCTTCTATTTCTAAGACACCTACAAACGTCATGGTCAGTGAGCCAGGCATGTTAAAGGAGAACCAAAGCAAAAAATGAATAGGGCTAAAAATGTAATATTTTGTATACTGAACTTATTGCACCAGCCTTAAGTTTCAGCTTGTCAATAGCAGCAATGATCCAGGACTTTTAAACGTGTCACAGGGGGTCACCATCTTGGAAAGTGTCTGTGACACTCACATGCTCAGTGGGCTCTGAGCAGCTGTTGAGAAGCTAAGCTTAGGGGTCGTCACTAAATATCCAGCAGAAAATGAGGTTGGTCTGTAATATAAGCTGATGTTACAGGGCTGATTATTAAATTCTGATGCTAGTTGCACTGGTTTCTGTGCTGCCATGTAGTAATTATCTGTATTAATTACTATTCAGCCTTATATTGTGACATTTCTATTCTATGTGTACTGTATATTGAGTGGGTTCCTAAGCTCAGTAAGTGACAGCAGCACAGAGCATGTGCAGTGAATCAGCAGAAAAGAAGATGGGGAGCTACTGGGGCATCTTTGGAGACACAGATCTTTACTGCTAAAGGTCTGTGGTTGCCTTGGGCTGATACAGAAGCCAAAAACATAATGTACAGCATTTCTAGCTACTTCTTTAGTTAAACTTTAGTTCTCCTTTAACTGGCCAGCAGGGGCCTTTTTTGATCTGCTCAGATTCTGAATCCCAAAAACATCTGACATTGAAAGAGAATGGTTTAACTCCACACCTAAACATTGGTTATGCAAGCACTACAGATTAAAAGTTGGGACTTAAGTGAACTGCTGCTATAATACAAACCTCATATGAAACAAAATATTTTTGTGAGGCCCCACCTAAAAATAGCAGAGATGATGTCCAAATATAACATTCAAGGGTACTGCTCTTTGCTCATTCTGGATGATTTTAGGGTGTAATGGATTCATTTGAAACAGTAATTTATAAAAAGTGAAATATACTTGGGTCTCACTTTCCAAATACATGTACGTACAAGGTTTGCAAAACTGGGCCATGCCTGACTAGCACCATGCATTTGCAACATCAATATTTTATGACTTTCAGGATTTATGATAATAATTAGGAAATGGCTGGCTGTATGGCCCCACTGCATGGCAGAATAAATGTGGCACTGTTTATACTTGCTGTTCCTTTCCTCTTTTACCGAAAGTTTATTTCAACTATTATATTGGCCTTCATCTAGTTAACTTCTTGTCCTCCTTTTACCTCTGTTGTTTATCTTCCTCTTCAGGATGTTTCCTCTCCCATTGTTCCTGTTTTCTCAGCTGGTCCCACAATCTTATAAAGCAGAAGCTTCTTTGTTTCAAGGCCATTTATGCTTTAATATTTGGTTCAGTCCTAACATATATATAGCAATACCCATATTGCTGTAGTTGCTTTAGGTATTTGGAACAGCAATTAACCAAATTTCAGCATAATTACAGTTCATGGTCAGCCCCCCTTTCAATGTTTTAGGCCTTCCTGAGTGCCAGCCCTACAGTATAAACGATCAGATGAATTATGTCCTATAAAGCTTTGGAAGGTTCCCCATATTCACATCTATGGAGTGATTAGGTTTACAAGAGAATGCTATTTCGGGAGATTAGTAGCCAAGCGAAAAATCGCTTCTTCTTCGGGCATCTAATCTCCCCAAACTGCTTTCCCGCCGGCTAAAATGTAAATCGCCGGCGGAATGGCACTCGGATCACTTCCGAATTTGCCCGAAGTTTCCTCGTGAGACAACTTCCGGTGACTTTGGAAAACAAAGCATTCCAAGTGTCATCCCGTCGGCAAGTTACATTCTAACTGGTGGTAAGGCAGTTTGGGGAGATTAGTTGTCCGAAGAAAAAGCGGTTTGTCGCTGGGCGACTAATCGCCCCTAGTAGCTTTGAGTGCCCCTGCCCTAAAGGGAACAAGGCAGGTAGTGGCTCAGAGACCAGGAGGACTCAATATTGTTACATTAAACTAAAGACAAAACATTTGCTCCCCCACCTCCATGTATAACATTCACTGACCCCCTACAGCAACCCCAGCTGTCATCCCCTGCAAGTGCCGTTAACAGCTTTGTTTTGCACTCTTGCCAAACTGTCAGTCAGGCTTTTGGTGAAGCTACTGTATGGCTCTTGATTTAGGAATTTACTTTGTGATACAGCATTCCAGCAAACTTCTAGAAAAAGTGTCAGCTGACAGGGGTAGTGCTGAGGCCCCAGTAAAAACCGCATCTTAATTAAATATTTCATTTGATTTAGCTGTTTTTATTTACAAGTAAAGACTGGGGAGATATTTTGACTTAAGCATAGAATCCAGACAATAGAGCTCAATTACTAACATTGGAAATAACTTGCACAAGCTAGGTTGTCATAGCAACCAATCAGCAAATAGCTTGGAACAGTCTACTACATGTTACACAATGAATCCAATGGTCCTGATCAGGTGCCTATGTTTATAAATCAGGCTCCATTCATACCTAATAAGCAACAGTTTTTCACCTTGAAATGTCCTTGCTGAATATAACAGGACCTGCGAAATGTTCCAGCATAGCCGTGTTGCATAAAATGTTAATGGAGGTTTGGTTGGCTTACTGCTCACACATGACCCTATCACTATGGCAACCTGCAGTGCTCCAGAGAGAACGGAATTGCAATTAACAATTAATATCTTAGCATCTCTGATATCACACACAGCCGTTCATGGGCACCTCGTCACTGATACAGAAAGAAAATCCTTTATTTGGGTTTAGTTTGACCTTCAACCAAACGCTTGATGTTTTCCTCACTTCTTTAGGTTGGGTCTCCAGAACTATGCTGTAAAAGACTTTTGCTGTTATGAAAACTGAATAATTCATGAGTGCATTGATTTCAGATACGTTCTGCAGTATGAATACTCCCTGTGACCTGGAAACATCTGGAGGTCCTGTTTTAAAATCCAGAGTATTCTCTGGGTAAAAATGACTCCAGTTTGAATGAATGGGACATGTCAGAGATAGACGAGCATGAGCGGGGATTAATGATAGAGATGGAGACTGAAAGGGGTTGAAGAGCAGCGACATGAACGCAAGTTTATGGGTGCATAAGTAGGGTATGTGGGATAGAAAGGCAGAGACTTCACTTATGAATCTGTGCATATGCACCTGGGGTAGACGAGGGGGGGGCAGACAGACTGCGGCCTAGGGGCGTCCGAAATAGAAATCCAGTCCTGCCTGAACCGATTCCTGTAATCAGTGCATCCCTAGTTTATATCATATTAAGTGGCATATTTAAGTGATACTGACACTAAAAATTTACTTTTCAAAATATTAATCTACACTAAAAGTTACTTGTAGGTCATGTTGATCATTTTTCGCTGATAGTTCTGCTTTTGTAAGTAATTGTCACCTAAATCTGACTGTTTTGCCAACCTGACTGTCCCTTCTTAACTTGTCGGTTACAGTTTCTAATGCTAACGGACTCCTGCTGCACAAATATGGCAGCCCCCTCATAGAGGAACAGGGTAGTAAGAAGGGTTATGTAAAAGCATTAGGCAAATACTTTTATGGCAAAATTATAAATAGCATTCAAAGACAGTTATGATAGATATTAAAAAAAGTTATTAAATTATGTCAGTATCTCTTTAAGAAATCTTACCAAACTGGTATATACTGTATATTTAAGTAAATATTGCACTTTTAAATCTCTTAAATGTCTTGAACCGCCATGTCTTTATGGTCTGTGTCTTGCCTCAGAGATCACCTGACCAGAAATACTCTAACTGTAACAGGAAGAAGTGTGGAAGCAAAAGACAGAACTCTGTCTGTTAATTGGCTCATGTGTCCTATGGCAATTGGAGAAGGCAAATCCCATTTTTACACCACCTTAAAGGAGAAGGAAAGGTTAAAACTAAGTAAGCCTTATCAGAAAGATCCATCTAAATATACCAGTAAACCCCCAAAGTAATGTTGCTCTGAATCCCCTGTCAAAAGAAACACTGCATTTCTTTCCTTCTATTGTGTACACATGGGCTTCTGTATCAGACTTCCTGCCTTCAGCTTAAACCTCATTGCCCTGGGCAAGAGCATGCTCAGTTTGCTCCTCTTCCCCTGCCCTCCCTTCTCTACTGTAATCTGAGCCAAGAGCAGGGAGAGACTCAGGCAGGAAGTGATGTCACACCATGTTAATACTGCAGCTCCTATTCTAAACAAACAGAGAGCTTCTAGAGCTTTTTACTCAGGTATGGTAAAACATTCTACAGAATAAATATAGCATTCTAGCTTGCACTATTGCAGCTAATCTATTGGCAATAAAATGCCTCCGTAGCTTTCCTTCTCCTTTAACCTCAGGTTTTAGAATTCCTACAGGAAGGACTGAGCAAAGGATTGCAATACAGAACTCAGAAAAGTTCATGTTGCAGCACTTTCAGCTATGACGGAGATAAAATAGGCAGGAGATCCGTTAGTAAAATGTTTCTTCTAGACCACATTAAAAATTTGGCCTCCAAAAAGAACTTTATCTCCTGCTTGGGATCTACCAATGGTGCTTAAAGCCCTTTGTGAGCTTCCATTTGAGCCTTTGCAAGAGTCATCATTATGGTTGGGGACCCTAAAAACTTTATTTTTGGTGGCAATAGTTTCAGTATCGAGGGTCAGTCTCCTGCATGTTCTGTCTATAGAAGAGCAAGACATTTATTTTTGGCCGGATAAAGTGATTTTAAAGCCTCCAGACTCATTTCTACCCAAGTTGGTTTCCACATTTCACCTTGCATGGGACATAATAATCCCTATCATACCAGACGATCCCAGCCTTTCCTCTAAGCTCCAGAAGCTAGATCCAGTGAGGATGTTGAAACATTATTTGACTATGACTCTTTGAGAAAGTCTGGAAGTCTGTTTGTGATACCGGCAGGTCCTCGAAAAGGGAAACAGCCAGCGAAGTCTACAATTGCTAGATGGATTGTGATTTTGATACAAAAAACAATCTTCAAGGCAAGTAGGCACCAGCAGGGCTAAAAGCTCATTCAACAAGGGCTGTAGCTACCTCCTGGGCAGCAGAGGCAGAGGTTTCAGAATCAGCAATATGTGAGACGGCAGTATGGTCGTTGGCCCGAACTTTCTTTAAGTTCTATTGTTTGAATGTTAAGAAACCTTCTCAACATAATTTTGCTTCCGCGGTTCTGCTATCTTTTTCTGTTGATTAAAAACTGTTTTATGCCCTCCCTGTTGATTGGTTGTCATTGCTTGGGTATAACCCATAGTATTGCTTACATGAAGTGACCAGGAAAAATGAAAATTTCCTATCATACTTACAGTAAAAAAAATTTTCTGGCCACTTATCATGTCAGCAAACCCACCCTCTATTGACTAAATTATGAGACAAGTAAGTGAGATGGGGCTGGGTCCTTTATCGTTTTCTTTGGGGTAGGGACAGAGCTAACCGGGGTATGGGGGCAGGGAAAATACTCATAGTATTGCTGACATGATAAGTGGCCAGGAAAAGAAATTAACGGTATCATTTTTTAATTTTTTGCAGCTGCTTTGATGGCTATACTGTATAACTCCATTGCCTTATATTGTATATATAACATTGTGATTTGTATGAACAGCTTCACATGAGAGATAAAAACTGATTATAGACACAGCAGCCTGACATGTTAAATCTTCTCGATCGCAGGATTGAGGGCACAGCAAATCCACCGCTGAGCATGTTATTGATTGTAGGCCGGTAACCATTGTGAAGGTATTTGCAGAACAACATCTGTCACAGGAGAGCTGTCTATAGCAGATTTGCTCAGCCACTCCATCCTCATCGAGTAGAGTGTCAGCCCTCCTAATCCCTCCATTTATAGAATCACATATTTGGTAATGAATCCCAAAGAGTAAATGATTCACATAAATAAAGTCCATCACTGCCATTCAGAATAAGTCACATGACAATAAATGCATGTGTGTTTTCATAAGCCTCTGATTAAATGGATATCTAATTTGCATTGCTGTAGTGAATCAGTAGTGATGTTCATAGGGGAAAGAACTGATTTTTAGTACAGAAAACATATTTACTATTAGTATTATCATGGTAGTTCATGATGGTTACCCCCTTGTTAGCTTCTGAAATTTACCACCCCAAAAAATGGGCTGTACCCCATGGAAAGTTTGCCCTGCCCTCTGTAATGACTGCCTACTTAGGGTGGGAGCTGTAGAAGGACACGGTTTTGCACCCTTGGGGTGGTAGCATGGGCAAAGAGCTACATTAAAAAAAAACGATTGGAAAAAACACTGTAAATGTTTCCCTTCTGTTATAAGAACTTCAGTATAATCATAAATGTAATAGGTCATTCTGTAGACATAAGTCCAATCAACTGGACTTGCTGTGATTTTTTACCTTGAAGACATTTCACCAGTCATCCAACTGGCTTTCTCAATTCAGAACAACCTGTAAATAGTATCTTTTTTTCGGGAATATATCCTCTGGAATGGTGCTCCAATCAGCATAATCTGTTTATCATAATCCACAAGGATGTCATGAAGTTAGGTGTTGATTGTAGTAGCAAGATTGGAGCTTTGAGGTGTTATTAAACCTTCCAGGGAGAGGGGCCAAAACAGCATTGTATGTGGCACATACAACAGAGTCCTGCGCGGAAATCGATTTCTAAGACCCGGACCTGATCGGAACCCGCAACCCGAACCGCCACCCACATGTTTACCCACTTTGAACCGCTACCCGACCCGGACCCACAACTGCCTTATCCGCAAGCCGACCCACAACCTGCCGACCTCCATCAAACCGGAAGTGATGTTGCTGCAAACCGGAAGTGGCATCATCCAACGTGTCAAGAGGGAGAAGGAGAGAGACAGAAGCGTGCCGTGTGATGTTAGAGAGCTTTACCAAAAGTCAGATGGGGGGGTGAGTGGAAGCAAAGCTGCACTGAGAGACCTGCAACATGAAGACCCACAACCCGACCCGCATCCCGAAGACCCTGCAGACCCACATTTATACCTGCACCAGAAAAGCCTACCCTCCTTCTGCAGGGTTCATGCTTTTATTGTGGGTAACCCGACCCACTGCAGGACTCTAACATACAATACTGTTTTGGCACCTCTCCCTGGAAGTTTTTTTTTTTTTTAAAAAATTTAAACAAGTTATTTACAAGTTATTCTGAATTGAGAAAGCCAGTTGGATGACTGGTGAAACATCTTCAAGAAAAAAATACACAGCAAGTCCAGTTAATTTGACTTATTGCTACAGATATTCCATGACCTAGATGAATGAGAATCTTCACAAGCGTAATAGGTCATTCATAAGGGTACATCAGGCTCACTGCACACAAATTGTCATATACCCCTAGAAACAAATGTCTCAGTTTAGGGCTCTACCGGGTCTTTTTCCATTATGTTTTGAATACATCTTCATTGATTATATTTAAACAGTTATATGAAGGACTGCCGTAGTCATGATTCCTGTACCAGCAGCCCACAGCCATACACTTTCCTGTATTGTGCTCTTATTGTCCTAGAGCAAGAGCTACAAACGCAGTCAGCTCAATAGAATTTGCTTTGCTTATTTAAATATGTACTCACTGAAACCTCCAGAACATATAAGATAAATATGTATTCACGAGAGGTACAGCTTCTCTTTAAGTTCCTCGCTGGAGTCTACCAAATGAAGATAGCAGTCCATGAAGACTTTATGATGGAATGCCAGCTCACGCCCTGTAAATCTTCCGTTTCCTTCAGTTCATCCTTCATTTGTAATTGACAAAGATGTATGTGTACATAATGTCACATCCCATCCACAGCAAGCAGAAGCAATGGTTTGGAATAAAGTCGGGCAAAAAAGTGCCAAATGCTGTGACTAAGCTATAAGAAGAAATCAATAACAAGTTATGCTAGACCTAATAGATAACTATGTGCTGCCAGTGACTGAGAGGAAAAGTATTAAGCATGAGAGCTTTAAAATGATCTTCAGTTCGAGCAGATTCCTTACAGACAGGCTTGTACAGGCTCTACACAAGGCGTGCCATGCTCTGTGCTACTAGAATTCCCAATATGGCAGCACAGTAAGGATTATGGATTCATATGGCCTTGAACACAGATATACTGTATACAGCACAGATCAAGAATGACTGGATGACGGATCTTTCTGTAATTTAGATCTTCATACCTTAATTCTACTAGAAAATCATGTAAATATTAATTAAAGCCAATAAGCCGGTTCTGCTTCCAATAAGGATTAGTTATCTTAGTTTGGATCAAGTACAAGGTACTGTTTTATTCTTACAGAGAAAAAGGAAATCATTTGTAAAAATCTGAATTATTTGATTATAATGGAGTCTATGGGAGACGGCTTTTCTGGATAATGGGTTTCCGGGTAACTGATCCCATACCTCTATCTGCATACATCACTCTAGCAGGCCACCATGTACACCATTACAAACTGCCCTGCTATAGAATATAGATGCAAACCTGTCTGTCAGGCTTTTACACTTGCACAGGGAAAAAAGTAATTCATGTTGCATGGCACAGTCAGATTTGCTTCTGTGTTTAGCACTAATGTTATCTATCAAGTCATGGGGAAAATGGTGCATTTAAAGCCAAAATGCACATAGTATTTTGCTTGACCAAAGGAGGGTGCCCTGAAGGTTTCTAACGTACAGCCTTCAATCAAGAAGAAAACTTTATAGCAATGACAAGCAGTGGCGGCCCCTTTGTAATGTTAAGTTACTTAGTACACCATCTATATCCACGATCTTCTGTCTGCTGGCACACAGCGAGGATTTTAGACTGATCCCGCAACTGTCAGTAAACACAGGTGGCAGAAGTTTGTGGTTCAGACATGACTGTGTGCCATTAGCCTAAGGAACTTGCGGGCAAAATGATTGTGGCTCACTACCAGAGGTGAAACATTCATTATCAGTAAACGTGATAATGAGATATGCTAATTGTAGGGCGGCACTAGAAACCAGTGGCATGCTAAAGGGATACTGTAATGGGAAAACATGTTTTTTTCAAAACGCCTCAGTTAATAGTGCTGCTCCAGCAGAATTCTGTACTGAAATCCATTTCTCAAAAGAGAAAACAGATTTTTTTTATATTCAATTTTGAAATCTGACATGGGGCTAGACATATTGTCAGTTTCCCAGCTGCCCCCAGTCATGTGACGTGCTCTGATAAACTGCAGTCATTTTTACTGCAAGTTGGAGTGATATCACCCCTCCCTCCCCCCCCCCAGCAAGTTGGAGTGATATCACCCCTCCCCCCCAGGAGCCTAACAACAGAACAATGAGAAGGTAACCAGATAACAGCTCCCTAACACAAGATAACAGCTACTTGGTAGATCTAAGAACAGCACTCAATAGGAAAATCCTGGTTCCACTGCGACACATTCAGTTACATTGAGTATGAGAAACAACAGTCTGCCAGAAAGCAGTTCTATCCTAAAGTGCTGGCTCTTTCTGAAAGCACATGACCAGGCAAAATGACCTGAGATGGCTGCCTACACACCAATATTACAACTAAAGAAAAAATACACTTGCTGGTTCAGGAATTAAATGTTAGTCAGGGCATATTAAAAATATATTTGCATTTCTCCCAGGGAAAGATTTACTATTGACAGTAAGCTCAGCAACTGTAGCTCATTTCACCTATTCCGCTTTCACTGGCACAAAAGGGCATTGAATTCAAGCCAAGGGGTTAAAGACTGTTTTCTGCCAACGAAAAGAGTGAGCTCAGCTGTGTCTATTTATCTGATGCAGTAGAAGACATGATGTCATCCGCTTCTTTCATCGGGCCCATCGAGGGCTTTTATTCCACGTTCATTTCCTGCGGCCAGCAGAATGGCTTTGGGACAGTGGTCTGACTGAGCGACTATTTCATTCAGTGGGCACCGTTCCCTCTGCATGTCCCAATAGAGAGTGTTAGCATTTTATATGCGCAATATCATTTAATATTGGAAGTATTTGAATCTCAAGCAGTTTAGTTGGAAAGGCCCATCGAGCACTAAAGGCTAAGAATACCAATATTCTGTAAAACAATGCGTATTATGTTCACTTTACCTAAAAAAAAGCTTAGAGGAAGCAGTTGCTACTGTTCTTTTCTAGGTGTCTTTAGTAACAGCTCCGTATCTTGGACCCTAAGCAAACATCCACGCCTCATTCAGTGATTCCCTGTACCTGCTGTTATTTGCTCTCAAACCAGTTCTTGTCATGCTTCCTTTTCATTGCATTCAGTTAGAATAATAGGCCTTTTGTGCCAAAATGTGCCATTAACACTCAAACAGAGGTTACGCAAATTAGAATTATTACAAAAGAATAACGACATAGAAATCATCACTTTTAAAGCAGCTGATCCCCACTACTAACTTATTTTGGGTCCCCATAGAAGTCTATTCATGTGAATCACTATTTCCTTACTGATTAAAAAGGTTCACTTTTAATATGATGTAGCAAGTGATATTCTGAGCAAATTCCATTTTTTATCATTTGCGGTTTTCAGTTATTTAGCAGCTCTCCAGTTTGTAATTTGGTTGCTAGGGTCTGCATTACCCTAGCAATCATGCACTGACGTCAATAAGAGACTGCAATGTGAATAGAAGAGATTCTGAATAGAAATATACATTTCTATAGAAAAAAAGATAATAATAAGAAATAATGATACATTTGCTTTACAGGGCAATTTCTTTTTAGATAGGGGTCAGTGACCCCAGGGGTGCTATTGCCATGAGGCAAGTGGGCTAAAAAGATAAGCACTGGGGAGTGAGGGGGGGGGGTTGGCATTGCAGGCGGCAAAAATCGCCCCTGAAGGACCCCCATTTGAAAGTTGGAAAGAATCAGAAGAAGTAGGCAAATAGTTAAAAAACTATAAAAAATAACCAATTTAAATATTGCTTAGAATTAGTCACTCTACAACACACTTAGGAGCAGATTTATTAAGGGTCGAATTGAAAATTCTATCTTTCGATTTTTTTTTATGGTCTTACTTTTTATGTCAACTTATTCGAGTTTTTTTTTTTAAAAAATTCAATTTTGATTTTGGAGATTTAACGTACGATGGCCCTTTAAGAACGTGACTATTCACCACTTAAAACCCGCAGAATGGCTGTTTAAATCAATGGGAGGCGTCCAGGGATCAATTTGGAGATGTTTGCAGCCTTGCGGACATTCGAGAAAAACCTGAATCCAGTCTTATCGAATTTGATTCGAATTTTCTGATCGTTTAAATTCGTCCGAGTTTAAATAATTCGACTTTATTAGTACATTTCGGCGAGTCGAATTTCGAATTTATGGGAGTTTAAAAAAAAAAAAAAAACACATTAAATTTGAAATTCGATCTTTGATAAATGTGCCTCTAAAAGTTAAATGAAAGGTGAACCACCCCTTTAATAACTGGGTTGGATATACTATTCAATTGCATATATACAAGATATCATGACATCTGTATCTTGAATTAGATGGATTTTTTTCCCAAATAGGTTACTATCCACTATTACTAACTTGGCTCCTTGCCTGGATTCTGAAACCTTTCTTGACCTTGTTGGTTCTCTGTAAAATATACAGTAGACTTTGTATTAGTAAGAGCAATGCCCAGTTTATTTTACCTTAAACCAACAGTAAATTGTGCTTGGCTCGCTGCGAGCTTGGAACATTCCTTATCTGCATATTTCCGTTAATACATGAGCTGGGGCTCACTTACTGCTTTTCCTCTAAAAAGAGCATTGCAATATATTTATGACCTTATTACATTTGAATAAATGCAAACAGGTTAAAAAAAATAAAAGTATGTTTCCTGCATAAGATATGAATTACTTGTTCAATGGAAAACAAATTGGGCGAGGGAGGAGGAACAAGCTGAAAGCGGATGTTGGATTTAAATATAGGCTTTTTTGATTCCGAGTATCATTTTTCTGCTAATTTAATCAGCCCCACTTTGGAATGTGCTTACTGCAATGTGAAACACAGAGGAACAAAGCAGAGTAAAAGCCAAGAGAAACGACATATTATAGACGCTGTTTTCTGTCAAATAAATCATGTTTAAGTGTATTTTGGTCAGATCAGTAGGAAATGTTAAGATGAATTGGCCAAGCTACATTTTGCAGCGGAAGGGAAACCTTATTCTGTGCATCTTTATCTACAAGACATTGTCTCAGGGCACTCTCTGCACCAAAGTAGGAGGATGTTACATAGTTAAATTGGGTTGAAAAAAGACAAAGTCCATCAAGTCCAACCCCTCCAAATGAAAACCCAGCATCCATACATACACCCCTCCCTACTTTCACATAAATTCTATATACCCATATCTATACTAACTATAGAGCTTAGTATCACAATAGTCTTTGATATTATGTTTGTCCAAGAAATCATCCAAGCCATTCTTAAAGGCATTAACTGAATCAGCATCACAACATCACCCAGCAGTGCATTCCACAACCTCACTGTCCTGACTGTGAAGAACCCCCTACGTTGCTTCAAACTCATGAAATCCGCTCAGGTTTTTTTTACGCTTATTTATTATTACATTTTCCAGAAAATTGGCTTTGCCAGGGGAAAAAAAATTATATTTTCAAGATTTATAGGGATTTTTCCATCCGATTTTCACGATTTTTCCAGAATTTTCACCCAAAAACTCGAAAAACTTTGGGGTATTGAACGGAACCCAGCGCACATCTCCCATTGACTTATATGTAACCTTGACAGGTCTGAGATGCTGGATTTTCAGATTTCTCCAGAGAAAACAACTCCAACCTTGACAGACTACCCTCATAATTAGAGGGGATTATTTATCAAATTCTGAATTGATCTTAATATTTTCTGCTACAAACTCCGATCAAATCCGCTCGGGTTTTTTAGACGTATTTATTATTACATTTTCCAGAAAATTTGCTTTGCAGAAAAAAATAATCAGATTTTCAATTTTTTTTTTGTATTTTTCCATCCGATTTTCAAGATTTTTTCAGAATTTTCACCCGAAAACTTCGGGGTATTGCAAAAAACCCAGCGCACATCAAAAAATCATTGGGACTTCTCCCATTGACTTATATGCAACCTCGACAGGTCTGAGATGCCGGATTTTCATATTCAGACTTTTCCATCCTCGTGGTTTAATAAATTCCGAAAAATTCGTAATTTTTTAAAAGTCAGATTTTATATAAAAAAAAATCACAACTCTCTCCAGCTCATTTATATCCCTTTTAGGGCTCTTACTGACGAGCGGTTGAAGCTGCGCTCCTCTGCGTTCTGTTTTTTCTGTGTTCAGCCGCAGGGGATCGCAGGAATAGACGCATTAGGTTTTTTTCAATGGGGCTGTACTCACACAGGCGCGTGTAGGAGCCGAGCGCAGGAAAAATGCAGCATGTTGCGTCTCAACCTGCGTTCGGCGCCTACACGTGCCTGTGTGAGTACAGCCCCATTGAAAAAAACGAATGCGTCTATTCCTGCGTTCCCCTGTGGCTGAACGCAGAAAAACCGAACGCAGCTTCAACCGCTCATCAGTAAGAGCCCCTAAGGACTGGAGTCCAAAACTGCACTGCATACTCCAGATGAGGCCTCACCAGGGACTTATAAAGAGGTATAATTATGTTTTCATCCCTTGAGTTAATGCCCTTTTTTATGCAAGACAGAACTTTATTTGCTTTAGTAGCCACAGAATGACACTGCCCAGAATTAGACAACGTGTTATCTACAAAGACCCCTAGATCCTTCTCATTTAAGGAAACTCCCAACACCCTGCCATTTAGTTTATAACTTGTATTTGTGGTGGGGGATGCTGTTGATTGGCACTAAGGTGACTTTCTTTAAGCAAAAGTTTCAATTACACTATTGATCACGCACTAGAGGTACTTCTATAAGAATTATATGTTACAATATATCTACATGTTGTCAAATTAGCAGCACCCCAAATAAACGTGCATTTAAATGCTAGGGTAGCAATTTCCTTCCTGAAACACAACCCATACTGGGTTAATTAAGTGATTAATTGAGTATATTCTGGCTGCCCCTCTGTTACAGACAAAGCTTCATTTCAGAGTTGTGTCATTCCATGGGACATGTAGCAAGTGATTTACCAACAGATTTGCTTGATAAAGGACGGAAGCATAAATACTGGGAAAAAAAAGTACCGTATATACTCGAGTATAAGCCGTTCCGAGTATAAGCTGAGGTACCTAATTTTACCTCCAAAAACTGGGAAAGCTTATTGACTTGAGTATAAGCCGAGTGTGAGAAATGCAGCAGCTTCTGGTAAGTTTCAATCAAAAAATTGAGGGTTTCTGCTCCCATTGGAGGTGCCGGCGTCTCGTTTTTGGATGCTGGCAACCATTCTTGGACGCCGGCGAATATTCTTGGAGACTATTCATAGGTGCCGGCGACCGTTTTTGCGCTTGACCCGAGTATAAGCCGAGGTAGAGTTTTTCAGCATATTTTGGGGGCTGAAAAACTCGGCTTATACTCGAGTATATACGGTAACACATTTTTACTGATCCATTGCAATGAACACGTGTACTGATATTCTAGATCAGGGCTGTCCGACTGTCAGTTTTATGGCTCCAACAAGGCCGAGAAATCATTGTTCTGTAATAATCTGCTTTCACTGCAGGTGGTTTATTATAAAGCATAATATAAAATTAACAATTATACATTTCTATGCTGGAATGGCCACTTCATTTTAAGCAAACATGGATATGTTGATGCCAGACAATTAGGCTTTAAAGAGCCACTATAGTATGGGACCTGTTATCCAGAATCGGTACCTGAGGTTTTCCAGATAACGGGTCTTTCTGTAATTTGGATCTTCATCCCTTAAATCTACTAAAAAATCATATAAACCCTATAAGCTAGTTTTGTATCCAATAAATATTAATTATATCTCAGTTGGGATCAAGTACAAGCTTCTGTTTTATTATTACAGAGAAAAAGGAAATCATTTTTTTTTTTTTTTAAATTGGATTATTTATAATGGAATCTATTGGAAAAGGCCTTTCTGTAATTTGGAACTTTCTGGATAACTGGTTTCTGGATAACCTATCCCATAACTGTACTTTTTTGTTTTTTAAACATGCATTACATTTTCTGGACATAACATGTCTCCTTAAAGGAGAACTAAACCCTAAAAATGAATAGGGCTAAAAATGCCATGTTTTATATACTGCACGTATAGCACCAGCTTGTCAATAGCAGCAATGATCCAGGACTTCAAACTTGTCACAAAATTATCAAGCAGAAAATGAGGTTGGTCCTACAGGGCTGATTATTAAATTTTGATGCTTATTGCACGGGTGTCTGTGCTGCCATGTAGTAATTATCTGTATTAATTACTAATCAGCCTTATATTGTGACATTTCTATTCTATGTGTACTATATATTGTGAGTGGGTCCCTAAGCTCAGTAAGTGACAGCAGCACAGAGCATGTGCAGTGAATAAGCAGAAAAGAAGGTGGGGAGCTACTGGGGCATCTTTGGAGACACAGATCTTTACTGCTCAAGGGCTGTCGTTTCCTTGGGCTGGTACAGAAGCACAAAACAATGCACTGTACAACATTTCTAGCTACTTCTTTAGTTTAACTTTCCTTGTCACATTAACGATCATTAATGCTACATGTGTTAAAACTTAAGAAAAGAAAAAAAAATGTTTAAAACATGAAAGAAATAGCATTCAAACAGGATTAATATGGAGAGTTTTGTTCATAAATACAAATTTCAAGTTTAACTATTAGTGTTCACAGGTTTGGTTAGATTTCCCTTAAGTAAGAAGCCAAAAGTCTATTGACGCAGTGACTCCTGGGGGTGGGGGGGGGATCTTTTGATCGTTCTGATCCTTTGAAATGTATCTTAAATATAGTGATTTGTGTCTAGTAATAATGTATTACCCCTCAAGGTTCCCGACTCCTACCATGTTGTGTTTTGCAAAGTGTGAGTAGTTAAGTATCGAAGTGGTTGCGGGAGACTATTGATATATGTAGTCCAGATAGAGAAAAGAAATTTAACTTGCTGCTCCTTTTTTGTTATGGCTTCCAGCCAGTCCATATGACAGATGTGGTGTAATTTCTGTTTAGTAAGTGTGATTGAGGGGGTTTATGTCGAGAGCCATTGATGAAGTATTGTCTTACGAGACTCCAGTGCCAATCTCTCAGCCAAAGGTTTTTCCCCTTTGTCTAGATTTGGGTAAGCTGTTACAATACTAAACAATGCCCAATCAATATTTAGTTGGATCGGTTTATATACTATCTGTGTCGAATAGAAGGCTAATTCCTGTCAAAAGGTTTGTACTTCCGCCAGAGCATGTGTAGGAGGTCTGCCTTGAGGGCCGAGCATCGAGTACATCTGTCTGAGGGGAGATTTTCCACTTTAAAATGTTTTTCAGACTGAGCATGTGCACAGTCTTAGTCTTGCAAAGATGTTTAACCAAGTTACAAGATGGTGTCCCCCTGTAGCCAACTTTGAAAGCATAAATTAATTGTTTGATTAGGCTTGTGGTGCAGTAAGTTCATGTTTATATTTAGTATACAAAATACAGCATTTTTAGCCTTATTCTATTTTAGACTTTACATGCCCTTTAACACCACGGCACGTCTTCTACGCGTTGCGTCTTCTACCTAGCATCTACTCTTTGTAGACCCCCCTCCCTTCTCCCCCCAGCTTAGGTGGTACCAGGGACAAATGCCCCAAACTTTTTACTTACCCCTCGGTGCATATTCTGTCCCCCGCAGTTCACGGCAGCCATCTTCTTTACTTCATTAAACTTTGGAAGCCGACCTTCGTTTTTGGCGCATAGTTACATAGTTAAATCGGGTTGAAAAAAAGACAAAGTCCATCAAGTTCAACCCCTCCAAATGAAAACACAGTATCCATACACACACCCCTAACTGCATGCGCAGTTGGAGTAATTTCACAAAATGAAAAGTCACAAAAATATTTCGAAAATTTTCGTCACTTTCGGCGCAGGCGCAGTTGTTCGGGACCGGAAAATAACTCCAACTGCGCATGCGCCGAAAACGAAGGTCTGCTTCCGAAGTTTAACGAAGAAAAGAAGATGGCTGCAGTGAACTTCGGGGGACAGAATCTGCATCGAGGGGTAAGTAAAAAGTAACCCAGGCACCACCTAGGCAGGTTTGTTTCTCCTTTAACAGCCTTCCTGACAATCAAGTTTTTTTTTCACGAAGAAAACATTATTACGAATCGAAATTTCAGATCATTCCTATTCAATGGTATTGAATTCGATCATATTTTTACTTAAATGACCTCCCATTCCAGTTGTGAGTATATTCGAATTTATTATAGTAATAATAATAAAAAAAAAAACATCACATGAATTCGAAATTCAACCTTTCATAAATCTGCCCCCTGGAGTAGTGAAAGGCTGAGGGGTACTTAGTATGGAGTAAAGTGCCATTACCCTGAAGGCCTGTTCTACCTGTAAAAGCGATAAGAATTCATCTCTCTCAGCACAACTGCCCCCCCCCCAAAAAAATGGAATTTACATGATTCATTTTAAGAGTTAAAAGTTTTATTCATTCAACATCTCACATTACAAATATTCAAAAATTATATGCATACTGGTATAAATAGTAATTTGCAAACTATTTAATAACATTAATTTTTTCACTAGCACTTCAACAAATGAACTCTTTAAAATAAAAAAGGAACTTGTGTTATATAACTTAGAGTAGAACATACAAAAATAGGAACTTAAACGTGAAAATGACTTTAATAAAAAAAAAATGAATTACTTTTTCTTTTAAAATGCTATAATAAATACTACAACCTCCCCATACACAGTAAAAACTATGTGTAAATTCAGCCAAGTGGTACAATTAACTGACATACTTAAATAACGTTTTTTTTGTTTTTTTTTTCCTTCTGATAAATGAGCAATACACTGGGAAAAAAGAAGAGAACATTAGGGATTAGTTAAAAACTAGACACCCACTTGTTAATAGTTTCACTTCCAAAAAAATATAACAAAAGGAATCTGATGAAAATTATAAAAACTAATTGTACTTTTCAAATTTAAAAATATAAAAAATAAAACCATTGAATACAATATTGTCCCAATTCTTACAATGTTATCAATCACAGTAGCTTTAACCTTTGCATAGCTGAAGGAGCGGGATAGGCGTGTAAAGTATCGGGCTCGTCCAGGGTTCCCAAAGGTTAAATGAAGGTAACAAAATAACGCCAATGACCAAAAAACTTTTTATTCCGCTTTTTTTTTTTTAAAAATAATCTTCAGTTTTACGTTAGTAGAAAGATTGATTTCCGATTCTTTTCTTTAGAAACGCCAGCAAGAAAGAGGATTACTAGAACAGTAGAAAACATCTTTTTTTTTTAAATGCCTGCAATTAAAAACAATGAAGAATTACACCGCAAAGATCTTCCAAAAGTCCGAAATAAGTATTGCACATAAACAGCTTGAAAGTTCAACTCACCACAATTTATTATCACATTCAAGTTTTAAATCACCTTTTAACAGAAGGCTTAAACTCTTCAAAACTATAAAAAAAAAAAAAAAGGAAAAAAAAAAAAAAAGAAGGCGGGATCAAGTTTTTTCAACAGCATTATCTCTAAAATGCTAGTCATTCACTGCAAACGGTTTAACTTGCGATATGCAGAGGTCTGTGTATGGAGAAGTATATAAATATATACTAGGGCCAAAGCACTGGGCAGTGAGGGGTATTTCATCACATTAAAACAATCCGTAACACAGTGTGTTTTACAGCACAGAAAAGAACCATTTTAAAGGAGAAGGAAATGCTAACATTAAGTAACCTTTATCAGAAAGGTCTATATAAATACACCCATAAACCCTCAAAGTAATGCTGCTCTCAGTCCTCTGTCAAAAGAAACACAGCATTTCTCTCATTTCTCTCCTTCTATTGCTTCTGTATCAGACTTCCTGTTTTCAGCTTAAACCTCCAGAGCTAGGGCTTGAGCATGCTCAGTTTGCTTCTCTCTCCCTTTTCCCCCTCCCTCATCCCCTCCCTGCTGTCATTTGAGCCCAGAGCTATGAGTGAGCAGGGAGAGACTCAGGCAGGAAGTGATGTCACACCCAGGCAATATGGCAGCTGCTATCCTAAACAAACAGAGAGCTGTTTACTCAGGTGTGGTAAAGCATTCTGCAGAATAAATATAGACTTATAGCTTGCACTATTGTGGCTGATCTATTGACAATAAACTGATTCGGTAGCTTTCCTTCTCCTTTAACACCCTAGGAAGTGACGTTCGGAACCTCCCGCTGCCCACTGTGACGGCCACAGAATCGGGTTCCACTCAGTGGGTGGTTAGAAAAACAGAAAATTCTGGGTATGCCGAAGAGACTCAAAGGGATTACGCTATTAGTCACATGCTTTTTCCCAGCGAATAAACGGAGGTGCTAACAGCTGCCATCGATTATCTAATTAGCATACGTTATACGAAAGCCACATATCCATGTAATGGCAGCTCTGAGTGCAGAGGGATTTCATGGTACGTTATGCTCTGTAAATTGAAGTGTTATCTGTAAACACGCTTTTCACACAATAACAACAAGTGAATATTAGTAGAATAACAATATTTGTCCTTATATTATTCATGCATACTAACATTACATGTCTGGAACCAGACGATCTGGCTTTTAAATTTACTGGATTCTTTTTTTTTTTTTGATTTTTTCCCCAAATCAAGTTTTTTTTTTTTTTTCAATTTTATCAAAACCGCAGTTTTACATCTGCTTTAAAAACACCGAACATTAATGTTTTGTTAATATTGAAAATGGCTAAACATTCACTGAAAAAGTCTGCGATTTTGTGTGTCTGTGCGTATATATATTTATTTATATATATTAAATTCTTTAAACATAAAGAAACATATGGAAATTGAATATAGGTTTGGTTGTTACCATTTCATTTCTATGCTACTTTTTGGGGGGGGGGTGTGTTTTATTTTTCTTAAAGGATGAGATTAAATTGTCAAATTCATGCTGCGTTTTAAACTCTTCAGAAGAGGTCTTAGTCAGACACTGAATAAGAATTTCCACCAAAAATTTGGTGCAGGCTAAGATGTCAAAAGCCGCGTGTTATTGTATCTCTGCAGATTCTAAAGCAGCATTACCAGTGTGCCACATCCATCATACCGTATGTATGCAGAGCACTGAAATGTATAAAAAGCAGAATATAAGAAAATAAAAATTTATTAAAATTATTTATCTTAAAAAATGAATTATATGAAGATCTCTCCGTAATAAAAGTACAAAAAGCTACTCTTTGCAATATGAAAAATTGAGGTATTGCATAAAGAGATATCCCGCCAGTGAAAAGTGGGCCTAAATGCTCACTGCTGGAAACATAAGATATATATATATATATATATATATATATATATATATATAAATATATATATATATAAAATTAGTGCATAACAAGTGTACAACATGTGCATGACAAAAATAAGTTTGCTACAAAAACACTGTACCGAAATTCAGCAGGTCATGTACAAAGGGGAAAGGAAAATATTCTTCAAAGCTAGTTTCCAAACAGTGTTTTGTTTGTTTGTTTATTCTGGAGGGTTAACCTTTTCCATGCTGGGGAGAAGGCAACAGCCACCCCTAGTTATAATGTGGTCCATTCCTTTATATGCAGAACAGTCTACAATGAACTGTTGGTTCTTGGCAGTGAAAAGATGAAATCATTGCCACTGTTTACTGGTAGGAATGGCACTCTAGCACACACCCAATGCCACCTATATACATATCCAAAGCATAAAAAGCCTTTAAACAATCTCTCCTGATCTGGGAGAATTCCTGACCAAATGAGGAGCACCCAACATAGAATTTTTTTTTTTTTTTTTAATAGTTGAGGGATTGATTTTATAAGCAGCTCCCTTGCCTAGACTTCAGTATCCTCCAGCAAATGTCTCCATTTTGAACTTTATTTTAACATAACCCCATTCCATGCAATAGTTATCAGGCATAGTATAGTGTTGATTTTGAAGGGTTAAGACAAGCAGCACCCAAGGTAGATTGTATCCACTGTGCTTAGGCTGAAAACAAATCACCCCCGATCTGCTTTTTACGGTTTTCGATAGAACTATACAAAAAATGTGCTATGACAAAAATGGCAGCCCACCACTTTGATGTTTCTGAGCAGTGGTCAGTGATGTGTGGGTTGGGTTTTTCATGACCCGCACCTGAATCCGGGCTCCTTTTATAGACTCACGCCGACCGCTGATGACATCACAAAAGAGGTGGGGAAAGCAGGCGAGTGGTTATAAAGCCGGAAGTCAGAGGCTGACATTTGAAGGCGGCGGTGGGGAGAGTAGGAGAAGAGCTCAACCCGTACCCGAGAAGAGGAGTGTGAGGTTGGGCCGACCTGCGGGGAAAACCCATGAGTATTGAGCTGGCCAGCACATCACTAGTCCACCTGTCACATCTGCTTAACATAATTGGTTTCCCTTACATTACTATATCTGGTGATAAACCTAGTTACTTAGGCATAAGTAACTGAGGTTATCATAAAAGGGGCTCCACATTTGTATAACACTATAGGGGGGTCTTTGGTATTCCCAATAGCAAACCCCTCATTTGTGGTGCATCTGAATTATATACACAGGCTCACTGCTCAAAACCCATAACGAGAACTTTGTACAGCTCATTGGCATCACAGCAAAAAGCAGCTCTATTTTTATATATTTTTAAAAATCTGCAGAGCAAACCCTTGCAAAAATTACTATACAAGTGTGGTTTTTCAATGTATCTATCATGGGTTTTATAAATCATATAACACCCAGAGAATATTCTCCTAATCTATCATTTTATAAGGCTTTACCAAGCCCTGTATAGCAGCATGGCCACCTGTTATGCAGTAAAGATGACTTAGAATCTAAAGTCACGTGAGCATATTTATAAACACACAACTGCAAACGTATTGCTGTCCATAAAGGCCAATGTGGTACGTGTATATGTACAGAAATGTATTCCCTTTTCATGGTAACCATTTTAAGAATGCGCATGCATTCACAGGCACCACACTATTTTTTCGTGAGAAGGGTAGAATTTGGTTCCAGATAAAAGTATTTAAAAGGGAACAATCTAGGAAACTTAATATAAGCTTCGTTATACTGGAATAAGACATTTTGCAAATATAATCAATTAAATATTCTTTACTGTTTCGGAAATAATCAAGTTCATCTTCACTATTCCTCTCTCTTATTTCTGTCTTCATGCAGGAGTTGGGTGTCATGTGAATGATCCAATATATCTTATAGGGGGGCTCCTTTGATATAAATGTATTGGAGCTCACTCTATTAAAATCACCAGTCTCTCTACATGTAGGATTTGTGCAAAAAGCAGTTATTTTGTTAGATTTTGTTTGTACTGAAATCCGTTATTTGAATGAGCTCTAATTCATCTGCGAGTAAAGGATGCCCCCCTATAAGATCTATTGGATCTAACTGTCAATGACTGACTAACTGTCAATGACTGACTTAACTGTCAATGACTGACTTAACTGTCAATGACTGACTTAACTGTCAATGACTGACTTAACTGTCAATGACTGACTAACTGTCAATGACTGACTAACTGTCAATGACTGACTAACTGTCAATGACTGACTAACTGTCAATGACTGACTAACTGTCAATGACTGACTAACTGTCAATGACTGACTAACTGTCAATGACTGACACCTAACTACTGCATGAAGACAGAACGAAGAGAAATAGATGCTGAGAAAGGAATAGTGAAGATGAACTTGATGATCAGAAACCATAAAGAATATTTAATTGATTATATCGACAAAATGTATTATTTCAGTATGACGAAGCTTATATAAAATTTTCATTGTTGCAATAGTTCCCCTTAAAAGAGATAGTTCTGTTTAAAAGGGTACTGCTATGTGATTGGTAAAATCTCTGGCACTAAGCGGGTTAAGGCATCAAGAGATTCGTTACTGGTATAAGCAGCTTATTGTGGTAAATAGTATTGCACCCCTAAGGATAATGGCACACAAGGAGGTTTCAGGGATTTTGAGCATTCAAAAACAATGCAGCAATCAAAGAACTATGTGCCATTACCCTAACACAACTAACATTTAACTGCCCCTGTATGTTCAGCCTGGGCCGGGAAAGTGATTGGTTTAACGATTTTGCTTCCAAATCCACGTTAACTGTACATGGACATGACAACCATTTGCTTAACTAATGGAAAGACAAAGAAGTGGATATTTAAGAACAGGAAAGGGATTATGAAAAAATAAAGCAGCCGCTACAAGAAATTCTGCATTGAGAGTTACTTTCTTAAACTATGGGGCCGATTCACTAACTTCGAGTGAAGGATTTGAAGTTAAAAAACTTCGAATTTCGAAGTTTTTTTTGGGCTACTTCGGCCTTCGACTATCGAAGGATTTGAAGTAAAAATCATTAGACTATTCGACCATTCGATAGTCGAAGTACTGTCTCTTTAAAAAAAAAAAACTTCGACCCCCTAGTTCGCCATCTAAAAGCTACCGAAGTCAATGTTAGCCTATGGGGAAGGTCCCCATAGGCTTGGCTAACTTTTTTTGATCGAAGGATATTCCTTCGATCGTTGGATTTAAATCCTTCGAATCGTTCGATTTGAAGGATTTAATCGCTCGATCGAAGGAATTATCCTTAGATCGATCGATCGAACTATCTTCGATATTCGAAGTCGAAGAATTTTAGTTCCTAGTCGAATATCGAGGGTTAATTAACCCTCAATATTCGACCCTTAGTGAATCGGCCCCTATGTGTAAAGCAATTGTGGTTTGCAGTTTTTACCGTACACCACTATTCTCTGCTGCTTTCTCATCGCATAATGAAAAAGTCACTGCAATTTGACGTGAAAATTTTTTTGGTGGACAGACAATGCAGAAGTATAAAGTGACTTTATGCTCGGGGAGCATATCCAACGGATTCAACAGATCCCCGACTGCTGTGGAGATCTTAGCATAGATTGCTGCCATTCACAGTAACTTTCAGTGGAGGTTTCAAAGGCTTATGCACAATAGAAGGCTCCCCCTGTTCCAGTCAAGATTTAAGACTGCTAAAAGAAAATACCGACTACCATGCCTGGAGGTATCATTCAAGTTTTGTGTGTCAAAATGGAGAACAAAAGCTGGCACCTGATGTAGGTTTAGGTAAATCAGAACTATAGAGATATATATTAAGCTTCAAAAAAATAAAAATCTATACATTTGTTCTTTTGGAGAGAGGAAATTCCTGCCTTTCGGGTATTTATCCTATTTTTTTTACGGAGCTTTGGTAGGATTTCAGAGGAAACAAGGGGCTATGACTGAACTTGTGTTTTTTCATAAAACTTTTTAAAGTTTTTTTTTTATTTCTCTGAAAAAATAAATAAGTGCACTCCCCTCAGTAGTAACTTCACTCAACATTTACATTCTTAAAAAGCTTAATGCAAATAGCTCACGGTTAAAAGAATTTGGAGCTCTAAGGAGAATTAGCCAGTTTACAAGAGGTCGACATAAACTAAAACTAAAAAGATTTGGAAAAATTGGAGGCATCGGCCATTTCTAAACCTTCAGATCATCTCATATGACTGGAAAAGTATATATTGTTTGCCCATGCCGTTTACTGCTCAATGCTTTTAATAGGCAACTGCTGACTTTTTATTTTCAATAAAGTCTGGAAAAATACAAACAATAAATAGATGCTAAAAAAATCCCCTCTAATAATATATATATACATATATATTTAAAAAAAAAATCTGTTCAACAAACCCATAGTGTTATTGTGGTTGCATGGTTACATTAACAGTATTCTTACGTTACTTTATATTTAACAATAATTTAATAAAAAAAAAAAATACTCTATTTCTCGCTCAATAGTTTTCTTGCTTTTAAGCTTTGCTCTCCGATAAAATAATATATAAAAAAAATAATATATTAATAATAATAATAATTGTTGCAGTCCCCCTGCTCCCTTGCTATTTGAAAAGGACAGCATGAAACTTGCATGCATCAGAGTGATATTGTTATGAACAAGAGGCGTTCCAATACAGTTCTCAATGACACAAGACTCTACAAAATACCTATGGTGTCGGCCATTCTTTCATTATACTATTGTTAAAATACAGACTACAACAAGAGGACATGCGTTCCTAAAGATGGTAGGAGGGAGGGAGATAAAGAGAACAGAAGAGTGCACTTATTTGGATGCTTGCAAAGTGAGCTAAGCAATGGGTTGCTCAGTTCCAGCGGAATGAAATATGCCTCGGGCGATCTCCTCCCTCCTTCACCAGTGGCTTGTGGAACTCTCGTCCAGCACGTGAGTGGATAGCAGCCCAGCAATATTCACAGTAATACTGCAGACAGGTAACGTTAGCACAGAAGAACGGAGCAAATTTGCCACTGCAGCGAGCCCCTTGACACTCATCACACAGCTGATCATCCAAGACATATGGCTTCACTTCCACCTGTCAAAACACAATAATAACTAATATTTATTATAATAATGTGTGAGCCAAACATCGATTGCACGGGAACAAACATTGTTAACACAGTTAGAGAAGTCTTCAGCAACACAGAAATGTTTCTGTACCCCAACCCAGGTCATACAGTTGCAATAGTTATAGTTCTGGTTTGACAGTGAGAGAAATAGAATGTATATGTAGACAAAAACAAATGACAGCAGATACAGACCACATGGGCCATATAAACAACAAAAATTATTTTGATATTCATTAAAGTAGAAGGAAAGTTAAAATGACTAGGGTGTGCCAAATATTAGGCAACCAAGAGTGATTGCAATCACGGGGGGGGGTGCTTAGAATTTTCCAAGGCAAGGATGAGAATGTGCAAAATGTTAGCACCTGCTTTAAAGGAAATGTTTTTAATGTGGTTAGTTAGCCAAAAATGTAACGTATAAAGGCTGGAGTGACTGGATGTCTAACATAATAGCCAGAACACTACTTCTTGCTTTTCAGCGCTCTTGTTTCCACTGATTGGTTAGCAGGCAGAAATCAATCAGTGACTAGTGGGGGGGGCACATGGATCTTAACTGTTTATTTTTGAATCTGAGCTAGAGTTCTGCAGCGGGTTGGGTACCCACAGGTTACCCACAAAAAACCTGCAGTACCCTGCGGGTTGTGGGTAGAAGCTCCGGATGCGGGTATAGACGCGGGTCGGCGGTTCTGCAGGTATGCGGGTCAGGCCATGGGTCTTCTCAATAGCGATTTTTGCTTCTTTTTTCTGATCATGTCTACGTCCGATGATGTCACTTCCGGTTTACAATGACAGCACTTCCTGTTTTACTCCTTTTTTCTGATCACGCCGATGATGTCACATCCGGTTGGACGGCACTTCCTGACTCTTGATGGTCAGCGGGTCCAGGTTGCGGATAAGGTACTTGCGGGCTGGGTAGCCGATCCAAGCTGGTAAGAATGCGGGTTGCGGGTCTGGGTCGGGTACAGGTTCCAAAAAATGGACCCACGCAGGACTCTAATCTGAGCTGAACGCGGGGGATCAATTGCAAACTCACTGAACAGTTATGTCCCATGTGGCCTCCCTTAAAGTCGCTGACTAACTCAGAGTTAAAAAGCTGAAAAGCAGTGTTCTGGCTATTATGTTAGACATCCTATTTTGTAAAGCTTATCTATTTACCCAGTATATATGTTTACACAGAACTGTTCTTTTGATATATCCTGCCTTCTAGCTTGTCTTGGCTGTATTGCTAGAAATAATTTCCAAGAATACGGATAAAGAGCACTGGAACAATCTTGCCAGCACTCAACTGCACTAGGAAATCTCCTGCACAACACATGGATGGGAAGCAAGAAAATAAACTCCATAAATATCTAGCATGTAACACAGTGTCACTAAGAGGGAAACCAGCAAGAAGACACAGTTAGTGTCTTGTCAAAAGTAATTCACAAGATCCTAATATGAAAATTCATAATGTAGGGGATTTCATCTTCATATTTCACCGGCTTCGATAATTGCTGTGCAAGTGAGATATAGAGGCAGTGGAGGTGCCAAACTCTGGTATGGATTGAACTGTGTTCTCAACTGCAGCTGCTCAGACCACTCCATGCAGCAATCTAGAGCACAGATTGTTTTTCTCTTATAACATTAAAGGGGTGGTTCACCTTTGAGGTAACATTTAGTATGTATAGAATGTCCAATTCCTAGCAACTTTGCAATTGGTCTTCATTATTTATATGTTATAGTTTTTAAGTTATTTGCCTTTTCCTTCTGACACTTTCCAGCTTTCAAATGGGGGTCACCGACCCCATCTAAAAAACAAATGCTCTGTATGGCTACCATTTATTGTTAGCGCTACTTTTTATCACCTATCTTTCTATTCAGACCTCTCCTATTCAAATCAGTGCATGGTTGCATGGGCAATTTGGATCTTAGAGAGCAGATTGCTGAAATTGCAAACTGGAGAGCTGATGAATAAAACGCAAAATAACTCAAACCAAAAGTAATAAAAAATTAAAACCAATCGCAAATGGTCTCAGAATATCACTCTCTACATCATACTTAAAGTTAATGTAAAAGTGAACAACCCCTTTAACATATATAATTACCATTATGGATGGTAAAAAGGAAGTTTTTTTTTTCCCTTTGCATTGTGAAATATGATAGGAGATATGATCAAACTGAAAAGTATCATCCTGAATTCAGTTTTATTAAGAATAATGTTAATGCTGCCGACAGTCTAGTCTACTATATTAATTGCTGCATTTGTCTCACCTTGTTAATTTGTGTACTCATTTTTTTTTAAACAAGAATATAAAATGCCATATTTATATGACGGTAAGCCCAATCATGCACTTTGAATATACATCTGTGAATGCTAGAGTGTAAAACATAGAGAGGTTTTTTTTTTGGTAACTGCAGCAAATAAGATTGAAAACTCACCCGTTTATCTATTTCTCCATGCTGCAGCTGAACAAATCGGGCACTGATAGCAGCTATGTAACTCTGCTGATTTGAAAAGGCAACACGCCCAGCTCCTTTTGGGTACTTTAGCTCCGGGTCAGTGTCTATGCCAGCGTAACATACTCCTCCATACAACCGGTCCATTATCATGGCCAATTCCACTGAAAGAGTCACCAAAGATTTTGATTGAAGTACAGAAAAGTTAAGCTTTTTTTTTCAGAATAAAAGAAAATGACAATACACATTAATTAAAAATGTTCAATAATTTACAGATAAATTTAATTTCAACTGAAACGTCTGTTTCTTACTATTCTGTCCACTGCTTGGCTACTCATACCACTGAAACGTTGAACTGGTATTCAGCCTGGCATGTTCCATGATTAACAAACCTGAGAAGTACTACAGAAAAATGCAAGGCATTGACTTTTGGCTGATTTTTACTGAATTGTTTTTGTAGTCAGACAAACAGTCACGGTAATAGCAAAATATAGACATATACTGATCAATAACTTTAAAAATGTTAATTCATACATATGGAAAAGTGGATTAGAGATACGGACGACACCAAATGTGAAATCTTTTTTTTTTGTGTTACAAGTATTAGAACACAGTCTTTGTGTGCGCTTTATCATTTTTCCATAAAAGCATTTGCTCAATGCTTTTAAATGACCTATTAGAACCCCTATCAACATGACCTATAGGTTACATATATTTTGAGGAGTAGCTCTTTTAGTTTCAGTATCACATTAAATTACATTTTCATTCATAATGTAAAAACAAAATGTGGATGAACAGGATGAAAATTTATGCTACTGACTATTTTACATAAGTAAAACAAAAAGGAAAATAAAAGGAAAATTTTTTTCTTGGCACATGTAATGTATAATAATTTGAAGGACCCAGCGTTATACGCTTGGGTATCTCTCCAAAAGCTATCACCGTGTTCATACAGAAAGCCTCTCTGTTTTAGAAGATTCAGCTTATCAACGGCCTACCTAAATTAATCATAGGGTTTGTGTTTCATTTTTAATGAGGTATTTTATTTCCTATGTTAAGGCCATTTGTGCAGTGATCATAGAATACGATCTTTCAAAAACAGGAGGATCTATTTAGCAAGACAATGGCCATCTAATGTTTCAGCATTCAAACATCTCCTTAGCGGAATGTCATGCTGGGTATTTTAATCAATAATGACATCAGCACACCACTTACTTCTTTTTGGGTGCATCCACTCCCAAGCCGCCTCCAAGCCAACTTTCTTGAATAACGGGATCTGAAGCACACCATTCTGCACCTGCACCTGAGGAAGGGGTTCTCCCTGAAAGTTTGTGTTACTTTTCCTCTGTAATAAAATGCTTTAAAGGCAAAGCCGGAGGATGGTGTGCTTCATATCCTGTTATTCAAGAAATTATCAATAAGAAGTATGCTTTGGGGTACTGCCCAAAATTACACCAGTGATAACTTGTTCAGTGATGACCCACAGTGAGTAAAAGTGGCTTTGTTAGTCAATAGCAGCTCCCAATATGCCCCATGTGCCATATTATTATAATTATTATCATCAAGTACAGGTATGGGACCTGTAATCCAGAATGCCCGGGACCTAGGGGTTTTCGGACAATGGATCTTTCCATAATTTGGATCTTCCTATCTATTAGTCTATTAGAAAAACATTTAAACAGTTAATAAGCCAAATAGGCTGGGTTTGCTTCCAATAAGGATTAATTATATATTTGTTTAGATCAAGTACAAGGTACTGTTTTATTATTACAGAGAAACAGGAAATAATGTTTGAAAATTTGGATAAAATGGAGTCTATGGGGTATGGCCTTTTCGTAATTTAAAGCTTTTTGGACAATGGAACCCATACTGTACTTATAAAACACCAAAACATTCTGCAGTGCTGTACGATAGACAGGTCTATACATCAAACATAGAGGTTGCATATAACAAATACTACAGACACAAGAAGTAAAGGGTGCTCAATAGTGTTTACATTCCAACAAGAGAAGAGAGGTATGAGACACATGGGGGGCCATTTATCAACACTTGGCAAATTTGCCCATGGCAGTAACCCATGGCAACCAATCAAATTGCTGCTTTCATTGTTCTACTTGCAGCTGGCCTTAAAAAGCTAATCACTGATTTGTTGCTATAGGTAACTGCCCATGCGCAAATTTGCCCAGTGTTGATAAATAAACGCCCAGGTGTGGGAATGGGTAGGAGTCAGCAATATGAGAGATACTGAACTGAAAATAGATGAGGGTAAACTTGTCTAAAGAAAGGTGTTTTAAAAGATCATTAAAGGCAGAGAGATGTGAGTCGGATAGACTGTGGGAGGCAATCCCAGAGAAGAGGCGAGGCTTTCGAGAAATGTATGTATATGGGGCGGTTAAGAGAGAGGTGCAGAATAGTAGATCAGTAGAAAAGCATAACAAATGGATTGGCCAGTACTTTGAGATAAGTTCAAAAATGTTGGGTGAAGCAGAGCTGTGAACCATCTTGAATGATCCAAGTATAGGAGAAGGAAGAGGAACTCCAGCAGTATTACTGAAAACAACTTTTTATTCCAGGCAGTGCTATACAAAACATGTTTCGGGTTCAATACCCTTTATCAAGTGAATTGAACCCGAAACATGTTGTGTATATCTAATAAGGATATCTATAAAATAATGGCAGCACTGAATTACTACTCATAAAACACCTAGGCTATTAGACAGATCAGATAGCCAGGGCCCCTTTTTTACCATAGGATCAGAAATGTTATGCCCTATATTTGTCTGTTAATAACCAGCATTTTTAACAAATCTGAGTATCCTTCCCCTAAACAAGAGAACTACAAATGAGTATTGACAGGCAGATTGGTGTCAAGGAAAACTTTCCTAAGTATAATGAGGAAGGAATGCATTATGTTTTGCGTGAGTTAAAAAAAAAAAAAAAAACTCAAGAGTTAAAAACGTAGTGCTACAAAAGCATACCCGCTCGTAATGGTCGTGGAACACCTCCAACGAAAATGGTTTTCCGAGGATCAAGAGGCTGTGAGCCATCCATCACAAAGTCACTGTCACTGAGGTTCCAGGGACGGATCTGAACCTGTGGAACAACGTAAGAATTCCATTAAAAGTGGGAAAAAAAAACAAGTGTCCAAGACTTGGCATTATTTATACATAAGAAAAAAGCTAGCTAGTGATTTGTGACAACTTCACCTGTAAATGAATATTTTATTTTGTATGCATGTATAGCTAATAAAATAACAGAAATGACACTAACGAGTAAAAATCCCTTTTACCCCCTCAACAACACTTTTAGCCTTGATAAATTAAATTATCTTAATGCTTTATACATAAATAATAAAAAAAATCAATCTTCCGGTTGTAATACTGTGTTTTAAAAAGATGATGGGATGACAAGCACTGAGCAGTCTCGTACGTGCCTCCTGCTATAAGACTTTCTTGTTAAAATCAGAAGTTCATTTATCAGGCTTCACAGAGGATAGTACATGCTATTCCACTACCAGTCAGTTTAATATAGTCTAATTCTTTTTCAGGTAGTACAAACTATATGAAAATATCTAAAAACTGCGATAGACAATTCAAAAGATTTTTTTAAATATCTATTTTTTGTAGTGCAGACCAAAATATGGCAAGGGTTAAACTTACAGGCTTGTCTTTGATTGTAGGACTTGAGACGCACAGGTAAAGCTTTCCATCCTCTTCGATACATGCATCAATCAGGGCCTGTACGGAGCTTTCATCTTGGAACAGCAAGAATGCATAGCCTAAAAATGATTCAAAAATAATGAAATGGCTTTAAAGGGCATGTAAAGTTAACAAAATAAAATGCCATTTTTACCTTCTTTCATGGAAAAAATTATAATATCTCAAATATACTTTAATTTAAAAAATGTGTACAGTTTTTAGAAGAAACCTGACTGTATGCAGTGAAATTCTCCTTTCGGTTACTGCTGTGGATAGGAATTGTCAGACGGTCCCTAACTGCCTTGCAGGGAAACTGCTCTGAGGCATACTTATGAACAGCAGGGGGAGCCCCCGCCTTAGTTCCCAGCTGTGCAGAACTCAAGTAGCTTTGTTTGTTTCCCTGTAGAGCAGTTGGCGACTGTATAGAGCTTTGTATTGGATTTTATTTTTGCCTTTACATCCCCTTGTTTCCAACTCCAGCTGCAGGGACAAAGATCATGGAGACAGATTTAAACAGATACACCGAGATTGTATTTCTATTTTGTATTATTTTGGATAGTTGGAGAAAGTTTGTATTAAACAATATAAAAATTATAAAATCCACATTAGATTACATGACCCAGGACCCAGTGCAGTCTGCATATTCTGATTATTATCAGTCTTGCTGTATCCGATTCTGGCAGATATTTGACTTGTGCTATTTTGACCATTTATGACAACCCCTAAGCAGCCCAGACCACACTGAGCATGTGCACAGTCTTGGTCTTGCAAAGATGTTTAACAAAGTTACAAGATGGTGACCCCCTGTAGCCAACTTTGAAAGCATAAATAATTTGTTTAATTAGGCTTGTGGTGCAGTAAGTTCATGTTTATGTTTAGTATACAAAATACAGCTTTTCTAACCTTATTTTATTTTAGACTTTACTTCGCCTTTAAGACCAAAACCTCTCAATCTAACTTTAAAGGACATAACCCATTCATATTTTACATTTTGTTTTGTCTCCGAAATTGGTTGCTTCTGTTTTCAAACTAAAATAGGTTTGCTAACTGTAGCAATAACTTTAACTGCATTGCTAACATCCCCATTTATACTGTTTGGAAATGCCACCAATATCATCTCTTGCTGAAAAACAGACACAGGGAAGAGGGTTTATGATATTCTTTGACCTAACAGGGGTAGGAACAGGGTACTAGGAACCCTGTCAGTAAAATTTTCTTAAACACAAAAGGGGGTAATATAATATACAGTCTGAGCTTTGCCCACATCTAGTAACCCATAACAACCACTAAGATATGTGTTTTTAAACTGCTGACCTGTAATTGCTCCCTACTTATTGGGTGCTATAGTTTACTAGACAAGTAGCAAAAACACAAACATTAATTGATCTATGCTTACAGAGTTTTCCATGAGCATATTTACAGTTTACATTGTAAATTGAAAATCTAGCCAACGGTGTTACGTTTCAGAAAGGCAATGTTTAAAAACCTCCATGATCTATGTGCAAAATCTACTGCCCCCATGTCCTTAAATGTCATTCCACGGCTTGTCTAAGGCCAGTGTCACATAACAGAGAAAACACTGATGCCACAGTAGTACTAGCTTGATTGCCATTTTGGAGTCAGGATGGAATATTTTCCCTCTCTGAGGCAAATTGGAGAGGCATCAAATTGGGTTTTTTTGCATTCCTCTGGATCAACTGGCAGTTAGGCAGGTTGAAAAAGAGTTAAAAGTTTGAACTTGATAGACGCGTGTCTTTTTTCAACCTAGCTTACTATTTTACTAGTAACAGGCATGATTTTTGTGGGGCAAATTTATCAAAAATCAAATTAGTTTTTTTCCACAATTTGAATTTGTTTGTGCCCAAACTCACATATTCAACTTATATTTTTGAAAACTCGATTGTCTGGTATTTATTGAGCAAAAAGAAAAAAAAAACGTTGAAAATTCAAATGTAAAGATTCGCCATCTAAAAGCTGGAGAGGTCATGTAGAAGTCAATGGGAGTTTGTATTTTCATAAATACAAAAACATTCTAAATTCGAGTTTATCCAAGGTATAAAAACCCTAACAAATTTGATTCTTGAATAAAAAGGAATGATCTATCTTCAGATATATAAAATGGATTAAAAAGAGGGGATCTGACTTCTGTCAGCATTGAATTTTTATATAGGAGAAAAGAAAGTATCCACGTCTTTTTGATCAAATAAAAACACACAAAAAATGTTATCACTATATGATTTGATTTCAGTTAAACCATTTAATCCCGTGATTCTATATATGTTGGTTCCCCCCTTAAATAAATAGTCCCACAAAGTGCTAGTGCTTGACCTTAATTAAATAGCATTAAATTTGGATAAAACTAGAACTCATTTTTTCTTTTAAATATTGTGTATGCTTTGTAATTTCTAACTCATAAACAATTCATTTAACATTAATTGATTGTTAAATTACTAAAATTCAACTAAAACACCAATAAGGGTGATAAAGTGCCAACAGATTGTGATCAATTCACTTATAAATCAATTAAAGTGCAATTGTTAATATCTCTGATTCCAAGAAAAGGTAAATGATAAATGTGTCTACGAGTCACATTTTGCCCAGAAAAGTTCTTAATCTCTGGCAGAAATCCACTATTTTATGTCTTTTGAGACCTTGCCAAATGAGCAGATCTTTAGGTGTAGGAGGCATTGCACAGATGTTTCTATATTAACAACAGAGAATAAACAACTAATAAATGGATAGCTTAAAGAGAAAGAAACTTTATTTTACATCTATCATAATATTGCCTTTGAAAGCAACTTATAACTTTGCCATAAAGTATGTGCAGGATGCTTTTACATTACCTGTCTGATCCCCCATGTTCCTGCATGAGGGGGCTGCCATATTTGCGCAGCAGGAGTTAGCAATAGAAACTTTAAAGGGGTTGTTCACCTTCAATGTACAAATCTTATGAAACCACTAACAATGCTCTCAATGTGTTAGAAAAAACATTTTCCATAACAAAAAGTAAAAATGCCATTGTAAAAGCTAATTTTTATACCTATTAACTCAGCCCTTCTCCTGTCTCTCTGACCAGTTTTCTGAAGTGATGGGAGTGGCCTATTTTGAACCTGACACACCAAGAACTTCCTATATCATGACATCATCATGCCCAGGCTTTGCCCTTACTTGTTTCCTATTGGATGTTGATACTGCCCTCCTCCTAGTAATTTATTGGGTGCTTGTGAACTGTAACCAGTCACATAATTTGAATGGTCATTGGTTGATTACTCAATTGTAATGGCAGAGGTTAACAGACGTAGCATATAAACAAACCTGCCTTGTAACAAACAATCACACAGCCATGCAGACAAATACTGCAGAAAAGGAAGGAGCAACATTGTTTGGCAACCTTTGGCATTAAGCATAATGTCAGTTATTTACAAAATTGCAACAAAACCAGCACTGACTTGCTTAGAAACGTATGTGACTTACACATCTATCAGGGACAGTAGGGCTGCCGCCTCACCCTTTTAAAACCAAACAGATATGAAATCCACAGCCTGCATGGCTAATTATCAACTCATTTAGATGCTGCAGACTGAACTGATTTCTGTGCAGCCATGTATCATGCATCTAAATGAATTGCTAATTAGCCATGCAGGCTGTGGATTTCATATTTGTTTGGTTTTAAAAGGGTGAGGTGGCAACCCTAAGTGACAGGCAGAGCAGTGATGAGGGCAGGTAGGTTTTTTGAACATTTTGTGCACTCTCCCGGGATGCGGTAATTTACCTAGGAAAACGATACCTTTTTTAAGTGTTCCACTTCTGGAACAAGATTTAGAGCTCTAAATACCAAAAAATTAAAAAGTTATATTTTTCATGATATAGGGATCTATACCAGAAAGATATTTTACCTTTTTTATGAGGTAAATACACAAAATAATACATGGACCCCCCCCCTAAAAAATAATATATTTCTGGAAAGTACAAGTGTCATCTCCCATAGTAGCCATTATAATCCAATAATCCAAATTTTTAAAAATGATTTCTTTTTTCTGTGTAATAATAAAACAGTAGCTTGTACTTGATCCCAACTAAGATATAATTAATCCTTATTGGAAGCAAAACCAGCCTATTGGGTTTATTTAATGTTTACATGATTTTCTAGTAGACTTAAGGTATGAAGATCCAAATTATGGAAAGATCCATTATCCAGAAAACTCCAGGTCCCAAGCACAGTTGAAGTCTCTGCAGTACACAGCCCACACTCCCCCTCCCTCTCACAAACTTGTAACAGTTTCCCTTCAGTACCTGAATGCTGCTCAAATTCCCCAGCACAGCCCAGCACAGGAAGCAGTGGCAGATTGACAGCAGACATAGCCAATAGGAGTTAAGTTAGCTGCCAGTACAATGTGTGATGTCATATAAGGAAGAGGAAGTGAACACTGTAGTGTTTTTGGGGGTCAGTGACCCCCTCCCAGCACAGGGTCTGTGTGGAACTGAAGGATTAGTACAGGGACACTTCTGAGGTGAATATTTCTTGAACTGTACTTTTTCTGTTAACTATTTCTATTTAAGTTTGTTCTATTCATGTGAACTGTTAGATTTGTCAATTTGTTACAAAGGTGAACAACCCCTTTAACTGACAGGCTGAGATGGGACAGTCAGGTTGGCAAACAGTCAAGTTTAGAAACTTCAACAACATTAACTCACAAAAACAAATTTCTCAGCAAAAAACGATGAACATGACCTATAGGTAACTTTTAATGTACATTCAAATTTTAAAAAGGATTTTTTTAGTGTCAGTATCACTTAAAGTATCCCTGAATACATTCATAGCATTTTTCTTCAAACTTAACATATACTAATAAACTAACTAATAAATGGATAGCTAAAGTATCCCTGAATACATTCATAGCATTTTATTCAAACTTTACATATAAAAAAAAATGCATACACACAACCCCGGAAGATTTTAATTTTTGGATTAGATTTTTAAAACAAATTTATAATAATTTGAGAAAGTACCTTTTGGAGGAAAGTAAGACTTGCTTTCTGCTTTATGTGGCCAGTCTACAATAAGAGGTCCAAAACGTCGAAAACTAGCTGTGATCTCATCTATGAGGGGAGAAAAGAAAAGGTTACAATTTTGCATGCAACCACACAGTAAAGCCATGTAAGGTAGACAAAACAAATACAGGTGTAACCTGTTTATCTTAGAACTACAGGTGTGGGGATCGATTACACAGACTACTAACTAATGACCTTTTAACAGCTAAAGCCAACAATCATTTATCACTGCTAATACTGCTTGATCTCTCTGCTGCATTTGACACCCTCTCCTCCTCTAGTCCCTCCATTCGCTTGGCCTTCGTGACACGGCCCTGTCCTGGTTCTCTTCTTACCTCACTAATCGTTCCTTCAGTGTCTCCTGCAATGAAGTAGTATCTTCTCCCCTACCTCTTTCTGTTGGGGTTCCTAGGCTCTGTCCTGGGCCCCTTATTATTCTCCCTCAGCAAACTAATCAACTTGTATGGTTTCCAACACCACCTCTATGCTGACAAAACTTAGCTCTCTCTCTCTCCTCTCCTGATCTCAACCCAGAACTCCTAACACGGGTCTCCTCCTGCCTGTCCTCTATTTCTACTTGTATGTCGCAACGCCACCTTAAATTAAATCTCTCTAAAACGGAAATGGTTCTCTTTCCTCCAACTAACACCAGTAATATCCCAGAGGTATCCATCATAGCTAACAATTCCACTATCACCTGTCCTTCACTTATTAACCTCAGCAACTGCTCCTCCTCTGCCATTCCATTCTGCCAATCCCTATACTGGCTTCCACTACCTTTCAGAATAAAATTAAAAATAATGACCCTGACATTTAAAGCACTACATAACTCTGCCCCACCCTACATCTCTGAACTAATCTCTATATTCTCACCCAACTGCTTACTACGCTCCTCTGCTGACCTGCTCCTTAACTCTTCTCTCATTACCTCCTCATATGTTCGCATTCAATACTTTGCAAGGGCTGCACCCCTCCTCTGGAATTCTCTCCCACGGACTGTCTGACTTTCTCCCATCCTTTCTGCCTTCAGAGTATCTCTTAAAACGCACTTATTTAGAGAAGCATACCCTCACTCTGCTATTAACTACCAAATGCAATACCACATACAGTACTACATCTCTCACCCACTTAATTCTGATCTTGCCCACTCCCACACATAATTCTGATCTTGCCCACTCCCACACCATGTGTTGCATTGCCTTCCCTTTAGATTTTAATCTCTTTTTGCACAGGGCCTTCCTTACCTTTTGTACCGGTATTGGTTGTGATGAATGTAACTCCATATGTACTATGTATGAAACTCATGTGACTTAGTTGTATAAACACATTTACTTTACAGTGCTACGAAATATGTTGGCGATATGTAAATACTGTACATAATAATAATAATATTTGAGTTTTCTGTAATCTGAAGAACCATCGTGGCAACAGTTTTATCGCAATAAGGGTATAGCTAGCTTAGTTATCCTCAAATGCAAAGTGCTGTCTATTTATAGCATTGATCCCCAACCAGTAGCTCGTGAGCAACCTGTTGCTCTCCAACCCCTTGTATGTTGCTCCCAGTGGCCTCAAAGCAGGAGCTTATTTTTGAATTCCAGGCTTGGAGGCAAGATTTGGTTGGCTCATCACAACACTTATTTGGCACCCCAAGAACATCTTTCATGATAGAGTTGCTCCCCAACTTCTTTAACTTCTTGATGTTGCTCACGGGTTCAAAAGGTTGGGGATCCCTGATTTATAGAAATAAAAAACTAATTCCTGTTTATTTTGATGTTTGCAACTCTTTTCAAACTTATTTGCAACAAAACTAAGTCACGAAGGAGAAAATTATCCACACCCTACAAAATGAGCCACAACTTTAAGGGACCATCATTACTATCTCGAAACCTTACAAAAACCACAGCGTTTACGAATTGCTACAAATTGCAGAGGCCAAGGGTGCATCATATTGGGAAAACTCTATGTAACATTATGCAAGATATTACTAACCTTGCTATATACATAATACTTGGTTGTGTTTTACTGAAACCCACTCACGTGCTATTTTCCAATACAGTCATACATAGCCACTGTTGTACAATCTATCATGCGCAAGATGATTGAACACAGATATGGTTGTCACCTTTTCTGGAAAAAAATACCGGCCTTCCTATATTCTTGTGTTTTTTTCCTATTAATAACATGGGCATCAAGCATCATTTTTACTGGCCAGGCTGGTAATATACCAGCCAGGTGGTAACCCTAGACACAGGCAATGTTTGTTTTGTTCTTTTTAAACAAGCATGAAAGGTTATTGACATCATGCACCAATCCTACAGACTCTGCTAAAAACTACTGAAACATATTATCTGGCTTTGAAAATGACAGTCATAACTAATACAGGTATGGGACTGGTTATCCAGAATGCTCGGGACCTGGGGTTTTCCAGATAAGGGATCTTCATACCTTAAGTCTACTAGAAAATCATATAAACAGGCTAGTTTTGCTTCCAATAAGAATTAATTATATCTTAGTTTGGATCAAGTACAAAGTACTGTTTTATTATTATTTTTTTAAAAACTTGGATTCTTTGGATATAAAGGAGTCTATGGGATATGGCATTTCTGTAATTCAGAGCTTTCTGGATAATGGGTTTCCGAATACTGGTATAAGATAACTGAAAAACTTGCTCAGAGCATAATTCTCATTATCAATAATTTATCTTTTGGTGGTTGCGAAGAAGAGCAATGTACCCTGTCGTGCAGGGATTTATCAGCCATAAATATTACCCTGTATATAAAAGTCATTGAAACTTGTATATTATATGCAGTCTTACTTTTCTTTACTATCTTGTTGACTATCCCTAGATATAAAGGAATCAGAGTTTTGTTTGAAATCTCTGGACATATTAATGAAATCATTTCGCCGTTGCTGCTAATAGACAAGTAGTGTTTTACAAACAAAGTCTTTGGTAACAGGCAAAAGTCCTAAAGTTTTCTTTACGAAGGTGGGGAGAGGATAACTCTGCTTCACTGAGGGAAACAAATATCGGGGGAAAAAAAGCCTTCTTCACTACCATTCCAGTCACAAGAGTTGTAAGAAAATGCACACCCATGAATTAAAGGTGCAGCCTCATTTGGATCATTCTAATGTAACTAAAAATGATGCTAAAATTAAAAGTAAACTGTTTAAAATCTTTTTTTTTTTTCAAATCCCGTTTTCATACTGTCTTTTAAAGGAAGAGGATTAACGTTGGTTAAGCCATTTATTGAAAGCATGTGTCAGTGTCGCAGACACTTTCCAAGATGGTGACCCACTGTGACAAGTTTGAATTCCTGGATCATTGCTGCTATTGACAAGCTGAAACTTTAGGCTGGTGCAGTAAGTGCAGTATATAAAATATGGCATTTTTAGCCCTATTCATTTTTAGAGTTTAGTTCTCCTTTAACGAGATATCAATGATCAAGTGTACAACAGCTATGCCTGTGATCAACAGCCACACTGTATAGTCGGTTTACCGCTGCACCCTAGATGGAATGGCAGTACAACATAAAATAATTTACAAAAAAAATTCCCTATATATATATCTCTTACCGTGAACCACCATTTTGTGATGGTCTATGTGCTGCCTCAGAGATCACCTGACCAGAAATACTGCAACTCTAACTGTAACAGGAAGAATTGTTGAAGCAAAAGACAGAACTCTGTCTGTTAATTGGCTCATGTGACCAAACATGCTTGTTTGGTTTGTATGTGAGCACAGTGAATCGTACGATCCCAGGGGGCGGCCCTTATTTTTTTAAAATGGCAATTTTCTATTTATGATTACCTAATGGCACATACTACTAGAAAAGTATATTATTATGAAAATGGCTTATTTACATGAAGCAGGGTTTTACATATGAGCTGTTTTATGTAATATCTTTCTATAGAGACCTATATTGTTTGGGGGTATAGATTTCCTTTCAGCCATCAAATACTGTATGTACCCTATCGATGTGCATATTTTTTTCTAGTACTTGACTAAACATTATCCAGAAATATAGGGAAATTCCCACCCTACGTTAGCATTGTTCATGGTTGAAACCTGGTTAGACAGCACCTCTTCTTTATTAAAGGGGTCTAGATTATTATTTAATAAAGGGGTCTATACCAATCTATAAAACATTTGCTTCAAATGCAAGATAATACTCAAATGGCTTAGTGAAATCCCTTGCTGAAAACAAAGCAGATCTGCACAGAGGATAGAAATGGAAACTGCATGGGCTAGAACATGAATTTAATTTCAAACCAGATTGAATATGAAGTATGTTACAACATACACATGCATTAAACATTAGCATCTACTCATTTTCTAGAGCAGTAATTCATCTTTGAGGGAGTTGACAAAATTATGTTTATTGAAATCTATATATGTCTTCTATGATACTATTTATTAAGAAGCCAAAGGAACTCGTCTATGCCAGCTCTAATCTGCATGGACAGCAGAATAATGATACTGTCCTGATTTTATTCAATAAACATACTGTCCTGATTTTTTTTTTTAAATAAACATATATTCATATTCATTCTTTACATCAGACGTTTTGAAGCAGTGTACATACAATATTATAACGAGTTCGTGTTGATATCAGACCCCTTATAAGAACATTTATAGAAATATAACAGTGTACCTTCATCTATATCTGGAGGCAGACCTCCCACAAAAACTTTGCGAGAATAACGCTCTACACGTTCGCCATTTTGATGAGGGAAACAGTGTGGTGATCCCAAGCCACTATGTAAAGGCTGATCGCTTCTGCCATCATCCAGAAATCCATCTTCCATTGGAAAGAGAGAGGACTGACCTAGGAAACATAGAATGATTAATAAAAAGCCACCATGATCATATCACTCAAGATATGCAATCTGCTGCTTATTTATATATACTTTTAATTTATGTAATGAGCCTTCACTATTGTAATTAAAAGTGGTGCTAATCATGAGCCCATGGGTGGACCACAACATCTCCAATATGTATATTTCCTGTAGATGATAAACCAATCTGTTATTTTCCACATGTTAAGTGAAAGAACAGGGGTGGGGGTCACTTTTATGAAGCAGTGCTGCATAATCAAACACTAAGCAATACCTATGGAATAAATTCAGAGCGTAAAAGCTCTAAGTGCACCATTAATAAAAGTTCGATTTTTGGGTAAGCCACTTAAGAAATTGCACAACACAGTTACTAACTACAATGTGTTCAGCACCATAGTGATCTGTGGACTGGCCCAAAACCCTCTGCATGTTGGTGTAAGTTTGTGCCAGCATCTAGAGTCTTGTAGTGGGTCGGGTACCCGCAGGTTACCTACATAAACCTGCGGTACCCAGCAGGTTGCAGATTGAAGTTTTGGGAGCGAGTATAGACGCGGGCCGGCGGTTATTCGGGTTTGTGGGTCTTATCAATAGCGAGTTTTACTCCTTTTTTTCTGATCATGCCTACTTCTAATGATGTCACTTTACAATGACAGCACTTCCATTTTCTAGATGGTCAGCGGGTCGCGGATTGGGTTGCGGATAGAGTACTTGCGGGTCAGGTAGCAGGTCCAAGCGGGTAAATATGCGGGTTGCGGGTCTGGTTTGGTTTAAGAAATTCGTCCACGCAGGACTCTACCAGCATCCACACATTCTTCATGAGTGGCTTCAGGCCAATCTCTTCCTTCTGCCCATCCCACACACACACACAACTTTACTATGCCTCACTTTCTTCTCTAACAGTCGGCATTTATATATATTTTGCGTATAATTCACTCTGCCACTTTGCTGATGTCAGAGATGGGTGGGTCAGTCATGGGGTCGGGTGCTTGTTGGAAATGAGTTCGCTTTTTGTCAACACACGGTACACAAGTCTACTACTACTTGTATGGAAAAAACACAAATAGACACTCCAACCTTTATACATTACGGCTAACTAACTATATTAGAAAAAATATTTTTTTTGGCACAGCCTATTTACCCAGTTTTTATTTTTACACTAAACAATATCTTTAAACTGTATTGTTTCACATGTACCATTAATACTCAAATAGTACGGTTTCATACGTTAAACACACTTAGAGGTACATTTATCAAAGGTTGATTTTCAAATTCCTGTGAGTTTTTTTTAAACTCCCATAAACTCACATAAATTCGAAATTCAACTAGTCGAAATGTATTATTAAAATCGAAATATTAAAACTCGGACATGTTTAAACGACCCGAAAACTCGAAAGTAATTCGATTTTTCTCCTAAAAAAGTCAATGTCAGGAAAGCTGCAATCATCTCAAATTGATCCCAGGACCTCTCCCATTGACTAGTGGATCTGTCACCTAAAATAAAAATCTGTATAATAAAAGTCCTTTTCAAATTAAACATGATATTTTTTTTTAAAGCATTCATAGCTGTTGTAAACTTATTTAAATATCTCAGCTGTCAATCAAATATTGTCTGCCCCTCCTCTATGCCTTAGGCATAGAGGCAGGGGAAAGCAATTACTTTCACTTTCCATTCAGCACTTCCTAGATGTCGCTGCTCTCCCCACATTCCCCCATTCTCTTCACTGTCTAATTTTGTAACCAGGGCATGGGGATGGACATCAGGTCCCCCATTCTGGTGCACAACCAAGATTCTGAGATGATACATGGTTTGCCTTAATAACAGTGTCCACAAAATGGCTTCTGCCTGCTTGCTATAATTATCAATTCCCAGACTGAATGAAACAAAATGCAAATAATTTATATAGTGTAATTAAAGTTCATTTTGCTTAACTAATGTGATAAAAAACGATTTTGAATATTTTTTTTGGGTGACGGGTCCCCTTTAAACAGTAATTCGCATTTGACAGATTCAGATTTGACAAATTTGACCATAAATCCACTGATTTCAGTGCACAATTTTGAGAATTAACTGCCAAGCATAGATTTGTTAGAATTCAAATACAGAAGCATTAGGACAATACTATCCTTGTAACTTTATTAAAATATATCTTAAGCTAGGATACACAGCTGCGTGCTGTCAACATTCTGTCATCCAAAAGTATATCCTATCTTACCTTTTTACCTCCAACCCAAGTATATACAACTCTTGTCTGGTCTGACATTCTAACTCAAACAAACGTAATTTTTGTAATTGAAAAACTATTTTTTAATAAGTCATAAGATAAGGTACATGGAATATTATATCAAATCTAAAAGCTAATACAATGAACCCATCGATAAAATTATTTTCCACGTGGGGTACTTTAGATTTGTGATTTCTTAAAGCAAAGGCATTTGCATATGCAAATTAGGATTCGAGTTGGCCGGGCAGAAGGATTCGGCCGAATCCGAATCTTGTTGAAAAAGGCCGAATCCTGAACCGAATCCTGGATTCGGTGCATCGCAAAGTTATCTTATTTGTCTAAGCACCACCATTCAATCAAAAACACTTCCTGGTTTTTATGAACACACTACAGAACACCAACAAATTCATACATTTATCAGATTTTTTAAAGGGGTTGTTCAACGTCAAACATTTTTTTCAGTTCAGTTGCTTTCAGACCACCAGGAATAAAGCTTTTTTCAATTACTTTTTTCTTTTTCTATTTGTGACCATTTTTCTAATATTGAAGTATAACATTTAATTTTTCACCTTCTTAAGAAACACTGGTAGTAGGGGGTCACTGATGCGGTTTTAAATTGATACATTTAATTGATACATTTTTTTATCGGAGCACAATCCCTGAGTTTCATTAAAGGCAGCTGTTTGAATTGATACAATAGTGTGTCAAATAATGGAGCGATTTGTAACAGTCTGCACCTGGATCACTGCACATGCTCTGGGCTGCTGTCACTTACTGAGCTTAGGGACCCACTCACAATATACAGTACACATAGAATAGAAATGTCATATATATATATGGCTGATTAGTAATTAATATAGATGATTACTACATGGCAGCACAGAAACTAGTGCAACTAGCATCAGAATTTAATATACCACCCAATAGCATCAGCTTATATTACAGACAAACCTCATTTTCTGCTGGATAATTTGCTATGACCCCTAAGCTTAGCTTCTCAACAGCTGCTCAGAGCCCACTGAGCATGTGAGTGTCACAGACACTTTCCAAGATGGTGACCCATTGTGACAAGTTTGAAATTCTGGATCATTGCTGCTATTGACAAACTGGTGCAATAAGTTCAGTATATAAATAATGAAATTCTTTCCAATATTAATTTTTAGCTCTCCTGTAAACAAGGCTGTTAAAAAAGTAACACAGCAATGTTATGTTTCGTCTATCCATAACATTTGTAAACAATATGAGAAGATGGAAAAAGAGATATTACCTCGCCTTCGACCATATGTCCTTGCTGCGTGTCAAAAAAAGAAAAGAGCCTTTCAGACAGTATCACAAAATCAAATGACTGCAGCTTATGTATTCCTCAAACTAAATTTCATATATCAAACGGCTTCATTCGGGATGTACAAAGCAAATACCATACAATGAGAATGCCTTTTGACTGTAAAGGCAAGATTGAACCGAGTTTGGGTAAATTGCAGATTTACAACAATGTAGCATGAGTATATGTTCAAGTATGCAGTCATGTGTAGGTGCAGGGAGTTTTACTGGAGTTGAATAGACTGAAATGCTCAGAGATGTAAGGATGATGGATTCTGCAGATGTATGGACCACAGTACGTATGGCTCATTAAAGAAAGCATAGTGGAAGTGCTAGGCATACCAATGGTTTAAAAATTATTTTCATCCAATGACTGGCCAATATATTTAGCACTTGCATCTAAACTCTACAACAAATGAACCCTCTGTACCCTAGTGTCGCCCTTTTTCAGCATAAGGTGTAGAACACAGTATAGTCCAATGTAAGGGAGCAATGTACATAGCAAATGTTTAGAGACATTAAAGGGGAACCCCACACAAACGTAACAAACTTTATGAAAAGTAAAAATAATTTCAAGCAACTTTGCAATAAACATCAATTAAAAAATATGCAGACTTTTCATGGTTTGGAACAGTTCCCTAAGCCTAGCCTATTGCTCTCCTGCTGATCTGTCTGACTACTTTGCTGGGCTGGCTGACTACTGTTACTTTGTATCAACAGCCATCTGCCCTTAGCCTGCATCCTCCAAACTCCACAATTCCCTGCACAGGTAATTTCAAGGAACGGAACATCACAGTGCAATGCATTGTGGGTTATGTAGTTCCTGCATGTTGTCTGTAAGCTGTGGAGAAGTTGTTACAATTTGTAGCATCAGTGTTTAGTCCCTCCTTCCCTGCCAGGATTTTAAATGATGCAGAAAGAGCAGAACTGTTAAAACAGCTGGATTTCAGCATAGAAAATGTATTCATCCTATGTATTCATCCTTTTTGAAGAAACAGGTAACTGTGATGGGTATATTAGAGGTTTCTGTGTTATGTGGGCCTCTTAATCAAATTTTGGTTTGGAAGCCGGAGTTCCCCTTTAAAATGCCACTGGCAACTAAAATTAAGTATACACATTTAAAAAGCATGCAGAAACTATATGTTAAATTTATCATTTCCCTGTAACCAAGAGAAGTTCTCAGAGATATAAAAAAAAAAAGAACCTACGCAGCCCAGGAGCAGTAGTCTGGCTAAGTATTTGGAGTCTCTCACTCGGAGACAGCTTTGGGAGGGGATGAAAGGTCACTGCTATCAAAATACATTCTTGTAGGTAATATAAATCCAAAAATAAACGCTGCCTAATAAAAGAAAAAAAGGTGATTCTAAGCAACGTTCCAATGTATATTAAAGGGGAACTCCGGCTTCCAAAGTAAAATTTGATAAAGAGGGCCACATAACACAGAAACCCCTAATATACCTATAACAGTTACCCGTTTCTTGAAAAACTATGAATAAATGCGATTTTCTATGCTGAAATCAAGCTGTTTAACAGTTCTCTTTCTGCATCATTTGAAATCCTAGCAGGGAAGGAGGGACTAAACACTGATGTTACAAATTGTAACAACTTCTCCACAGCCTACAGACAGCATGCAGGAACTACATAACCCACAATGCACTGCGATGTTGCTTTCCTTATTGTAATCACATGTGCATGGAATTGTGGGGTTTGGAGGATGCAGGCTAAGGACAGATGGCTGTTGATACAAAGTAATGGTGGCCATACACGGGCAGATAAAGCTGCCGATATCGGTCATTTGGACCGATTTGACAGCTTATCTGCCCGTGTATGGGGGCTTCCGACGGGTCTTCCCGATCGATATCTGGCCACGATATCGATCGGGAAGGTTGGATTTTTACCCGACCGACCCGTCGGAGCCGTTTGGCGCATCGTAATTCGATTGTTCGGCCATATGGCCGCACGTTCGAATTACCCCCGATATAGTTATGCAGTTTAGTGGCATATCGGGGAAAGATCCGCTCGTTTGGCGATGTCGCCAAACGAGCGGATCTTTGAGTCTATGGCCACCTTAACAGTGGTCAGCCAGCTCAGCAAATTAGTCAGACAGATGAGCAGGTTTTAAAACGGTTAAGAAAATTATTATCAGAAGCCTAGCAGTCATACACGCATCATCTAGACCCATATGAATGGCACTTTGCACAATTCGGTAAATGCACCTTCACAAGCCCAAGTCCCTAACACTCATAAGGGTCTGCAGCCCTTAGTCATACAGCAAACACATCATTTTGGCTACTACAGTAATAGGGACTGCTCAGAAATGTCAGAGTGATAAATACAGTGATCTTGCATGACATCTGCCTGAGGTAATTTGTTTCTCGATCAAACAAATGGGATCAAATGCAGACAAGAACTATAAGACACTTTAAAAGAACAGTAATGACAAAAAAAAAGCTAAATTGTTTTAAAGTCATAAAAATATAATGCAGCGTTGCCCTGCACTGGTAAAACGGTTTGCTTCAGAAACACAACTATTGTTTATATAAACAAGCTGCTGTGTAGCGATTTGGGCAAAGGAGAAAAGGTTCAGGTTATACAGCAAATAGCAGATAAGCTCTGTAGAACATAATGGTGTTATCTGTTATCCACTATTTAACCTGCACCACATAGCCTTTTTTCAATTTTCATGAGTTTACAAAAAAAATTGTCCTATTGTAACCAAAAAGTGCAGTTTGTCCATTATGAATGCTATTATTAGTGAAATAAAGAGGTTTGAATACTAACCTGATGCTTGTATGGGTAAATTGTAAATTTCAGTTATTCTGCACCCAAAATCATGCACAAATCTGTTATTGCTTTAAGTTATGCATGTCACTGTCAGGGAGGTCTCACACATGCCCCATATAGTGTAATATTAAAGGAGTGGTTCACCTTTAACTTAACTTTTAGTATTTTATAGAATGGCAAATGCTAAGCAACTTTTCAATTGGTCATCATTTTTAAATTTCCTTTTAATTATTGGGCTTTTTCTTTTGACTTTTTCAAATGAGGGTCACTGACCCCATCTAAAAACAAATGCTCTGTAAGGCTACACAGCAGATAAGCTCTGTCGAACATAATGTTATCCGTTATCCAGTATTTAACCTGTGCCATATAGCCTTTTTCCAATTACCGCCATTGCTACACAACAGCTTGTTTATATGAATTATAGTTGTGTTTCTGAAGCAAACAGATCAGTTTCACCAGTGCAGGGCAACAGTACATATTTTTATTACTTGAAAACACTTTCATTTTTAGGTGTTACTGTTCCTTTAACAATTGATTTAAATTGCTCAAAGAGATTTAATAGCTTGGGTCAAAATAAAGTCTAACCATATACAGTAGACCCGTGGCAGGTTGGGTCTATACAATGTTAAGCTATTTGAACCAGCAAAAGTTTTCTGATCAAGTAAAACTCTAATTTCGAGTGAAGACCTTCTCAACTGTATTTCAAGAAGGCCACAAAAGATAATCAAATAAAAAGAAATTATTGTAAAACATACTGCGTCTTCATTTATTTGCGGAAAATTATTTAAAGTTACACAAAGTGAAATATTAATTTTACATACCCTTTTAAGTTTTCCCAGATATTACATTGCCTTTTTGTGATCTCACCAATTTATAATGCATTTCAATGGGTGCAAATTCTAAGCAACTTTTCAATTGGTCTTCATTATTTTTTTTCCCATAGTTTTTCAATTATTTGCCTATTTCTTTTGACTCCAGCTTTCAAATGACCCCATCTGAAAAGAAATGCTTTGTAAGGCTATGAATGTATTTTTACTTTTTATTACTCATCTTTCTATTCGGGCCCTCTCCTATTCATATTTCTGTCTCTTATGCAAATCAGTGCATGGCTGCAAGGGTAATTTGAACCCTAGCAACAAGATTGCTGAAATTGCAAACTGCACAGCAGCTGAACAAAACGCTAAATAAAAAATAGAGATAAAAAATAAAACCAATTGCAAATTGTCTCAGAATATCGCTAGGTGAACAACCCCTTTAATGCTGCAATGTATAACCCTTGTCAATAAAATCCATATTCAGTATTTGGTGTGAACTCCTTGTGCAGAAATAAATGCAACTAAACATTGCAGTAACTATTGATCATTGCTGCACATCAACTCTAAAAATGTTTAGCTCAATTCTCCATACAGAACAACTTCAGCTCTTGAATGTTGGTGGACCACTCATGTGAACCACTCACTTTAGGTCTTTACCCAGCATTTCAGTTGGATCAAGGTCAGGACCTGGCTATTAGAGAACTTTCACTTTATCCGTTAACTATTCTTTGCTAGAATGACTTGTGTGTTAAGGATCGTTGTGTTGCTGCATGACAAAATGTCTCTTGAGATCCAGTTCACAGACAGATCTTTTGACATTTTCCTTCAGAATTCTCTGGTATATTTGAGAATTCATTATTCCATCGGTGATGGCAAGCTATCCAGAGACAGCAGAATAGGCCCACATTTTGGCTTCAGTTGTCCAAAAAACATTCTTCCAGGATCCATATGCTTTGTCCACATGATCTTTAGCAAACTGCAGACAGTAGCAAAATTTTTGGGGGGAGAGCAATGACTCCTTGCTATCCTGCCATACACACCATTGCTGTTCAGTGATGATGGTGGAATCATGAAATCAAGTCAACACTGTGATACAGGTATTCATTTGCTTAGACATTACCCTTGGTTCCTCTGTAACCTCTCATACTATTAGACGCCTTGCAGTTGGAGTTATCTTTGATGGTCGACCACTTCTGGGTAGGGCAACAACAGTCTTGAATTTTCTCCCTTTGAACACAATCTGTCTGACAGACTGTTTATTAGTGGAGTCCAAAGAGATAGTCTTGTAACCTTTTCCAGCTTTATGGGCATCAACAATTCTTTTTCTGAGGTCCTCAGACCGCTCCTTTGTTCGAGCCATGATACACATCCACAAATGTATTGTATGTGTGATCAGGTTTTGCATTCTTTAAATAAAACAGGGTCTTTCACTCACCCCCGATTGTCATCACATTGACTGAAAACACCTCTGATTTCACCTTCAAATGATATGATATTATATGATAATACTAAGGAAAGGATTCCCTTTTCAACATGCAGATGTTATTGGACAACTTTTTTCAATAAATACATGACCAAATATAATCATTTTTGTTTCATTGGTTTAACCAGGTTTTCTCCATCTACTTTGAAAACCAGATGGTGTTTTAGGTCACATTCGTTTAAGAACATAAAAAAATTTAAACGGTTCACAAACCTTCAAGAGGTTTTTACACTTAATACATTTAGAATAATTTTTTTTAAAAAAATAGGAAAACCACAATTTTTTTGAGATTTGTGGAAATAATGTAATATGATTGTTAGTAAATGGGCCCCTTAAAGTGAGATACACCTTGGCACAGTTTCTAAGGGCACCAAGGAGGCATACCTTGGCAAATCCTTTTATATTCTTCTCCCTTAAAGAGGACCCGTCATCCAAAGAAATTATTCAAAATACTATTTTATCACATTAGTCAAGCAAAATGAACTTTAATTACACTATATAAACTATTTGAATCTTTTTTTCTTCAGTCTGGGAATTCATAATTATATCAAGCAGGAAGGAGGCATTTTGTGGACACTGCTATTAAGGCTAGTGTTGCATCATCTCAGAATCTTGTTTGTGCACCAGAATGGGGGACCTGATGTCCATCCCCATGCCCTGGCTACACAATTAAACGCTGAAGAGATTGGGGGAATGTGTGGAGAGCAGTGACATCTAGGAAGTGCCGAATGGAAAGTTAAAGTAATTGTCTGCCCCACCTCTATGCTTAAGTCATAGAGGAGGGGCAGACAATATTTGATTGACAGCTGAGATTTTTAAATGAGTTTACAACAACTATGAATGCTTTAATAAAAAATAGAAATTGGATTTCATGTTTTATTTGAAAAGGACTTTTATTATACAGCTTTGTGTGTCTGGGTGACAGGTCCACTTTAAACAAGCCACTATTTTTCTATATGGGCCTCACACATATTAAACTAATACATTACTATCACTATCGTGAAAATTAATATTTAATATACAGTAAGCTTCATTCTAACATTCTAAACTTTCTAAATACAATCAATTAAATATTCTGCATCATTTCTGAAATAAGGAAGTTTATGTTTACTATTCTTCTCTCAGCATCTGTTTCTCTTCATAGTCTCTTCATGCAGCAGTTGAGTGTCAGTTATTCATTGATAATTAGATCCAATATATCTTATGGGGGGGCTTCCTTTCCTAGCATATGTATTGGGGTAAGTTCACACTGGGAGATTTAGTCACCTGGTGACTAATCGCCTCTTTTTCTGGGCGACAATCTCCTCGAATTGCTTTCCCTTGCCTTCCCACCGGCTATAATGAGAAATCGCCAGCGGGATTGCACTTGCGTCGCTTCGTTTGCCGATAAACGTGATTATTTCAATTGGTACAGAATTTTTAATTGATTATATTCAGAAAACTATTTATTTCAGTATGCTGAAGCTTATATTAAATTTTCATTTTTACGCTAGTTCCTCTTTAAACATCAAGCTGAATGTATGAGCAATAGAAGTGATGTAGAAACAAATGTTTGCCAGTTCTGGCAGCCCACAGCAACCAGAAGATAATGTTTATTGATGTTTGTATAGAGAAGAGTCTCACCGTATGGTATATGTATATTCTAGCAGAAATAAAAAGCATTTTATGAAAAGGACTTACAATGCATTTAAAATGTGTAACTGTAAAAATAAAAACAAATGAAAAGTCTCTTGAAAAAACAAAGGAGTTCAAAATAATTACAAGGTACACAGTGGAGGCTGAAAATAGCTTGCCTTCCTTGTCTGCCGTTCTTGGGACAGTAACGCCTCTTGGCAGTCGTGTAAAAGCTGTTTTTGTCCTCCATCGTAGGACTCCACGTCTATGTGGCAATTAACATTCATCACATAATGACTGGCTAGTTGTTCTTCCAATTTACAGCAAAGGTTTGCAAACAGGCTCTCAGTGTAAGCCTTATGGGTCAGAGGTTTTATCCTGAGCTGAACACTGGAGAAAGATTTGGGATTTGTAGAACTGAATGAAAGCTGCTTTTTCCCCTTTAAAGGCACATTTCACCTTTATGAAACGTAATACTCAAACAATTGCTTCTGTTTTTTTTCTATTTGTCTTTGTCAGACAAGTGCTGCAAGCTTGATGGATTATAAACGGTTACAATTTGAGATTTCTCAGCAGCATTAGAGAAATGCCTGCAACAAACGTATCAACTGTAACAGTCATTTTTTCTTTACTTCAAAGTCTCAGGGGCAGAATAATTAAAGGGCCAGTAACGTCAAATATTTTTTTAAAAAAATGTGTTTGTATACAATGAAAAAAACCCACCAAGACATATTTAACTTTAAAATCGCAAAGTTTTTATTAAAAAATAACAACGAAACTCAGCTTGAGCTCCTCTTCAGAAAAGGCGACAGGGCGATGATCCATCGTGCGGCACTTGATTTCTCCTCCCTGGCTATTTTATATTGAAGGAAGAAAAATCGAGCGCCGCAGGATGTATTGTTGCCTCGCTGCCTTTCCTAAAGAGGAGCGTAAGCAGAGTTTCGTTAAGTTATTTTTTAAAAAAGACTTTGTGATTTTAAAGTTAAATATGTCTTGGTGGTTTTTTATCCGTTATATACAAAGAAATTTTTTAAAAAAAATTTGACGTTACTGGTCCTTTAATAAATCTGCCCGAGACTTTGAAGTGAAGTAAAATAAAAAAAAAAAAACGAATTACTCGACTCGGTGCTCAATTTCTCCTCACTGCCTTCTATAGTAGATAGCCAGGGAGGAGAAATCAAGTGCCGCACGATGGATCATCATCCTGACGCCTTTTCTGGAGAGGAGTGCAAGCAGAGTTTCGGTTAGTTATTTTTAATCAAAGATGTTTAAAGTTAAATATGTCTTGGTGTTTTTTTTGTTATATACAAAAAAAAAATTTACGTTACTGGTCCTTTAAGGGTGAAAGGGAAAATTCTAATTCAAATTTTCAAAAAATGTTTTTGGTCAAAACCCTCAAATTCGCATTGTGAATAATCCAAACTCAATTCGAATTTGCATTTCAAGATTTATCATACTCTGGCCCTTTAAGAACTCAAATTCGACTATTTGCCAACTAAAACCTGCCAAATTGCTGTATAAGCCAATGGGAGTGGTCCAGGGATCAATTTGGTGATATTGGCAGCTTCCTGACATTTGAGTTTTTTAAATCCAATTTGAGTTTTTCTAATTCGAATGGATTCGATGTTTTGGGTTGATTAAATTCATCTGAGCTGAGAAAATTCGATTTTATCCATAGATTTCGAATTTCAAATTTAAGGGAGTTTATGGGAGTTTTAAATAATCCACTTGAATTAGAAAATCGACCCTTAATCAATCTGCCCCTCAGTGTATACTAAATGAACCAGTAGATAGCACCTTTGCTTCCAAAAATCATACCATGGTATATGATCCCCCGTTAATGGGAAAAAAGGAGGGTATTACCCTGAAGGAATGAGAGAAGTGGAGGAACAATGATATATGGAAGGAAAAAGGGGAAAATGGTCAAGTATTACAAAATTCTATACAGAGTTTTCATATTTTATAACAAATCTTGGTTAGTTTTCCCAAGGGAGTGAGGGAGGGTTCTACTTCTGCAGTAGCAATCATGGTAAAAAGGTCTTCAGAATACAAGAATAAGAGAGACTTTGTTTTCTTGTTTCTTTTGTTTTCTCTCATGTCTTTTTCATTTAGAATAGAATAGGGATTTTTTTTTTTTTAATCTTCTTTTCCATTACTTTCTGAAATTGTAAATTCCAATAAAGAATTTCTATAAAATGGTAGTGTCCAGTTGCAAGACACACATTAGGAGGGATGACCTTATGGATTATTGAATATGTGTGGAGCAGTTAATATTGTATCTATTACTGCAGAATAAATATTCTACAATGCAACTTTTTCAGTGTCTGGTGACAAGAATATTCTTTGTAAAGAATGAGATGTGTTTATTATCTCAGAATATCACTCTCTACATCATACTAAAAGGTATCTCAAAGGTGAGCAACCCCTTTAAAGGAATTGTTCAGTGTAAAAATAAAAACTGGGTAAATAGATAGGCTGTGCAAAATAAAAAAATGTTTCTAATAGTTAGTTAGCCAAAAATGTAATGTATAAAGGCTGGAGTGATTTTATATATAACGTCAGTCAGAACACTACTTGCTGCTTTTCAGCTCTCTTGGTTTAGACTGACTGGTTACCCTGGCTACCAGGCAGTTACCAATCAGATACTTGAGGGGGGGGCACATGGGTCATATCTGTTGCTTTTGAATCTGAGCTGAATGCTGAGGATCAATAACAAACTCACTGAACAGAAATGTACCATATGGCCCCCCTTCAAGTCGCTGACTAACTCAGAGTTATAGAGCTGAAAAGCAGGAAGTTGGATTCTGGCTGTTTTATTAGACATCTGTTCACTCCAGCCTTTATACATTACATTTTTGGCTAACTAACTATATTAGAAACATTTTTTATTTTGTACAGCCTATCTATTTACCAAGGTTTTATTTTCACACTGAACTATTCCTTTAAGAAGGCTGCCAGCTAACAGCTAAAGGTTATGATTTCCATAAAGAATTTGTAGGGAAAAGTTAAATAGTAGGTTTTGAGTATCTGTCTCAGATAGACTGCCCTCTCCCCTTTTAGCATTATGGGTGTAATTTCTTTGCTTTAAAGGAGAAGGAAAGGCTAAAATTAAGTAAGCTTTATCAGAAAGGTCTATATAAATACACCAGTAAACCCTCAAAGTAATCTGCTCTGAGTCCTCTGTCAAAAGAAACACAGCATTTCTTTTCTTCTATTGTGTACACATGGGCTTCTGTATCAGACTTCCTGTTTTCAGCATAAACCTCCAAGAATAGGGCTTGAGCATGCTCAGTTTGCTCCTCTATCCCCCTCCCTCCTCCCCTCTCTGCTGTAATGTGAGCCCAGAGCTATGAGTGAGCATGGAGGGACTCAGGCAGGAAGTGATGTCACAACAAGCTAATATGGCAGCTGCTATCCTAAACAAACAGAGAGTTTCTAGAGCCGTTTACTCAGGTCAAAGCATTCTGCAGAATAAATATAGCGTTATAGCTTGCACCATTGTGGTTATTCTATTGGCAATAAACAAGCTTGATAGCTTTCGTTCTCCTTTAAAGAAGGCTTCTCCGCTGTATTAGAATTTGTTACCATGACATCACACTGGAATACCATTAATATGAAATAAGCCTGAAAGAACCTGAAATAGTCAAGATTTCTTTCAAACAAAGCAACATGTACTGTGCCTGTTCATAACACCGTAAAGAAAAAATACTAACCAAATTTTATTTCACCCAAAATTCCAGCTTTCACAACGATCTAAACGAACTACACCCTGCTTCTTGCTGGTGACAAAGTAAGCATCCTTCTAGATATGAAAGCCTATTTGAGTTACTGTTGGCATTCACCATTTCTAAAATATGCAGATAACAATTCATACAGAGCACTTCTGTGGCCAAGCAGCACAAATATTTACGTGCATGACTGTAGTTTTAAACACTACCACTCTTTGAAATGTTTTTAACTAAAGGGAAAAAATTGTACATAATTTCAAAGTAGGATTTATTTAAAAAAAAAAAAAAGCCACATTTGTATCTATGCAAATAAGTATCAATTGGAGATTCTCTGTTGCTTGACAAAGGGCAGGCTTATTTGCCCTTGATAACCACTGTGATCATGAAGAATTGAAAAAGAATATATACAAGCTTGTATATTATTTACATTTTTTTTCCGTCTAAGGGAAACTGAACATTTCCCTTTACAGCTGTAAAATAATTTAGTTTGGAAAAGCTGTATAGAACATTCACATTGCCCATACACCAGTTCACTTGCCAAACTGACAAAATGGAAGGACATGTTTTAAGAAATTCTGAGAGTAAGAAACTTCAGCATTTCGTACTTACCTTTCAGGGAATCGTTTTCTGCTCGCATTATGTCAATCAGAGAGCTTTCCAATGAATGCATGTCAAACGCCCTTGTACGATCCTACAAAAAAATTTATATATATAAGAAAATTATTAATGTTGTGTCTGCAATGTTCAGATGAAGTCCCTTTAAGTTAATATTTAACGCTAAAAAGCTATAAAAAAAACAAATGCTTGTTCAGCCAAGCTTTGAGTATCTCCTTTTTTTAAAGGTAAAAATTAACCAGTTTCTTGCCACAGGCCATAAAGTCTACAGAGCTGACCTTCAGGGACCAGACTGCCTGAAATGTAGAATTTCTGAGTTGTCCGTTGATCTGTTGGCTTTACCTATATGCAAACATTTTCTTTAATGTTAAGCTTAGAGACTTGAACAGTTATAACAAAGTATCAAAATAATATTTCAGACATTTACATTTGATAAGAGAATTTTTTATTTCATATTAATGCCATCCCCATAAGTTAACACCACTATGATGTTCCGTGCTGGACAATGACTATCATGTTCCATTGGAGAATGAAGTTTTCAATATAGAAACAACCAGAGCAGCACAAGCTTCTACTGCTACTGTGCATATCCAGCCTCCCTCTTCATCATTTGCATGATATCAAAGATTTTGCTAGCTAATACGATTAAAGGGGTTGTTCGCCTTTAGATTAACGGTTAGTATTATGTAGAGAGTGATATTCTCAGTCAATCTGCAGTTTGTTTTCATTTATTATTATTTGTGGTTTTTGAGTTATTTAGCTTTTTATTCAGCAGCTCTCCAGTTTGCAGTTTCAGCCATGTGGTTGGTAGGGTCCAAATTATCCTAGCAACCATGCACTGAATTGAATAAGAGACTGGAATATGAATAGGAGAGGACCTGAATAGAAACATGAGTAATAAAAAGTAGCAATAAAGAGCATTAGCTTTTTAGATGGGGTCAGTGACCCCAATTTGAATGATGGAAAGAGTCAGAAGAAAAAGGCAAACAATGAAAGAACTATAAAATATTAAATAATGAAGACCAATTGAAAAGTTGCTTAGAATTGGCAATTCTATAACTTACTAAAAAAATTAACTACAATGCAAAATAGCGATTCACCGAATCTAGATTTTGGTTCGGGATTCAGCCTTTTTCAGCAGGACTCTGATTCGGCGAAATTCTTCTGCCCGGCCAAACCAAATCCGAATTCCAAATTTGCATATGCAAATTAGGGGAGGAAAATTGTGTGACTTTTTGTCACAAAACAAGGAAGTAAAACATATTTTCCTCTTCTCAACGCTAATTTGCTTATACAAATAGGGATTCCGATTCGATTCAGTATTCGGCCGAATCCTTCGCGAAGGATTAGGGGTTCGGCCAAATCCAAAATAGTGGTGCATCACTAACGATTAATGCTATGCTAAGAAGTTACAAAGAGCTGGGCTTGCACAGTAGGAGATGTATGCCAATTTTATCCCTAAAACGTTTTAACACTATTGATTGGACACATCTAATCAATTAGATATCTTACGAAAGAATCACTGAACATAAAGTCACTTTGGAACACCTTAAAAGGAATTGTTCGGTGCAAAAATAAAAACTGGTTAAATAGGTAGGGCTGTGCCAAATAAAAAATGTTTCTTATATAGTTAGGCAAAAATGTAATGTATAAAGGCTGGAGTGACTGGATGTGTAACATAATAGCCAGAACACTTTTTCCTGCTTTGCAGCTCTCTTGATTTCCACGGATTTCCAGTGACTTGAGGGGGGCACATGGGTCATCTCTGTTGCTTTTGAATCTGAGCTGAATGCCGAGGATCAATTGCAAACTCACTGAACAGTTATGTACCATGTGCCCCCCCTTAAAGTTGCTGAATAACTCAGAGTTAGAGAGCTGCAAAGCAGGAAGTACAGTTCTGGCTATTATGTTACACATCCAGTTACTCCAGCATTTATAGATTCAATTTTTGGCTAACTAACTATATTAGAAACACTTTTTATTTTGCACAGGCTATCTATTTACCCAGTTTTTATTTTTAAACTGAACTGTTCCTTTAATTTTACATGGCTCGTTTGGTTATGCCAAGTTAAGTCTATGAGACAGTTCACGGTTTAATCCTCAACAGCTAGATGGAATGACAGCAACTATTATGTGGTTTCATAGGTTGAAGAGGCTACCTATTCTTCATTTTCTTGTGATTGTAATGTTAGGTTACTAGATCATTTGAAAAATCAAGTTATGATGAAATGAATTAAAAGAAAGATGCTGTGCTAATTACAAACCTATGTTAAATTGTACTCGTTGCAAGCCTTCTTGCTGATCTTTATATACCAGGCTGATAATGTTACGAATATGCTTCAGGAAAACATGTTTATAAAACATAGATCTTGCTTTTAATTGACCAGCTACTGATAAAATATAACATGAACCATGTCTTGGAGTAGGTAAGCATTTTTTAGTTAACATTCATTTGGGCTAAATCAATATTAATACACTGTAACAGTCACAGTGCTGTGTAAAATTTCCCATACTCTCACTAAATTTCATTTCAAATGCAGTTTCCCAGATGTCTGACACTAAATGGATATACCTCCTGGTTAGGAGGCTTAAAGGAGAAGGAAAGCTACAGAGGCATTTTATTGCCAATAGATTAGCTGCAATAGTGCAAGCTAGAATGCTATATTTATTCTGTATGAATTGGAAATTCGACCTTTGATAAATGTGCCTCCAAGGTGCAACTCTCACAACTATATTTGTGAGGGAATAGAATGCAGACTTTAGTTACTAGTACTTCCTCCAACAAATATATGTATAACATTGTTTAAAAAAAAAAGAAATATGCTCCCTTTGTTGTTCACCTTCCAAACACTTTTTTCAATTCAGTTGTTTTTAGATTGTTCCCCAGAAATAAAGACTTTTTTCAATTACTTTACATTATTTATTTTTTTTACTGTTTTTTCCATAATCTAAATTTAAAGTTTATATGTCCCTGTCTCTGGTGTTTGAGTCTGGCAGCTCAGTAATTCGGGTGCAGACTCTAAACTGTTACAATTAGTTGATACATTTCTCAGCAGCATCTCTGGAGTATAACTACTGTATCAATTCTAACAGTTGCCTGTAATGAAACTCAGGGATTATGCTCAGCGGGGACAAAGATAAGAAATGTATCAACTAAATGTATCAATTTAAACAGTTTACAGGGTCGGTGACCCCCTTTCCAGAGCTGCTTCAGAAGGTGAAAAATGACACTTTATGCTTCAATACTAGAAAAACGGCCAACATACAAAATAGAAAGTCATTGGAAAAAGTCAATATTTTTGGTGATCTATCTGAAAAGAACTAGTTGTTTGAAGGTGAACAACACCTTTAAATTACATGTACATTTCCTGGGGGGCAGAAATTTGACCCTAAAAAGTGAAGCAAAGTTATCCAACAAAAAACAGATTCTGGACAGAGGTGCACTGCAGAGAACATATTTATATTAAAAAGAGGTGTGATTCTAAAACATTTCCCCACATAGGTTGACAAAATACACATATCATATAACTATAAAAATCAGTGATGCATCTCTATGCATGGTACACAAGTACAAAAAGCAAGAACATGAGTAAAGCTTGTCGGTAGGCTATTGACTCATGAAACATTTGTAACCCAAGATACAATTACAGGTCACAATTTTTCTATGTTCATAGAAGGTGCTGCTTTTCCCCAGATGCTGCATACTGTTGCTAAATGGAAAAAAAAAACATCCAAACTCAACTAAAGGTTGAAAATATTGTGCATGTTTGTGTTTTTTTCTGCTATAAAGATGAATTTCCTTGGTTTCCCATAACAAAAGCAGCACCTCTGTACAGACTATTCAGCCCTATGGTATGTAGCATGTATTCTTTACCAGTGTTTTTAAGCCCCCATAGAAGCAACAGATTGTGTCCATTATTTTGCTAATTTATTATATTGAATTTATTACATTGACAGGCAGATTTTTCACCAGAAAATGCCCATTTGAAGGTGAGATGCTGAAATCCACATATGTCCACTAGTGAAAGAAAATTCAAAAACAGTAAATGACAGGCTGAATATAAGCTATGAATATATAGGGCTGGATGCTTTATGTATAGTCTGTTATAAAAGGAAAACTATACCCCCCGAACAATGTAGGTCTCTATAAAAAGATATTGCATAAAACAGCTCATATGTAAAACCCTGCTTCATGTAAATAAACCATTTTCATTATAATAGTATAATTAGCAGTCTGTGCCATTGGGAAATCATAAATAGAAAACTGCCATTTTAAAAAACTAGTTGTTTTCAGATAGATCACCAGAAATAACTACTTTTTCTAATGACTTTCGATTTTGTATGTGTGACCGTTTTTCTAATATTGAAGTGTAAAGTGTAATTTTTCACCTTCTGAAGCAGCTCTGGGAAGGGGGGGGGTCATCGACCCTATATACGGTTCAAAATGGATACATTTACTGTAGTTGCTACATTTCTTATCTTTGTCCCTGCTGAGGATTTCATTACAGGCAGCTGTTAGAATTGATACAATAGTTGCTAATATACCAGAGATGCTGCTGAGAAATGTATCAACTAAATGTTGCAAAACTGAACTGCGCCTGAATTTCTGAGCCGCCAGACAAACTTAAAATCCCTTACACAAATTGAGACAAAGATATCCATTCTATTTCCTCTAATAAAGCTCCATGTCTAGGTAGTTTAACTCAAATATACTACAAACCTTCCAGCCTATTCTTGTTCCTTATTTCAGCTCCAAAACTCCAATACTCACTAAAGTGGATAACAAGATGCAATTGCCAGATGCTTCTTTCACACATGATCACTGTACCAAAAACTTGAAAAGATACTTCCTAACATTGGAACTCACATCCACTTAACTTAATACAAACATTAAATTCTTTGCAAAGGTCCCAGCTTAACAGCTCCAATCTATTCTTCCTTCCCCAGTCCATATTGATCAGGCTGAGTTTATGAGAAAGTAATTTCTAAAATGTATGAGGTTCAACAAAACTAAGGGGCAGATTCATTAAGGGTCGAATTTCGAAGTTAAAAATACTTCGAAATTCAACCCTCGAATTGAAATCCTTCGACTTCGAATATCGAAGTCGAAGGATTTAGCGCTAAACATTCGATCGAACGATCGAAGGATTTTTCGTTCGATCGAACGATTAAATCGTTCGAATCGAACGATTTTAATCAAACGATCGAAGGAAAATCCTTCGATCGAAAAAAGCTTAGCAAGCCTATGGGGACCTTCCCCATAGGCTAACATTGACTTTGGTAGGTTTTATCTGCCGAACTAGGGGGTCGAAGTTTTTTTTAAAGGGTAAGTACTTCGACTATCGAATGGTCGAATAGTCGAACGATTTTTACTTCGAATCGTTCGACCGAATTTGAACGAATTTAACCAATTCGATGGTCGAAGTACCCAAAAAAAACTTCGAAATTCGAAGTTTTTTTCATTTGAATTCTTCACTCGAAGTTAGTGAATCTGCCCCTAAATGTCATTGTCTTCTTATGAGACAAGTACCGTGTACTTGGTGGTAAATACGGAATCCATACTGGTGGCAAAACAAGTCTATTGAGTTCATTTATTGTTTCAGTGGTTTTTACCAGACTTAAAGGGACCGGTCACCCAGACATAAAAAGCTGTATAATATTTTTTTTTTATTAAAAACATCCATAACTGTTATAAACATATGAAAATCTCAGCTGTCAATCCTATATTGCTTGTCTATTGCCTACTTGCCCCCAGCAACGTAACTCGAGGGGGGCGGGCCCTGGCGCGGGACGTGCAGCCGTGCCCCCCTCCATACTCCCGGAACCGGCGGAATTAGTGGCGCGCGAGCTGCCTGGGGGCCCTGAGGGGGTGCGGGCCCTGGCCCAATCGCACCCCCTGCTCCTCCGGTAGTTACGCCACTGCATGCCTGATGCGATTACTGGGTACATACAATAGACTATGCAAAATAAAAAATGTTTCTAATATAGTTAGCCAAAAATGTAATGTATAAAGGCTGGAGTGACTGAATGTCTAACATAATAGCCAGAACACTACTTCCTGCTTTTCAGCTTTCCTGGTTTCCACTAATTGGTTACCAGGTAGTAACCAACAAACTATATCAGAATTTTTACACAGAAATGTTCCTTTAAGGGGATATAGGTGCACAAATGCACATATTCACAATTCAGTGCCAATGTAGCTCCACACGTCAGATCAGCTTTTCTCTACCTGTGTACAACGCAAGAAAATGATGTGCCCATTTCAGCAATGTAAATTGCATAGGCAAACTATTTAAATTGTGTAATGTATAAAAATACCCCAGTTGAACTGAAACAGTTTATCTGATGAGTGGTGAAACATTTTCAAGGTTATCCTGTAAATCCAGCTGCTATGGACTCATCAATACGAGATACTATATATCATGACCTGGAATGAAAACCTTAACATACACATTATCACACCTTTCTCGATAAGCAACAATCAGATTTGCACACAGAGCGATTTTCTGTTGTTTAACACTTGCAATTATTTAGTGGCTCAGCTGATAGATTCCAATTAAATACTGAATTGAATAGGTTCACTAGAGCCCTTACCTTGAAAATACACTTTCCCTCTAAAAATCGTAGTGTGGCAGAAAATGTTGCCGACATGGGAGGTACTCCTGCATTAGGAGTTTTTATAGGGTAATGGATAGAGATATAATCTATCCAAGGGACCTTTTCATTCCAAGCATAATCTCACTGGGGCGGAATGCAAGTGGCAGATAGGAGGGTTGCATATGCAAATTAGGTGTAGGAAGGGGAAAACATTTTTTACTTCTTTGTTTTGTGACAAAAAGTCACGTAATTTCCGTCCCCTCTAGTGATGTGCGGATAGCGAATTTCTCGACCCGGGCCCGCTGCTCCCCTTTACTTATAGACTCGCCCCGCAGTGACGTCATAAAGTCTATAAATTCTGGCGCCGGAAGCACTGGGTTGCATCCGCACGGGACCCGCGCATTTCGTCCAGGGATCGGCCCGAACCCGGCTGACCTGCGGGCCAGCCTGCAAATCACTACTCCCCTAATTTGCATATGCAAATTAGGATTCGGATTCCGTTCGGTGGATAGAAGGATTCGCCTGAATCCGAATCCGGCTGAAAAGAGCCGAATCCCGAACCAAATCCTGGATTCAGTGTATCCCTAGTTGTCATTAGACAAGCAGATAAAGGTAGTGGAATTGTAGTTTAAAATAGAACCAACGTTGCAGAAGCCGAGTGATTATTGAAGGACATAAAAAAATTGTAAAATAAAAGTACTTTTCAAATTAAACATGAAATCCAAATTTTTTATCAAAGCATTCATAGCCATTGTAATCTCATTTAAAAATCTCAGCTGTCAATCAAATATTGCCTGCCCCTCCTCTATGACTTAGGCAGCACTTTCTAGATGTCACTACTCTCCCCACATTGCCCATCATTCTCTTAACCATTTAATCTTGTAGCCAATGCATGGGGATGGACACCAGGTCCCCTATTCTGGTGCACAAACAAGATTTCATTTCTGCTGTTAGTATCTCTTTAAGGATGTAGTGGGACCTGAAGATTTATGGCAAGAGAAAACAAATAACCTAAGCTGTTGTGTTTACAGAAAGCTATACTATTGCATTAGGAAACCGTCCCCCTGTTTTTTGATTAGAGTAAGACAATAAATAATATAATAGAACAGGGGTCCCCAACCAGCAGGCAGCAGACTGATGCCAGGCCGTGGACTGTGTCGTAGTAGACCTCCTCTGGTCCTGGCTGCAGTCTAGAATAGCTGCAAAAATAATTAAAAAGGCCCCAATTACCTGCAATTTAAGCTCACTGATGCACCATCTCCATGGCAACAGCTGTGCAAAGCCCAGGAAACTTTCTACTGATCTTAACAAGGGCCAAAATACTGTTTGGACAGTTTTTTTTTTGTAAGCCTGATATGCACCCACTTGACCCTCAGAAAAATTGTCTTGCTTTAAACTGGTCAGTGGGGCAAAAAAGCAGGTTGCTTATATAAAGAAAAGTTAGGGCCTCATTTTATCCCTTTGTTTATTAACCCTAAAGATAATACTACACATGGTATTTTTAATTCCCTCTGTAGTGTATATACTCATTCCTCATGATGCAAATTGTCAATCATAATTACGTAAATGCAATGACAACAAGCTACCATGTAATGATGCATAGACACTCTCATGATATTGCTGGTAGGGATGGGCGAATCTGACCTGTTTCGTTTAAAAAAAAAAAAAAATTAGCCACCGGCGAAATGTCGCCAACTCCCATTTAAGTCTATGGGTGTCAAAACAATTGTTGCTCGACGCCATACAAGTCTATGGGCATCATTTTTGCGGCGATACAAGGCAAAAAAAATTGCCCATCCCTAATTGCTGGTGCTATATTAAAATTGCAGTGTGAATTTTTTTTTGCAAGTAAAATTCAAGGAAAGGTAAGGGTGCCATTTTTACATCTATCAGAAATGCATGTGTTCTTAAAGCATGAGAAGAAAAATAAACACTATGTTAGCTTGCTTCCAGTGCCAGAATTAGATCTTTGCGTCTATGGCCAGCTTTACTCTTTGCTGTGGTTAACCCTACATAGGAGAACAAAAGTACACTTAAGTGCATATGATGATGCCAATTTGATTTATCCACAGCAGCTAACTAGTTAAAAAAATTGAACATTGTCACACACAGTTAAATTGACAACAGGGCAACAGGTAATTATAACAAATGGGTAAAAGCAGCTGTACTTACACCAAAACAGCCAATGAGATTTACTCTTTTGGGTCACCAACGAATGGAATGCATCATAGCCTACTGTACAGATGTTGTTAGCATCACCATGGCAGAAAAAGATGGACATACAAAACAGTATATACCATAAAACAATAATTTGAAAAAAAAAAATAGATGTATTTCTGTGCTTTAAGCAAAGTGTAAACATTTATTAGCCTGTCGCAAATTTTTTTTTTTAATTAAAGGCAAAATAAAACACTATTTTGAACAAATTCTAATTTTCTATCTATGGACCCCAATGTAGGAGGACATGGTTATTATGCAGCAGAAATTCATTCTCAGCAATATTTGAGCTTCTGTGTTACTGTGATTTCATCTAGGTAAATGTATGGTCCACAGAGTGGTGCTTTTTTATTGATATTTTATGGTGTTTTAAAGTAGACGTCGGGTTGTAAGGAGAGAATAGTTAGGTGTTACAGAATTACGCTCCTAGCACCATATTTGTTTTTGAAAATGCACCTACAGCCGTCCACAGTCATCCAGCAGTAGATGCAGACTTGCAGTAATGCAACAGTCTCTAGTTTTTCCCCTGGGGAATATTACTCCATTAAAGAGAAACCAGGGTCGGATCGATGGGGCTAGGGGCCTACCGGGGCTACTGACCCAGGACCCCCCTCTGGCTCCTGTATGCTGCATCGCGTATGTGCATACGGGAGTGATGCCGGGTGCCTACGTTTGCGCGCCGCAGCGTTTGTGCGCATGCACAAAATTTTTATTTCACCACGACTCCCGACAAAGTGGGGTCGTGCCGCGCCCAGTCCAACTCTGAGAGAAACCAACAGCTCGAACAAAAAATGAAATAAATAATTTTTATGGAACAAGATTGTATTTCTGAAATCTGATGAAATCCATCACAGACCAGAGGCAAAAAAGCACATAAGAGCGCACTCCCTAGTACTCATGTGTGGAGCACTTGCACATGGGAAAATGACTGCACTCTGCGGATCCAAAAAAAAACGTATCTGTGTACTAAGTGCATTGCTGACAAACACAAGCCAGTTTGGTTTTTAGTGGTAAGGAAAGGGTCCAGCTGGGGCCTGTGTACTCCGACGCACCCTAACTTGAACACCTAAACAAGTACTAGCAATAGCCATGCTACAGCCACACAAATACTCTTCAAAACCCATTTGGAGACTGTCGGATTTAATACCTTAGGCCCAGAATATTTAAATTATTACACATAGTAATAATAGTAAGAAAGAAGGGGTTTTTTTTTCTTTTACAGTGAGAGCTGTGAAGATGTGGAATTCTCCTCCTGAATCAGTCGTACAGGCTGATACATTAGATAGCTTTAAGAAGGGGCCTGATGGCTTTTTAGCAAGTGAGGAAATACAGGGTTATGGGAGATAGCTCATAGTCCAAGTTGATCCAGGGACTAGTCTGAAAAACAGCAGCAATGTATCAGGAGCATACACTCCATTTATCAAGCCTAACCAAAAACTAACATACAATTACTAACAATTGTACATACAATTACTAACATCTAAGAAGACATAAATTATAATCTATGTTCAGCCCTCCTGGAGACATAGTATTAAATCCACTATAGTACTCTATCACCACCTATCGTTGAAGTGAATACCTGCTCAATGACATAAGTATTTAAGTTTCCTAAAGCTATGTCCATTTCCTACAACACTATTGGGGAGAGGCAAAGTTTCTTGCTTGCACTTAAAATTAGCTCTGTGCTGAAAATTCTTAAGCTGGCCATAGACGCAAAGATCCCACTGTACGAATTATCGTACGATGGGACTTTCCCATCTCCCGACCTGCCACCAACCAGTCCGATCAAATTCGGTACAAAAGAACAGCTCAGCCGATGTTCGCCTCTGACAGCAATTGTACAAAAGTTATGTCCGACCAAAGCTAGTGACAGTCTCCCTCTGAAAATCGTACGATTGGCAATATATGCAGAGATATTATCGGCAGCCGACAGAAATCTTTTAACCTATCTGATCGAACAAAAGACAGATTTCCTCCAGACGAAAAATGTCGGGACTCCCCACACATGGTCCGAAAATCATACGAATCCTCGATTCGTACGATTAGATTTTTGCGTCTATGGCCAGCTTTACTCTTTTCTGTGGATAACCCTACATAGGAGACCAAAAGTACACTTAAGTGCATATAATGATGCCAATTTGATTTATCCACAGCAGCTAACTAGTTAAAAAAATTGAACATTGTCACACACAGTTACATTGACAACAGGGCAACAGGTAATTATAACAAATGGGTAAAAGCAGCTGTACTTCCACCAAAACAGCTAATGAGATTTACTATTTTGGGTCACCAACGAATGGAATGCATCAATGCGATGCCCGTGTAACTTTAGCCTTGTGTTTGAGATTGTGTTTAATGGGTTACTATCGTGAAAATGAAAATGAAATATATGCTTTATCAAACTTAAAGAAACTTTCTAAATACAATCAAATATTCTGCATTGTTTTTGAAATAATCAAGTTTATCTTCACGATCACTCTATCAGCATCGTTTCTCTTCATTCTGTCTTCATGCAACAGTTGGGTGTCAGATATTCATTGACAGTTAGATCCAATAAATCTTATAGGGGGGCTCCTTTTGTGTAGAAGATGTATTAGAGCTCACTCTATTAAAATCACCAGACGTGATGTCGCTCTACATGCAGGATTTGTTAGATTTTGTTTGTACTGGAATCAGTTATTTGAATATACATCTGCTAGGAAAGGAAGCCCTGTAAAAGAGATATTGGATCGGTCAATGAATATCTGACACCCAACTGCTGCATAAAGAGAGAATGAATAGAAACCGATGCGGAGAGAGGGATAGTGAAGATAAACTTGATTATTTCAAAAATGATGCAGAATATTTAATTGATTGTATTTAAATAAGTTTATTTCATGTTTGATGAAGCTTACATAAAAAAAGCATCAGTTAATGGTGCTACTCCAGCAGAATTCTGCACTGAAATCCGTTTATCAAAAGAGCAAACTGATTTCTTTGTATTTAATTTTGATATCTGACATGGGGCTAGACATATTGTCAGTTTCCCAGCTGCCCCCAGTCTTGTGACTTGTGCTCCGATAAACTTCAGTCACTCTTTATTGCAAGTTGGAGTGATATCACCCCTTTCCTTTCCCCCCCCAGCAGAACAATGGGAAGGTAACCAGATAGCAGTTCCCTAACACAAAAATGTATTCAAAAATTCTATTTTATCACATTAGTCAAGCAAAATTAACTTTAGTTACACTATATAAATAATTCGAATCTTGTTTCCTTCAGTCTGGGAATTCATAATTATAGCAAGCAGGCAGGAGCCATTTTGTGGACTCTTATTAATTCAAGCCTTGCATAATCTCAGAATCTTGTTTGTGCAGCAGAATGGAGGACCCAATGTCCATCCCCATGTCCTGGCAACTCAAACTGTGAAGAGAATGGGGGAATGTGACATCTAGGAAGTGCTGAATGGAAAGTGAAAGTAAATGTCTGCCCCGCCTCTATGCCTAAGGCATAGAGGAGGGGCAGACAATATTTGATTGACAGCTGAGATTTTTAAATGAGTTTATAACAGCTGTGAATGCTTTAATAAAAAATAGAAATGTTTAATTTGAAAAGGACTTTTACTATTCAGCTTTTTGTGTCTGGGTGACAGATCCACTTTAATTGCAGGATTAAACTATGGACAATAACTTGGCGGGTGAGCTACTGTGCACTTGATGCACAGTAGAAAACGGCACAGATGCAAACAAAGGTCCACTCTTACTTAGGATCAACATTCACCGTCAGCACTGATAACAAGGTCATTGGAACATAAACCACGATACCCCAGTTATATGTGGTGATTTGAGTGCACCACTGATTTTTGTAATTTAAATCAATTTACCATAAAAAATAATTTACCAACCCTGAATGTACATCTGTAGAATATACTTATTTAAAAGGAACACCCTCACCAGAAACTGTTATTGAATAATAATAGCAAATAAAATTGTAAGAAACCTTCCAATATTTTCCTAGTATTTATGTAGTGCTGATACATTTCCGCAGCACTTTACAGACATTATACCTAATTCACATTGGTCCCTGAACAAGTGGAACTTATAGTGTAAGTCCTATCATGTGTGCACACCATAGGGCCAATTTTATCAGGAGCCAATTAAAGGAAAACTATACATCCCGAACAATGCAGGTCTCTATAAAAATATATTGCATAAAACAGCTTATATGTAAAACCCTTCTTCGTGAAATAAACCATTTTCGTAATAATATAGTTTTTCAGTACTGTGTGCATTGGGTTATCATAAATAGATTGCCATTTTAAAATTGTCATTTTAAAAAATAAGGGCAGCCCCCTGGGATTGTATGATTCACGGTGCACACAAACAAACCATACATGTTAGGTCACACGAGCCAATTAACTGACACAGTTCTGTCTTTTGCTACTACATTTCTTCCTATTACAGTTAGAGCTGTAGTATTTCTGGTCAGGTGATCTCTGAGGCAGCACACAGACCAACACAAAATGATGGTTCAAGGCAAGAGAAGAGGGCAATATTTACTTAATATATATACCAGTTTGGTAAGATTCTTAAAAATGCCACTTAATATGATATAAACTGTTGCTCAAGTATTCATTTTGGGGGTATAGTTTTCCTTTAAGCTGCCTGTTTGTTTTTGGAGTGTAGAAGGAAATTGGGGTACCCAGAGGAAACCCATGCAGACATACAACTTACAAACCCCTGTAGACAGTGCCCTGGCTGGAATTAAGATCTGGACCCCAGCAATGCAAATGCTACACACCGAGCCACCATGCTGACTAGTACATATTAATTACAAATGTATCTGCACTTAAAAACAGCATTTATCTAGTTGGTATCATGGTCTTAAAACAGTACGGATTACTGAAACAATGTAGGCAACGGATTGCCAGACCTTGAAGATAACTGACTTGTGCTACATTGTTTCTGCAGAACAAGAGAATGTAAAGGAATGAACAGATACAGATTTCAGTTACAACTAGACTTAGAATTAACTTTAAAACCATTGAAAGGGTTTACGGTGTACTAGAAATTTAGGATTATCTTTGCAAAACGTTTTTTCTGTACGTCACATTTAATTTAATAATACAATAAATGATAACTGTGCTACATAATCTATACAGGGGAAAAGAATGCTGTGACCATTGCTTATTCTATGCAATTTTCTCACTGGCTTTCATTTTATCTTCTTTATAGTTTGAATTATTTAACTTCTTCTGACTCTTTCAAATGGGGATCACTGACCCCATCTAAAAACAAATGTTCTGTAAGGCTACAAATGTATTTGTATTGCTACTTTTTATCTTATTATATTCTTATTAATATTCCAGTCTGTTATTCTATTCAAAGGATGGTTGCTATGGTAATTTGCAGTTTCAGCAATCTGGTTGCTAGGCTCCAAACTGGACAGCTGCTGAATAAAAAGCTAAATAACGGAAAATGAAAAAAAAAAAAAAATGAAGACCAATTGCAAATTGCGTCAGAATATCTATATGTCCCTATAGAATCATACTAAAAGTTAATTCAAAGGTAGACAAACCCTTTAATATAGAAAGCAAATGTTTAGAAAGCTGTTTTAGCAGCACAAAAAAAAAACATTATGACCTTCTGTAATGGGGTAATTTGACAAGACTATAGTAATTATAATGGCTAACTTTTGTCCCCAGGCCAGAACCCTTCTTTACTGGAAAACACACCAGCTTGGGATACTATTTTACTGAGAGCAGTGCCTTCATCTTGCCTCCTGTCCAGCAATCCTCTACGCGGAACCTGACGCGCGACCCGAATACTCGATTGGACCCTTTACCCAACCAGACCCGCAAGTAACTTATCCGCGACCTGTTGACCATCAAGAAACAGGAAGTGTTATTGTAAACCGGAAGTGACATAATTAGAAGTGGGCGTGATCAGAAAAAAAGGAGTAAAACTCGCGATTGACCCACGACCCGCAAACCCAGAGAACCACCGACCCGTGTCTATACCCACTCCCGAAACTGCATCATGCAACCCGCAGGATGTTGATGGTAACCTGACCCGCTGCAGGACTCAACCCCGAGCTGAGTGCAGAATTACAGTAAAGTAAGTTCAGAACCTAAGACAGTAAAAGAAAAACTCTTACTCTACTCTGCACGGATGAGGGCAGCCACAAAACCCTGTGATGAACCCTTTCATTTAAATTTTAGATCTGCAGCTCTCCAGTTTGAAATTTCAATAGCCGATTGCTAGGTTTCCACTTACCCTAGCAAACCGGTCAGTGGTTTGAATGGCAGACTGGAAGATAATTTGCAGAGGGCCCAAAAAGATGATAATCCATTACAAAAACATAACAAATAAATTGTATTCTTACATAACTGATTGCCGTGGTCATTGATCCAAGCAACTAAATGGCAGTTTAAACTGCAAGAAGGAGGATGAAGATGAATAGTTTAATAGCTAGAAATGACATTTTGAAGACCAATTGATAGATTGATAAGAATAGGCCAATTTATAACATACTGAAGATTAAATGAAAGATGAACTACCCCTTTAAGGGATTGTTTTGCCTACAACAGCTATAATATATGCAATCTGCTGCCTGCGCCTTTTGCCAATAGAATGATTGAGCAAAAGGCAAGCAGAGAGCTCTGCAGCACTACTTCAAGGTCAAGCATTACACAAATCGCTAGCAGATAATTCCATAATGTACGAAATACTGCTAGCAGCAAGAAAATATCCCCATTTTGCTATACACAAATATATTTTATGATTTTGCACAACGTACAGTAATATCTACCAATGAATTCAGCTCATCGAGAGAAAAAGGATTTCAATAAAACAAGGTCCTTAAAAATGGATATTTAAATATTACTCTAATCTGCAAAGCCTGTGTTTTTAGCCAGAACTACACAATTTCTATAATGTCTATCAAAAACACTAAGCAATGAAAGGGTCACCCCCAAAAAAAAAACATTTTGATACTGCTGGAAATAAACTGCCTTTGATGAGGTTGGTTTAAATGAACAATTCAACGACTAATCAGAGGTTCTGCATTACATTTCATAAATGCAAGACTGTTGCAAAAACAGATAATTTGAGGGAAAAAAGAAAATCATATATTGTTCTTCTAACCATTACACACATTTATGTACATAATATATCCAAAGAAGATTCTACGAGGAGAATATTCATGTGAAGGTATTTTAGTACAACTGCAGCAAGTCTAAAGCTTTATACAATTAAGAATTCTGTGTGTGCTTGCTTTAGAATAATAACGTAAAACTAATTTTCCACTTGTGTATCACAAGTGGAATCTGTCACATTCAAAACATACAGTATGTAAATATAGTTATCCTCACCGCAAAAGGGAATATGTTATCAGCTCTGTTCAAGCTGTCATCCATCCAAGATTTTGGTGCAAAGGCAGAATTGGGCCTGCCATATTTCTGCATCTGAATGTGGTTATTTCCAAAATTCTTCTTTAATGGTGATATGGAATTCAAGGGTGTTATTCCTCCATTAAGTCCTCTGCGGTGGTCCCTACCTTGGGACCCACCCCAGCCTCCATATCCACTACCACCGGGACTCCATGAAGATGAGGGTGTAGGCGACGGACTTTGGTAGCTGCTCCACGGAGAAGGTGGTTTATTAAGATTATTGGCTAAATGGGGCAGTTGGTTAAAAGCAGCATTTCTGTGGGTAAATGGAGGCGGATGGGGACTGGCAGGAGATCTCCTTTGCTGTTGGTGTTGATTATGATGATGCTGAAAATGAGGATGATGTGGGTGATGCTGGGACAAAGGTCCAATCTGCTGGGAAAAACTACCTCCAAACCCTGGACTCACGTGGTGTGGGAAATTCTGGAAAAGCAGAGCACCATTATTAGCTGAAGCGGCAGGGACCCCTCCCTGGTGAAAAAAACTTGCATCTTCATTAATCATTGTAGATGAGGAAGGGGCAATAGCAGCTGACCAGTTGCTGAAACCAGTGAGAGGGGATGCAGAAGATGTCAAGGTCTGGTTTGAGGACCCCAAGCCCGATGCTTCTTGATAATCAAAACCTGTTAACACAGGGGATTCTATTCTTATCTTGTCTTTGCCATTCTCAGAAGAGCCGTCTCCATGGCTTTCTTCCGACTTCACTTTTTCAGGGTCAGGTAGAATCCCTGCTTCCTGGCTTTGGCTAGGAGAGAGCTGTTTGTCTAAGGGCTCTTGCTGTTCCTGTTGTTGTTGCAGAGATTTCGATTTTTCTGACCCAAGGATCTCATCCTGAATATTATGGGCAGCTGGAGCAGGAAAAAGCCAAGCTGACCCAGCATTACTGCCATTGGCAGCTGTGTTATTTATAAAAGCAGCGGGGCTGGGGCTTGTATTCTGATGATGATGAGGGGGCTGCAGATGTGGATGAAATCGGACTGGAAAAGCTGACTTGTTCCCAGTGTTATTTTGAACCAGCACTCCAAACCCGTAATCCCCCATTTATTACAAATGTTGGGGGGGGGGAAATTATCTGGGTGAAGCCAAATTGTGCTTAATAAATATAAGCCTCCTTGGGTCAGTACGATTGTTGATATGCTGATAATAATCTCTCTGAACACACGGATGCTAATGTTCTTCAGTCATTTAGCAGAGAATAAAGGGCCTCCTTTGGCAAGGGAGGAGGGGGAAGAAATGGGTGGAATACACCGAATATTCTTTGGTTTACAGAAATCGGCTTGTGCCTCTCCCCCCTCAGCTTCAATCCATTAAGTGCAAAGGGATCAATCGGAATTTTCCTGTCATCGAGAGGCTTTTTTTTTTTATCTTGCTCAGTCCGAGTAAAAAGGCAACAAGCAGACTATAGGCGGGTTCAATGAGATCTCCACTTGGCTGTAGCTGGCTGGGTCGTTGTTCTCTCTGTAGCCTAGTTTACGCGTTGATTAAAGAAGAAAAAGAAAAAAATGTTATTTTACAGTAAAAAAAAACATGACTTGCTGAATCAGGAATGCCCTGTAATGTTATTACAAATAGAAATCACAATGCTGGGAGTTGCAGTTCATACACAGCTGGTAAGGGATGGAGAAGCCTATATAATAACAGCACCTTGCCTTTAATACAGGACATATAATGCACGTTAACCCATTATTCTGTGGTATTTGTCTTTCCCAGAAGCCCTGTATTAGCAGTGAGCTCTATCCCACCTCAGCTAGATCAATACTACTCTAGAAAAGGCCTCAGACAAAAAGATATCTGCCATTTTGCTTTCATCAGCATTATAAATAGCATTCGTGAAAGGGAATTACCTCATGAAACCTGCATGTCAGTGACACCAGCTGTTTTCCCTCTTGATATATATATATCGGTGCGATTATGTTTCTGCGTAGAAGGTTATAGTAGGATTCGTCTGAAATGACAGCGTTCGTGTTCCCTGCGAGCAGCCCTTCACCGGTGTCTGAGAAAAACCAAACGTAGATTACGTGAGCGGCGCTTCAAATTAAAAGCATTTCAATTGTGAGGAGAGGATTTTGTTTTGTCGGTGTCTGGGAACGGAGGAGGGGGAGGGTGGCTGCTTTGATCCCTGTTGTGTGTCTACCCGTCTCTCCGCCGCTCCTCCCCGTCCTTCCAGTCAGGACCAAGCACAGAGTGAAATGACAACCAGCTGGAGCGAGAAGCGCTTCCGGTTCGCGGAAAACAAGGCGGAGCTTCAGCTCACCAATATCCCGCCCCTGTAGCTCTAAAACATCAACTCGACCAATAATATGGCTGAAACGAGAAGGAGCACACGCGTCATGTAAAAGACAGACCAATCGCTCCCTCGGATGACGTCGCCGACGCGCTACAAAGCCACGCCTTTGAAGGTCGAAAAAAGGAAAACAAGTGGCGCAGCCCTGAAATCGTTCCGCCCATTGAGGTCGTATGAAAGTGAAATAAGACGTAATCGCCGTCTATAGAGGTCACACAGTAAACCATCATCTAAAGGGGGGCGTGCGAAATGCGGCAATGTATTTTTATGCCGCGCCTAAAAAAAAAAAAAGGTCAAATTGCGGCTTTGGAAATGGGAGTGGACGCCCTTGTTACCCCTGTTGTGTTATTAGGGAAATGAAGTCGGGGACTGTCTCTTCGGCAGCTGCTGAGGCAAATATTGGGGCTTGTACTCAGTAATGACAAGGAAGGCAGGAATTACAAGGGCTTTGCTTATTTTGGTTTACAAAGCAGCTTTTTTTAGTCTAGCCAAGGAATTTACAGAATATGTTAGAGAAATATTTATGTACAGATAAATACCAATTGGTGTCTGACTGGCCCAACCAGTAGATAATAGATTGAATAATAGATTATAGTATGTAAAGAAAAGAGACTAGGAGAATAGAGGTTGCGTGAGGAGAGGAATTATAATACTACTGAGAGTGGCCCCCTGGTCTTTTGGGTGGGCCCCTGGTGTCCCAGTCCGACACTACCAATTGCTAAAGTTGCCAGCCGGTAAAACACCTGCCAAAGCCGGGGCCGGTGTTACAAATTTACCCCCAATGCAGTTGCCGGTAATTTGTAATACCCTTTTAAAAAAGCCCCTGGCCTGCCCCCAATTCGCACAGAACTTTACCTTTTTTCCAGCGCTGTGGACATCTCTGTGATGTTGCTCCGCCCCTTTTGCAGCACGCCAGGTAGCTCTGCCCCCTTTTTGCGTCACGGACCACCCCATTTTGGTGCCCGCCCCCCACTGTCCGGTAATATTTTTTAGTAAAGGTGGCAACCCTACCAATTGCTTTTGTACAGTTCCTGCAGATTATAGTAGAACATGGCTTGGGCAGCAGTCTGGTGCACAGAGATCCTGAAGTGCACAACGTTTGTACACCTAGTATTATTCATGTATCGCCGGACTGGGGTGTTCGGGGCCCACCAGACATGCTGTTTCATGGCCCCTCTTTAGAGGGCCGCCCCGAGCCCCTGCAGTAGTCAAACTGGATGCCAGTCCACTGCAATGCCCTCTGCATATATATGTACATCTTTACTGGGGCTCATTTATCAACACTGGGCAAATTTGCCCTTGGGCAGTTACCTACAGCAACCAATCAGTGATTAGCTTTTTAAAGCCAGCTGCAAGTAGAACAATGAATGCAGCAATTTGATTGGTTGCCATTGGTTACTGCCCATGGGCAAACTTGCCCACTGTTGATAAATGAGCCCCCTGATGTACCTGTATATGCAGAGGGCATTGCAATGGATTGGCATCCAGTTTGACTACTGCAGGGGCTTGCAACTCAGGTGGTGGCCCTCTAAAGGGGGGCCATGAAGTAGCATTTCTCCTTGAGCCCACAATCAGGGGGCCTACAGTTCCTCACAATTACCGGCAGAAAGCGGGCCTAGGTCGGTGGGTCCTACTGGGTGTTTTCACGGTTTCACACAGGCCCAGTCAGAACCTGTATTCATTTGATATAAGTGGCTGGTGATTAGTCATTATTTGTACTGGAAATAAGAAGTGGGGTCCTAGGCATGTAAGCAAGAACACTTGGAAAAGGGCCTGTGATGCCCAAAACATGTGTGGATTGCAATAAAATTACACATTTGCAGTAATTCTGCATCCTGTTTTTTGTTGTCCCCCTCATCGATTTTACTGGATGTAAGGATCTAGTTAGGCACAGCTTTGGTTGGGCCATAGGAAAAGGTCTTAGATTTAACCTGATGTCAAGATGCAGGTTTTTTTAAAGCACACTGTGCTCACTGAAACATACAGTTAGCAGGAATAAATATTGATGCTGACAATGGCTTGTGCCACTTTTTTGTTATAAGTTATGGCTGGAATTGAAAAGGAAACAATGCCTTCTATTGTGACTCAGTCTCATTTAGCTATCTTTGGTGAGAAATAGTCTAGAAAAAAAATGCAGGGAGTGGGCTAGGGTTACGTGCAACAAGGGAAACCCACATGGTGCCACCATTGATGATGCAGGAATGCTCACTGTGATAGACTGACTACTGTAAAACCGTGGTCCCCAACCAGTGGCTTGTGAGCAACATGTTGGATTTTGCTCCCTGTAGCCAAAAAGCAGGTGCTTAATTTTTAATTACTGGCTTGTAGGCAAGTTTTGGTAGCATAAAAACAGGTGTACTGCCAAAATGAGTCTCCTGTAGGCTGCCAGTCCGTATAGGGCTACCAAATGGGCAATAACAGCCCTTATTCGGCACCCCCCGGAACATTTTTCATGCTTGTGTTGCTCACCAATTCCTTTTAAATCTGAATGTTGCTTATGGGTAAAAAAGGTTGGGGACCCGTGCTGTAAAGGATCATCATTTTTTTCAAGAGGAGTTTAAGCAAAACAATGAGTGTAATATGTCCTTGCCCTAAACTGATCTACTGGCAGCAGTAACAGTCACTAAGTCACAGTCACAGCCTGCTGTATTTGCTCAAATTTGATACAGTATCTTTTAGTGACATATTAAAAAGTTTCCTCTGTAAAACAAAGTTAATGTGTGTATCTGCGAGAGGAGATGTATTAGAGATGGCCTGATATCAGACTGTTAAATAAATTGTTGCAATCAGTAATATTAAAATAGTTGAAATAATACACATTTTTCTTTTGTTCCAGCACCACCAGTTTGGGGTTCCATCAGGGCCCCCACACCTCATAACAAGAGACATAGAGCACCCCTTTACAATACTCCAAGGCCAGACCTGAAGGCCTGCAGGAAGAGTCAGCATCTTCAAATTTCAAAATTTTTTGGAGGTGACGCTTGCTGCACTATGGAATTATTTCCATCATTGTTACCTTTCTCCTTAGATCTTTCCTAAGGACTAAAGTAGTGTTAATCCAGTTGTAAGATACTATACACATGTGGGGCTTGTTATTTTGGTAAAGCCTGAATAGATCTCTTTCTACAAGATTGTTTATCTGGAAGCCAGTAACCCAGCAAGCTCCTAATAACTGTAAGGCTAGTTGTTATTTCAGTTGTTATACATTAAATGGGTGAAATCTGGCTGTTTATTAGGTATGTAATAATTTGATAAAAAAGTGATTGAAAATCCATAAAATGTATGTACGTGTTCAGATTTGGTTGGGCAGTTCAATCAATTTCAACTATACTGCCGATCATCTGGTGGATTGAGGATTATCGGTCTTGTGAGAAAAAAAATTTTCAGCCCAAAGGCTTTAGGTTATTGGCTTTAACAAATGGAACAATACGAAGATGGCTATACGCATGTATGGCCATATGGCCATCTTTAGACTTGAGAATGAAAAATGCTTGAAAAAAGTATGCATTTAAGGTACTCTAAGGGGGTGTATGGTAGTAAGAAATTATGTTCTTATTTTACTTGATGTATGTACAGTACCTTTATTAACTTGCCAGTAATGGTTATCTAATGTACTATATACTCGCGTATAAGCCGAGATTTTCAGCACCCAAAATGTGCTTGAAAATCCTACCTCAGCTTATACGCGGGTCAGCTGCCTTACCGGTAAGCGAGTGAGGAGGATGAGGGGGGAGGGAACAGGCCAGTTGAGACGCGCTGTGTTTGTTATGAGCCGCACTTGCAGGGATGCCATGTTTGCGGCCCATCTGTTGTCCAGCTATGACTTTCACCAGCGCATTCACGGCTCCTGCATGTTGTAGTGAGGCATCCCATTCCCAGCCGCGAAGAAAGAGCAACAGTGCAAATGTGTGCGCACGCTGACGTCATCAGCTCAGCGCCGGCTGCAGGAAGCAATCTCTCAGTCTGAATTGAACTTGAACTTGTTAAGGGTTATTTTAAGGGTTATTTCCTGCTTCGGTTGCTCATTTCTCGGGCCAGGTACCGGTAATACATTTCAGTGATGCAGTGATGATTTCCAGTGATACAAAAAAAAAAACAAAGCAGAACAAATTCTGTTTCCAGATCAGCGCCTACTACAGGGAGCAGCTTCCTGACTCTTCCCTCCCATTGGAGCAAATTTACCGGTAAGGCAGCTGTCTTCTTAATATATCTATTTCATCTACCAGAGGTATCATTGTACAATGAATTAATGTTTTAAGCATCATGGCTTGATTTTTAACATTAAACCGACTGTTTGATATTTCTGAGACTTTTCTGAGTTGTGTCTAGGCTTATACGCGAGTCAATAAGTTTTTCTGGTTTTCATAGGTAAAATTAGGTACCTCGGCTTATGCACGGGTCGGCTTATACACGAGTATATACGGTATGTTCTTTCAAAGAATTAATGAGTGGCACTGTCAGTCAAAGGAGAGTGAGTTGCATGAAGACCATATACCAAATATGTCGCCAAACGAGCGGATCTCTCTCCGATAGCAATATCGGGCTGATCCGATCGTGGGCCCTAGGGCCCAACGATTGGATCCTAACGAACGGGAACGGGCTGTCGGATCGCGGGACCGCATCAACGAACAGATGCGGCCGCAATCCGACGGGGCCCCCATACACGGGCCAATAAATTGCCGACTCGGTCTGTCGGCAGATTTTTTCTACCCGTGTATGGTCACCTTAAGATGGAGTGCAGCTATTTCTGTATTGGTGGGTGCATACACAGATAAACCCTTGCCAAGGGTCACAGAGGTTCAGCATACACAAAGGCTTGGGTACTCATGTATTAAGAAATGTGTTTGGCACCAATTAGCCCTTTAGAAAGCCTACAGGTTTGATAAAGTTCTAATAGAGTGCTGCAGTTTCTGTGTAGATTAAAGGACCAGTAATATCAAAAAAAAAATATTTTTTTGGTGGTTGGACTATATGTGGCTTGGTAAGTTTAGGACTATGGACACATTCCATCATAATAAGTAGCCACAGTGCATGTCTGACTAGATATTTGGCAAGTTTAAAGGGCCAGTAACATCGATATTTTTTTAAAAAAATTTGTTAGTATACAACGAAAAAAAAACCACCAAGACAAATGAAAGTTTAAAATCCCAAAGCCTTTATTAAGAAATAAGTTACTGAAACTCCGCTTCCCCTCCTATTCAGAAAAGGCGACAGGGCCTCGATTTCTCCTCCCTGGCTACTGCTACTGACAGCATGTGAAGGAGGCTGAAGCTCCACTAACATGTATTTTTAGAGAGTCAACAACATATTTCACAGTGTCCATATGTATGGATTAATGCATTGCAATGCAGTGACAAAATAATTGATTACCAAGAGCTGATTCTAAGACTCTTGATCACATTCCCTGTAATGGCTTTTTTGTACGTGTTCTTTATCCAGGGGTCTTTCCATGTAGGAAAGACCCCTATAGCGAAATATATGTTGGCACTCTAAAAACCCATGTTAATAATAAAATAATTAATAATAATATGGACAACAACATAGCTTCATACTTAAGCCATTGATATGTTGTGGCCATCAATGTTTTCTTTCAGATTGCAGTGACTGACATAACACCCTATGAATCATAATACTAATAGATAACAAAGACAAACATGGCTGCACAGCATTTTCTCCCTGTCATTGGCAGGGATAATAACATTTTGTTTTGTCACATGACACGCTATCATAACAAATAGTTTTAGATACATCTCATGAACAACAGTTTACTAAATAGAACACCTTATTGTTAGGATTGTGTGAGCCTAGCCCACAACACAGCTAGCCAATGTCACCAGCACCTGTGTGTGACCACCACAATCATGTTCCTCATGCATTTGTGTAAAACCGATTACAGGACACGTTATTTCTTCCTATTATTCTTAAGTCTGTATTTTTTACTATTGCTTAGCAACCTATTCATAAACCAGACAGAACAACACAATGAGTTTCTACTCCTCCCTGCCTCTCCTTTGTCATCAGAGCATTTTAAATGTAACTAGATTATAAATTAGCAAAACACTTACCGGAGCGCATAACTGGGTGTGCTGCTTCTATAACATGTATTTCTGGGCTGTTTAAACTGTGGTTTTGCAACTGTTACAGATCTCCAGCTTCTCAAAGTTCTAGGAGTAGCAATATAACAACACCTTGGAGTTCTATAGGCTGTGGAGCAGGGAGTGGAACTAGAGGTCCAACAGATGTTTTTCAGCTGCAACTCTCATCCCCGTCACATCATCTTTATAGTGCTTTGAATCAAACTGGCTTCTTGGACTCACTGGCTACAGTATATAGCATGCATCCATCACATTGATCTGACAGTTTTCTCTATATCTTAGAGCAGGGTTCCCCAACCTTTTTTACCTGTAAGCTACATTCAAATGTAAAAACAGTTGGAGAGCAACACAAGTATGAAAGAAGTTCCTGGGGGTGCCTAATAAGGGCTGCTATTGACTACTGGTAGTGCATATGTGGTCTGGCAACCTACAGGAAACTCTGTTTGGCAGTACATTTGATTTTATACAACCAAAACTTGCCTCCAAGCCGGGATTTCAAAAATAAGCATCTGCTTTGAGGCCACTGGGAAAAACATCCAAGGGGTCGAAGAGCAACATGTTGATCACGAGCTACTGGTTGGGGATCACTATCCTAGAGTAACCAGTTTTGGTGATGGAGCTTGAAGTAACCTGTAGCCAAATCAAATATTAGTATGCTTGCAGGGATGGGCCAGCCTTAATTAAAAGACGTAACATTAATTTAACAGAGCCATAATAATTAGCGAGATCCATTTACATGGGAAGAACCAGCTGAATTCCTGATATTCCTATAGACTTCTATGAAGTTTTCATGGAATAAACCATGAAATACACTTTCCTCATCTGGTTGAAATCTTTACTGTGTATGAAAGTGAATTCATATATCCAACTAGGAAAAGTGCCCATTATAATTAAATCTGTAATTTCAGAGTTCTCTGTATATATTATATATGCTCCATACTGCTATGGGATGCAGAAAGGGTCAGCTTGGTATCATTTCTGCATTTCTACCATTACCATGTTATACTGTATAATATACTGTGAGTGATTCTGAAGGTTATAGAAGGGGAACATCACATTTAGAATATTTCCTTATTCAAGTTGTGGCCAAGTCTGCAAACAGTTAAAGCAAACCAACTTGTTTGCAGAATTGTGAAGCTAAGTGCACTGCAGATAAACAGAAACCAAAATAAATATTTGATGAAACCAGTCACCATTCAAGGAACATCCCTCCCTGTAGCTTCTGTTCATTGGAAGAGACTGCCAATGCCACCTGCTCAGAGCCTATTTTTGGCCCCCATTTGGTCAGCACAGAGATCATGGGGGAGGAGTGGGCAGGGTAGGTATACATGATGGGCATTCAATTTGAAAGTAAAGGAAACAGACCAGGAACAGGCAGTACTTTAGTCTGCAAACACCCTTTATTGGTGTATTTTCAGTCACGACATGTTTCGGGAACCCGAAACATGTCGTGAGTGAAAATACACCAATAAAGGGTGTTTGCAGACTAAAGTACTGCCTGTTCCTGGTCTGTTTCCTTTACTATCAAATTGAATGCGTATCACATGATGGATGGTGTGTGTTGAAACAGCAGGACTATACGTATCTGATTTTGTTCGCTCATCTTGTTCTGAGTATACATGATGGGGTCAAGTTGCAGAAATGAGCTATTATTTTTTGCACTTGTTTATGCAATATATATTTATTTATTTTTTAAGAAAACCTGTTTATCAACATCATTTCTATGTTGGACTGAATAGCTGTCAGCATAGGAGGTTGTGCAAGGAGAGCTATCAGTAGCAGAAAGTGGAAGAAATGAAATACTTCACTTATATGTTGTAAATCATGCCTTGAAAATTGGGATCTGTTTTGGAGACACTACACTACTAAATCCTGTAGAGCTTTATATTGGGAAAGTGCCTAAAAAATGTGAATGTGGTTCATCTCTTACAGTTCAGGAAGGGGCAAAGGTTGTACAGGAGCACAGACCTGGCATTGGAGGTTTTGTGCAGCAGAGAAGGTGTTAAGGGAGCTTAGTACTGGATATGGAATCCATCATGTAGATGCCATTATCAAAGGGTTGCTTACCTAGCTAGCAAGACCTAATCTGCTTTCTGTCATGATTTTCATGATGTAGTTTATATTTCTATATTACACTATTTACACTACAAATAATTCACTCTACAATATAAAATGTCATTCCTGAACCAGCAAGTATATTTTTTTGTTGTTGTAATATTGGTGTGTAGGCAGCTATCTCAGGTCATTTTGCCTGGTCATGTGCTTTCAGAAAGAGCCAGCGCTATAGGATGGAACTGCTTTCTGGCAGGCTGTTGTTTCGTCTTCTCGGTGCAACTGAATGTGTTGCAGTGGGACCTGGATTTTACTATTGAGTGCTGTTCTTAGGTCTACCAGGCAGCTGTTATCTTGTGTTAGGGAACTGTTATCTGGTTACCTTCCCATTGTTCTTTTGTTAATGGGGGGAAGGGAGGGGGATGATATCACTCCAAATTGCAGTACAGCATTAAATAGTGACTGAAGTTGGAAGTTGAAATGGAAACAAACCAATAGGTCAGATTCAGAGACATCACCCACCAGGTGTTTTTGGGTCATTCTCACAACATAACCTGACCAGAGCACTTCTACCAAAAAGGTAAAATTAACTGTATTTCTCTAAAACCACAAATAACGAAAGATATAAATACAAAAAGTATGAGCGCAAAAGAGTCGCCAAAAAATATCCCAAATTTTTTATGAGCAAATGAAAAATGTGTGCAACAATGAACGTTTTGATCTCCACAACCCCCTAAGACTACAAACAAAAGGCTGATTTTTGCTGAAAAATTGTGTTTATTTGCTCTAATAAGTACGATTCAGAGAAACAAATATTCCACAAAATTTCATAAATTGGCCCCATAGAGTTTTCTGCAAAATCAAAGAGATCTGACAGGTCTAGAAATCAAGAAATGTTTGCCAAATAAGTGTTAAAAAAAGTTGTGGCCCAATAATTGCTTTAAATTGCGATTATTGTCCTTTATGTATAACTTACTGATGTTACTCAACTCTTTTAAGAGAATGTACATCACATTAGCCTTTACTCTAGTGGGGCTTTGAAATGTAATCACGTTAAAACACAATGGTCAATTTTATCATAAACCAGTTTATCCTGTATGGTGTAGGAAACCAGATCGCCTGGAGAAAACCCATGTATTTAATTATACATCTTATTTGAATAACTATTTTCTCTTGTGCAAAATTTCACTTAATTATAGGTGATTATTGAAACTTACCGAAAACAGCACCGGGACCTGACTTTGGGTCCCATCACATAGGTTAAGAATGTATTAGAAGATTGAAAAAAACTCTATTGTACTTTATTTTTCAGCTAATACACAATCGCACACAATGAGATATAAATGTCTGCCTGAATTATGTTATGGTTACAGCCCTGCACACAACTTTACCTTTCATTACAACCTTAATTACCTCGTTGCTTAGCTTTAAATAACATGCACCACAAGCAGATGGCATTTGCGTAAATATAGATAGAGGATTTGAAATAGAAACATTAGCTCTGTACAAGGTGGAGGGATAATAAATGTGCTGGTTCTCTTTTTACAACAAGAAATGCTGGCGATATGTTCCAGATTCAAGCCTTGATTAATGGTGGTTCCCTCACATTCTGCACTGTAATGCAAAATTTGTTGTTGAACATAATATTGTCAGCACAACTCCCCCCATTTTGCCTGCAGCATAGTAATATAAAAAAAGCTGTGGAGCTCTTTGCTTATTATATTAGACCACTAAGCCTAGTATTCAAATTGTAAACTAAAGCTTTTCTTGGCACCTATGCCATTCCTTTTTAAGTTCTTTTAGCTCAAACTACAACTTCTGGGGTAACATAACTTCTTAATCTACTTAATCTACAGATGAAATTATTAGTTGTTAAACACAAACTGATACATTTTCAAGCCCTTATACCAATTTCAGATAGCTTGATCTTCCCATCCTTGAGGTTTATGCCATTAAACCCAGCCTGGGTTAAATTGGGCCTCAGTCAAATAGGAAACCTATTGGAAGGCAACTGATCACTTCCATTGAATGCCCTCAGTGGGCTTCCCGGAATACAGTAGCATTAGCTCCACTCTGTTTAAATTCAGAGTCCGACTGGGGCATCCAATGCCGAAAGGGAGTGCAACTTAAGGGCCCTAAATGCTAACTGAAGAGCATGAAATATAAAGAACTGATGTCCACTTAATACAAACTTCTTTTGAAGCATAGGGTACAATCACCTCATAGATGCAAATTCGAGCTAGGCACTAGGTGTCCCATCCTTGGTATAAATTCATTATAATTACAGAATAACTCAACTATAGACTATGCATAGGTCCTACTATACCTAACTAAAACCAAGATTCATAAAATTGATTCTGTTACTCCCTATTGTAACTGAACATGGCACATTACTATATACCCTGTGATCATGTGGGCATATTTACTATAACAGCTTCGGTCTTTCTATTCCTACATATCTTAAACTTTGTATTATCACCCCCCTTAGACCTATCTAACCTAGGTAAACTCTTTAGAGTCCTATTCTTAGCTAGGAAATGGGTCACTCTTTTGGAAGTGCCCTGAACCTTCTACTTACAAACAATGGTACAAATCAGTCTATGTATAATTATTTACAAAATTATACAGGAATTTTAGAGAAATGGAATAACTCACTCAGCTTGACTTCCTAAATACACTAAAGTTATGTTCTTCTGGATCTCTGTTCAGAGGATACATATTAAGACTTGTACCACGATAAAGGCCATATACAAACTAGTTTCACTTCTTGTGACATTTAAAACGTGTGTACACCTTTATTCCTGTATTTACTGTTCAAGTTTCCTTTTCAATGTTCTTACCCGACTTAAAAAAACTACTCTTGGCGAGTGTTATCTTGCGGTTATTTTAAAAGAAGAATCCATTTATGACATTGTTCCCGGATGAGGATCACATGCAAATCTGTTGAGAAGTGGATTCCGTATTCATTGCAGTAAAGTTTGCTTATTGTGTAAATGCCACATATATATTTTTTGCAGAGGCACTGTAACAGTTCATATACCGTATATACTCGTGTATAAGCCGAGTTTTTCAGCACCCAAAATGTGCTGAAAAACTCTACCTCGGCTTATACGCGGGTCAGCTAAAAAAAGGTTGCCGCTTACTCACTGATTGAAGTGTGCAGCGACTCCTCGGTGCTGCCCATACTTCTCCCCGCTCGTGGCTTCCTTAGCCCTCAGCCCCTCCCCTCTCAGCTCTCGTCGCTCAGTACTCCTCAGCCCTTCCCCTTTGGGAAAATGTGTGCGCATTACCGTATTGCGCGTAGGAGCGTACAAGAGTTTAGAACAGGAGCGCTCGAGACGTGGATGAGGTGCGCACTCACTCTGTGATACGAGCACGCACCTGTACAGGGAGCGGAGTGCCCTGGGACTGATTGACAAGAGCTGAGAGGGGAGGGGCTGGAGCAGAATTAAGCAAGGAGGGGGGAGAAGTATGTGCAGCAGCATGGAGGATTCAGTGCATGCTTCAGATCAGTGAGTAAGCAGCAACGTTAAAGCTTTAAATTGGCCATGTCCTAAAATAATTTCTCACCCCTAGGCTTATACACGAGTCAATACATTTTTCCAGTTTTCTTAGGTAAATTAGGTACCTCGGCTTATACACCGGTCGGCTTATACAAGAGTATATACGGTACCATTATTATTACAGACTGTATACAATTAATGAAAGACACTTGTCGACTGGATATATACATCCATATTCGAAAGGGGCTGCCAAAAGAAACCAGATATTTGAAAATTTTGGATGGAAAGCATATGCATTCTTCCAGCATTTGCTTAGTCTGTATGTTCCTTGTAACTATTGTGTTAGAGAATTGGTGACTCTTTACCTGAAAGTATGCAACTCATCTCTTGTATACGCCAGAACTACAGTGCACATTTATTATGCATAAAACATTTATCCATAACTGTAATTTTAGTAGTGATATTTCAAAGGGATGACACCCAGGAGCTGAAAATGATACATTTTGAAGCCTTGGTAAGAAAAGGTTTGTGTATATTGGCAGACAGTAGCTTTAAGATGGATTCCGCACATGAGATTCGTAGCTGCAATTTGTAGAAACAGGTTGCATTGTTGTAGGAGTCAGGTCCAGGAGTGCAGAGAATGTAAACAGATGGACATTTAGGGGCAGATTCACTAACTTCGAGTGAAGGATTCGAATGAAAAAAACTTCGAATTTCGAAGTTTTTTTTGGCTACTTCGACCATCGAATGGGCTACTTCGACCTTCGAATCGAACGATTCGAACTAAAAATCGTTCGACTATTCGACCATTCGATAGTCGAAGTACTGTCCCTTTAAAAAAAACTTCGACCCCCTACTTCGGCAGATAAAACCTACCGAAGTCAATGTTAGCCTATGGGGAAGGTCCCCATAGGCTTGCTAAGCTTTTTTTGATCGAAGGATTTTCCTTCGATCGTTTGATTAAAATCCTTCGAATCGTTCGATTCGAAGGATTTAATCGTTCGATCGAACGAAAAATCCTTCGATCATACGATCGCAGGATTTGCGCTAAATCCTTCGACTTCGATATTCGAAGTCTAAGGATTTCAATTTGAGGGTCGAATTTCGAAGTATTTTTAACTTCGAAATTCGACCCTTAGTGAATCTGCCCCTTATTGATTTTAATAGTTTGCATTTACAAATAACTTTAAAGAAACATTGAAAATATTTAAACAGAAAGCTGCTTATCACATTTTCTTTCACTACCGAAAAATGTGTTTAAATATTAATAGAATAAAGATAAGCCATTTCTTGAAGGAGACTTTCTAACATTAAGTATGTTCTGAACATAAAACCAGGTAAAGGAGGAGAAGGATATTTTATGTGTACCTCTAAGGGCTATTCCACACGGGGAGATAGCGACGCGTTTGCGGTCGCGGCGACAAAGCGCCGCGACAGTCGCCGCGACCGGCGCAGGCGACAGTTTTGTATGGGCGCCTATGTAAAAACGCCTGTGCTAACCACACGAGGCGATGCGCTTTTCAACAGTCGCCTGAAAATGCCTCGCCAGGCTTTTTCAGGCGACTGTTGAAAAGCGCATCGCCTCGTGTGGTTAGCACAGGCGTTTTTACATAGGCGCCCATACAAAACTGTCGCCTGCGCCGGTCGCGGCGACTGTCGCGGCGCTTTGTCACCGCGACCGCAAACGCGTCGCTATCTCCCCGTGTGGAATAGCCCTAAAAGCCAGGTGCCTTAAAGGCAGTCATGGGTGATCTTAAACTGTCATGGAAAGCTCAGTTGCACCGGCTCCTCGGATACCTCTGTTATATTTGGCTTCTGTGCTTGACAGGTGGAGCTCCACTCAGAAATGGTCTGTCTGCTACATGTGTTATCAGACACAGCTGTTCCTATAGATTAATATGGGAAGCAGTGATAGGCGGAGAGGGACATTTTCACTGTTGCTGTTTTCTGCCTGATGACAGTGGTGGTTAAAATATCCAGTATGACATTAGCCCAACCACCTTAAACCACCAACCCATCACCATTTTCTTTATAGCTTCACTGTTCCCCCCCTCAAGGTTACTTTGCTCTTTTATCCATGCTTTTTACACTTGTGCTTTTCTACTGATATTTGCGAAACATAATTTCTTTGCACGCAACTGGTTGGAATGGACAGGCATAAATCCATAAGAGTGACTGCATTCTTTGCATCGACGTGTCCTTGTATTTGTGATGACTGCACAACTGCCACTGAGGAATACCCATTAGCCAAAACAAAAACATAAAGAAAACTTGAAACAAATTACAAAAAGTGTAATAGCAATTTATTTGGGATTTAGTTTCTAAGGACAGACCTCTCGCTAGTAGGCCAATAATGGGTTCAGCAACCTAAGTGTTATATCAGCGTGCCATTAATAATTTACAAATGCAAATAGAGGTTTGTATTTCAAGGAACATCCTCTTGTGTGTGTGCAGTTCAAGGGCTGGTGCTATCTCCAAGCAAATATTCTGTCCAGTCTTACCCCATGTTAAGAAATACATTAGATGTATTACTGGAGACAGAACACATACGTATATATACAGCAGACACACAGAGCGAGGAAAGCAGGTCTGTGCAGAACAGCTGGGGCCCAGAGCCAAAAATCCCATTAAAATAAGCCCTGCTATTTCCAGCCTTACTGTACACTGAGCTCTGTAGCATGCTTATATTCAGCTAGCACATTCACAAGGAGAAAGCATTCTGTGTACTTTATTATCTGAAATAACTATGCCTTCTGCACCTTTTCATTCAAAGCATTCTTATTAAAATCAGATATATATTCTGTAATGTGTTTTTTTTTTACCTCCAGATTTCATTTGGAATATTTCTAAAGATCTAGCAATAATAGTCTTGGTTATAGCATATCAAGTAAAAGAGAGGGTGAATAAGGCCTGCCAACAATTTCTTTGTTATTGTTTAGATCCAACAAGCTGTTTATTTAGGTGATCACTCCTCGGAGCCTATAGTAATTTTTTTTAACAATCTAGCCATCCTGAGCCATTAGTCATAACTAGCAGTTTTGGAGTGCATCTTTGGTACTGCTAATAAAAAGTTACAAAATCAATGGCTGTTTCTGTACCCACTAACCATCATGCCATATAACAGCTTTTTTGGCCATCAGCCAGTCCTGGACTGGCAATCTGCGGGTTCTGGCAAATGCCAGAGGGGCTGCTGTATGGTTCCATAGAAAGTCACCATATAGTGGGCCAGTAGGGGGCTGTTTGGGCCTCTGTGTACTTGGAATGGCAGGGCCTATTTTGACTCCCAGTCCAGGCCTGCCATCAGCTGTTGTTGATCAAGAAGAGCTGCAGATGCAAGGGGCATGCTCTAAAACAGGGGTCCTCAACCTTTTGTACCTGTGAGCCTCATTTAAATGTAAAAAGATATGGGAAGCAATACTAGCATTAAAACCATTGCTTCGGGATGCTAAATAAGGGCTGCGATTGGCTATTTGGTAGCCCTATGTGGACTGGCAACCAGCAGGAGCTCTCTTTCTCAGTATACATAGTTGTTATACAACCAAAACTTGCCTCCAAGCCAGTTATTAAAAATAAGCACCTGCTTTGAGGCCACTGGAAGCATCATCCAAGGGGTTGGTGAGCACCATGTTGCTCACAAGCCACTGGTTGGGGACCACTGCTCTAAAACAATATAATAAAACCTTCTTACAGGAGAGCCTTCATAATGTTGAAACACTTATGTCCCCCCGTTAATGTCCACTGATTAAATCCTGCTACTCCTGCCCAGTGTTTGATCGTCCAGACACCATTTTTACAACTATGCAGGGTCCAGTGGAGGGTAAGTAAGTGTGGGGTGGGTTGAAAAGATCTCAGTAGCAGTCAGTTTCCAGGCACTTGACAATTATTCAGTTGCTAACAGGCAGGGACCAGGACATGCATGAGTGGACAATCTCCTGTACTTTATAAATGACATGAAGCCTAGTACAACACCAGACTTTATTGTTTGTTTGCTTGTCCTCAGGTCAATATTTTGTAAATCTGTCCCATAGCTTAATGTGCATCAAATGCTTTGAGCAGGTGAGCATCATATTTTGAAGCCTAGTACAACACCAAGGGGCACATTTACTAAGGGTCGAATATCGAGGGTTAATTAACCCTCGATATTCGACCATCGAAGTAAAATATTTCGACTTTGAATATTGAAGTCAAAGGATTTACGTCAAATACTTTAATCGAACGATTAAATCCTTCGAATCGAAATCCTTCGATCAAAAAAAGCTTAGCAAACTTATGGGGAAGGTATCCGTAGGCTAACATTGATGCTCAGTAGGTTTAAAGTGCCAAAGTAGGTAGTTGAAGTTTTTTTTAAAGAGACAGTACTTCGACTATCGAATAGTCGAACGATTTTTAGTTTGAATCGTTCGATTCGTAGTCGAAGGTCAAAGTAGCCTATTCGATGGTCGAAGTAAAGAAAAACGTCGAAATTCTACGTTTTTTTTACTTCGAATCCTTCACTCGAGCTTAGTAAATGTGCCCCCAAGCTTTATTTTTTTGTCTTCTGGTTCTCAGGTCGATATTTAGTAAATCTGTCCCATAGCTTAATGTAAATCAAATGCTTTGAGCAGGAGAGCACCATATTTTGTCATTTGATTGTTAAGGTTTAACACCCCACTGAAAAAAAAAAAAAAAACATGATTCAGTAAAAATATTTTTCCTGTATCAATTTGTAAATGAAAATTCCCAATATATTTTTATAATGAGTAGCTGTCCTTATACATTTAATTAAAAGCTGCAAAGGCAAAGTTTGTTTTTTTTTTCCTCTTGCTCTGAACAACTGGATTCCATGCATTGTTTTTAGGGTTTTCTGAGTTTGCCAGCTGTTACAGTTACTACAAGCATTGTCTCCATCACCCGTCAGCTTATCACTGTGACAAGCAGCTTTGTGGGGGAGTACTGACAGTGCAAAATATTTTACTGTTAACAGAATGTTTCGCTTTCTTCTAGTACATGTACATTTTAATAGCAGCTCTTGCATTTAACAGATAAAATAAAAGATTGCATACTGTACAGGTGTTAAAAGTTCAGCCCCATTATTGGTTTAGTATTTTTAAACAAACAGGACATATATACATTCATTCATTTGAATGGTTTATGCATTAGCTTTTATGTTTCTGGATTAGTTGCTTGCCATATTAAGATAGGAAGTTAAATATGGAGCACAGTGTTCAGGACATGGGCAATAGTTTTATAACTCATAGCTCCCCTTTGGGCCTTACTTGATTTGCAGAAAAACTCTTCAGAAATGGCATCCACTGGGTTTTGGAAACAAACAGCTTTTGGATTATATAGGCAGCTTGCGCTACCCTACTGTATGCATAGCCCCTGTAAGACAAATACATTTGTCTTTTTTTAGGCTTCTATGTTTTTTGTAAATGCTTTCAGGCCCCAGCTAAACATGTTGATAACATGCTTTCTGAAAGTAAATATTAAAATAATACCACCCTAGCAAGGCTTCTGTGCAGTAATAGGATGGGGTTTGTTGCCTAATATTAACAACAGAGATGAAAAATTACACGCTTTTTGTGTCAACACTGCAATTGAATTCTTGTTGATTCAGATAGCTTCATGAATGGCCTTTTTACAATAACCTATAGAGGATATTATTTATATTTTGGGTAAGTGTCCTGCAGCAGTAGGAGCTTAATGATACTTGAAATTCAAGTGTGGCATTAGCAAACATTATGAAATTAATCTCTGTAAAAGGAATGCCTTTAATATGTATATGCTGCAGGGTTACTTACCAGAGATCTCAAACATATGATTCATCTGGTGTGTTCTAAGCACATTTGCACATTTTTATATGCTGCATGGAGGGAGGGTGATTATGGACTCCAGAGTGTGTGGGGGCAGGGGTGGGAATGCAGGGGGGATGTGAAAGTAGTGATGTGTTCTGGCTACCATTGTGACAATTTATTTGGTTCTATATACATAAAGGATAATTACAGGCCCGGATTTGTGGAAAGGCCACCTAGGCCCGGGCCTAGGGTGGCAGGATTTTAGGGGGGCGGCATGCTGCCCAACCACACCCACATTGGTTCAAAAACACTGGGGATGTGCTGGAGATACAATAATTTTTTACATTCCCATGCGCCAATCCCCATTGCTCCGGTCCAGATGATGAAAATTTGCACGAATAAAGGGGAGGGGACAGGGGCGACGAACGGCAGTGGGCCTAGGGGCACCCACTATGTACTGTAAATCCGGCCCTGGATAATTATGATAATAGTAGTAAAATACTTCTGCATCACAGCCTTTGACATAGTTCAGTCTGTCAATTCACAGCACGCGACTAAAATTAAGCTTTAGCCTGGATCGCTTTACTTTGTATAAGAGAGATTTTGAAAGCAATAAGATAATAAGCAATTGTCAGCTGTACAAACCCCAAACTCCTTGGGATGGATGCACAGTTCATGGAGATCACTGCTGTTTTGTTTGTATGCTGTGTAGGCAAGGTTGGTCAGTTAACTGTGAAAACTGCAATATCCAAAGTCATCTGAACATTCAAGCAAAGTGAGCTGAGAGCTTATGGTAGGATGGCCATACTTAATATTTATTAAATAGCACTCATGCTAAAGCGCTTTTGCAGCACAAATGGAAAAACTGCAGTAAAAACGGCAATATACAGTAATGGATGAATATGGAGGCCGATGTAAGAATCTGAAAACTGGTGGTGATGCAAGGGCAATAAGCTTCTGATGACAACTTTGGGAACTGAAGGGGATTAACACCCAGTTTTAAAATTGCCATGCTTCCCTGCTGCTGTAGGTTTAGGGTATTTCTCTGGTCTCTTGTTTATTTTTTCTTTCCTATGTCAGTTATTACCCATTTCCTTGTTTTTGTCTCAGTTCTGTTGAGGTTAATCCTCCTATATTATTAAATATATGGGGGTATATTTATCAAAGCGTGAAGTTAGAGATCATCACAGTCTGCTAGAGTGAAATACCGCCACTCTCTCTATTTATTTCTGTGGGATTTGTAAAGGCGTATTTATCAAACGGGTAAAAGTGAATGTTCACCATTTGATAAATACGCCTTTAAAAATCCCATAGAAATGAATGGAGAGAGGTGGTATTTCACGCTAGTGGACTGTTGCTATCTCTACCTTCACTCTTTGATAAATATACCCCATGGAATCATTGAAATGTTTAATGACAATGTAAAAGCATAAGGCCACAGGCAAAGTGCTTTTGTATTTATATATTTTTTTTTAAACAATCACCTACTTGGACTGTAAGCTCTACAGAGCAGGGACCTCTTTTCTACTGTATCTCATGGTACTCAAAAGTACCTCTATATTTATTGATTGTATTTATTATAATATTTGTCCTCTCTGTGTGTACTTTTGTATTTTGTAAGATTGTACAGCACTTGGTATCCTTGTAGTGCTTTATAAATAAAGTTTTACAAACATACATAATGCACAAGTGTTAGTAAGCCATGTTTGACATCAGTAAGGACTGATGACATCTCTAACAATCATTTGTGATATTGATATATCTTACAGGATATTTATAGCTCTTGTGTGTTATATTAATGAATTTATTATCAATTATACATATAGTGCTGATACATTTTTTGCAAAGCTTTTAGTTCATCATTCATATCAGTCCCTGCCCCAGTGAAGCTTACAGTCTAGGTTCCCTATTACTTCAACACACACATTGGGACAGATTTATCAACACTGGCCATGTTTTCACCATTGTACCAACCAATAGTCATCAATCAGAAAAGAGCTGGTGTGGGGCAACACTGTGGCTCAGTTGGTGGCAGTGCTGAGGTCCTCAGTTTAATCCCAGACAGGGAACTATTTGCAAGGAGTATGTATAAAAACATATAGGCAGGTTAATTGGCTTCTGATTAATTAATAGCACGTGTGAATGTGATAGGGACCTTAGACTGTAAGCTACTCTGGAGGCAGAGACTGATATGCCATATTGGTTGATATGAGTTGGCATTGGTGCAAAATTACTCAGCATTCTTAAAGGAAAACTATACCCCCAAAATGAACACTTAAGCAACAGATAGTTTATATCATATTAAGTGGCATATTAAAGAATCTTACCAAACTGGAATATATATTTAAGTAAATATTGCCCTTTTACATCTCTTGCCTTGAGCCACCATTTCGTGATGGTCTGTGTGCTGCCTCAGAGATCACCTGACCAGAAATACTACAGCTCTTACTGTAACAGGAAGAAGTGTGGAAGCAAAAGACACAACTCTGTCTGTTAATTGGCTCATGTGACCTAACATGTATGGTTTGTTGGTATGTTTGAGAGTACAGTGAATCCTATGATCCCAAGGGGCGGCCCTTATTTTTTAAATGGCAATTTTCTATTTATGATTACCCAATGGCACATACTACTAGAAAAGTATATTATTATGAAAATGGTTTATTTACATGAAGCTAGGTTTTACATATGAGCTGTTTTATGCAATATATTTTTATAGAGACCTACATTCTTTGGGGGGTATAGTTATCCTTTAAATTAACCCCTTTAGGGTCAGTTTTATCAGGAGCCAATGAATATGCTGTTTAATACATAATTCATGCAAGCAACATTTAATATAAGCACATTGTAGCTACTGTTGTCTCTTCCCCTCTCTATATCTACGACATATAAAACAACCAACTTTAAGAGGGCCATCTTCCCTGGAGGGGACATACAATTCAGGGACTCACTGTGTTCACTAACATTCATGGTCTGCTAGTAGAGAGATCAGTTAGAAGATCCAGTAGTATTTAAAGAAGATTGAAACCCAGTGGGAATCTGAGCTGGACTCATACATACATTGGGTACGACAGTCTCTCCTAAACCCCCTGTGAAGACATTTCAGAAACTGGCAGGTGAAATGCTTTAACTGCAGAAGAATCATTAGGAAACCAGTACCATTTAATGAAACAGATGATTGTCAAAAAGACTCAATACATTTGAGTCCTGTACTTTATATCCTTTACTTCACTTCCTGTACTCTTTTCTTATCCATTAGGTGACATAATTGTATTGCTTCCTGGTTATGAATATTATTCTCTTTTCACCACAAATTCTTGGCTTTGGTCCTGGCAAGTTATTCAGAGCAGAGTCGACCAAACGGCTCCCAGTGGTTATTTGTTATCTTTACCATATATGCACATTACATTTCCTTGTTAAGTAAAGATGCAGAATTTCTTTTACATAGATTTTCATTTACTACTACTTGGACATAGCTGATAAAGTCTGTTCTTTATGTGGAGTACTATACATAGCAGTTATTGTATGTGTTTTGTTTTCTGATGAGGGTCATTGAATACATTTAGGGGCAGATTTATTATGTGGTGTAAAACACAGCGCCACACATCACGAGGTATCGTAGCGTAAAATTATCTATTTACAAGCTTTTTCTTTGAGCAACTTCTGCCAGAACTCACAAAGGTCTGAAGCAGTATAAAATAACGGTGGCAAATCTGGTGTTTGCATGGTGTAAACATACCTTGTTCTCCATTTATTTTACACAGATTTTTACTGTGTTTTAGTGGCAATTTTTATTTTACACAGCATAAATAAGCAATAAATATGCCCCTTAGCTGGATAAGCACAGAGAGATCACTGGTCACCTTTGTAACAACATTCTAGGGCAGACTGGCCAGTGGCCTGACTCGCTGGATCATTTGGGGACTCCTTCAGTTCGTACAGCCAATACGTGTAATGTTTACACATGTTAGGCAGCCAATTGATGGAGTGTCATATTCTAAGGAAAAGAAAAGTAGTTGGATAATGTAGTGATTACCGTATATACTCGAGTATAAGCCGTCCCGAGTATAAGCCGAGGTACCTAATTTTACCTCCAAAAACTGGGAAAGCTTATTGACTCGAGTATAAGCCGAGGGTGAGAAATGCAGCAGCTTCTGGTAAGTTTCAATAAAAAAATTGAGGGTTTCTGCTCTCATTGGAGGTGCCGGTGTCTTGTTTTTGAATGCCGGCGACAATTCTTGAAAGCCGGCGAATATTCTTGGAACTATTCTTGGACACCAGCGACTATTCTTAGGCGCCGGCGACTTTTCTTAGACGCGGCGACTATTCTTAGACGCCGGCGACCGTTTTTGTACTTGACCCGAGTATAAGCCGAGGTAGAGTTTTTCAGCATATTTTGGGGGCTGAAAAACTCGGCTTATACTCAAGTATATACGGTATGCTATGTATTTAATGCTGTGTGTACCCAGCATTAGAAAGCTACTTTTTATAGAATCGAATTCTACTTTCAGATGGGCAGATTGGACAGTCATGACAATCAGACAGTACTTGAATACGTCATGTTCCAGTAAAATGAATATGATTATGCCCCAGCCCTAGCACGTTCTTGCATAAGCATAGTGCAGCCTTTGTCAACCCCAAAACAAGTGGAATAGGGGAAAGAAAGTAGCCTCTAAACACTTTCAAATGTTTTTTGCTTAAAAGGCCCTTCCAGGAAATACAGAAATGGAGAGTTTCTGCTATGTCATGCCTAAAGGGGGTACAACGCCCAGTATAGAAATCTATTCCATTACCGTCTCACCATATTTTTCATGTGTTTTATTTTCGAGGGAGTGCTCCTAATATTTTGGGATATCCATAAAATGCATATCTATAGATGTTGCTATATATCAACAGAACTATTTAGATGTGTAACTTTATTCCTGCTTTTTAGCTCAGAGGTCACAGAGATCAACTGGGTAGGGGAGCTAGCAAATGTAAATCATAGACCACTGTAAGGCAAAGGATACCGCACCAAGTGTTGTGAAACTACTCCCAGCCCAACCACTATCTTAACTGTCAAATTAGCGCTAGGGGATTTGTAGGCTATTATTTTATTGTATATTCAAAATGCTTGCTTATTAAAAGTGATGGGCAAATTTGTCCCGTTTGGATTCGCCGCAAATTTCGCCCATAACTACTTATTAGTATAAATCATGTTTGAGAATGTTAGAATATAACAAGTAGGGGTTATAAGGATGATAAAAGATGATTATTACAGGCCCTGTACAGATATAAATAGAATATGCTGGCACTTTATAAAGATGTATTCTTAATAGAGATGTGGTGGTTTTCATTCCAAACCGAAATTTCCCAGATTAAAGCACCAGAGACTTGGAAGTTAGTAACATTAATTTCTGTTTTTATCAGAATACTTGTTCAGAGTTCTTTATTTTGAGTACTTACAGAGTTATGTATTGTAATCGGTATGTTAGTGTCTTTGGGGAGAGTCCTTCTGATGGGGCATAAGGGCAGGGATATCCTGAGCGAGGGTATGGTGTATGATCTGGCAAGGCAAATCACAGTAAGGATAATGTAGTTTTGTTCCATCCTTCTTTTTGTAACTTATCTCAGGAAATCTAGGGCATATTGTAAACAGAAAGTGGCATGGCATGGTTTAATATAGGGCTTAATACAACGCATCAGATTGACATAATCCTTTTTGGACCTTCAGGTGCCCAAGAAATGCGGTGTGGACATCAGAAAAGAAAACAGGTTTGTAGCCAATTGTGTTTCCAGACTACTTGAGAATGTTCCAATGATTATTCATCTGGCACATGAAGTAATGCCCTTTACTACTGAATGCAGTACTACATGTTATTGATGTGCAGCTTGAACCTAAGCCTGTGATAACCCGAGGGTTAGGAATGAAATTTTGCCAGCAATTGCAGGTTAGGGTTGTGTGTGGGTCAGACTGGGGAAGTACACTCCTCCACTGCTTTGGAGGTTTTAAGGTTTTTCAGGATAGTGTCTAGTGGGGGGTTAAGGTTTTGCAGGCAAGGGTCAGGTCTAGTGAGGGTTAAGGTTTTGCAGGTAAGGGTCAGGTGCGGAAGGTGGGGGTTAAGGCTTTGCAGGTAAGCGTCAGGGCAGGTGCAGGTGAAGCCATTACAGGTTAGGGTTGAGTGTGGGTTTAGTTTTTCCTTACCTGCATATCACTACTATGTATACCATCATTTGTATGGTATGGAACTAGTGGATGCAAGGGGTTTTCAACTACTTGTACTAGTTTATTTATGCAACTAAAACTACACCTTATGCAGCAAAGACTTTCCATGACTGAAGTGTACAAAGCTTTGGGTTAGGTGCACAGACAGCCCTAAAACACAGGCATTTAAAATCTGGGCTGAAGCCAAAGACTTTTGAATGTACTTTACTGTATGTTTTGTACACCGCTGTCACTTTTTAATTAAAAACCCTCCCTGAGAACAGCAGCAAGGATAACCAAATTCCTGTCATACTTTACTACCATTACATTCTATGTCTGAAGCTTATGAAGGCCCTCTCCTGCAATTATATATTATATGCAAAGTGTATCTGAAAACATCTCTCTGGAGTAAGTGACTTAATTAGAAAATTGTTGGAGCAGAAAGGCAATGAATATACGGCGGAATACAAAGAAGGCTTTTCTTTTTCATCTGGAGAGCAGATACTGTAGGTAACACAATGCAATCACTCGCTTAGCCTTAGAAATAGCAGCGGCGTAGAAAAAAAGGGAAATCTGATCTATTTTATGAAAGTGTCACTTTGCATGGCTGAACAGTAGATGTGCAACCAGATAGCCACATTGCTGTACTTCAGCTGAATATCCTAAGTCTCTACAGACCGTGGCCTCTAAAGATGCTGCTAAATTATAGATCATAGGCCCCATTTAACATCAGCATCTTTGGAAGACAATCAGCTAGCTGTCTTGCTAAAGTAACCACCACTCATCAGATCCCTCCCTTCCACAGAGAAGCCGAGTCAGTAATTTAGATGAGTCATCTTTTATTGCAACACCATTTTTTTTACAGAGCATGCTTGGCTAAAGGATATGGGAAAACGGCATTATGAAAGATGAAACAGCTTATAAAACAGGGTGTGATTCTCTTTCCCCTGAAGGGAAATATGTACCAGTCCTGTCTCTATCTACCGAACTGTCTATCTTCCTGTCTCAAAAATATTTAGTTTATTGAAAACAAAATTTACCTTTGCAGGCAGCATTTAAATATTGCTGGTATATGTAGATTTTATAGCTTTATGTAGGCATATCAAGACAAAGATAAGAAGATTATTCACCTTTGTACTTAAAGGACAAGGAAAGTTAAACTAAAGAAGTAGGCTAGAAATGTTGTACATTATGTTTTGTGCTTCTGTACCAGCCCAAGGCAAACACAGTCATTTAGCAGTAAAGATATGTGTCTCCAAAGATGCCCCAGTAGCTCCCCATCTTCTTTTCTGCTGATTCACTGCACATGCTCTGTGCTGCTCTCACTTACTGAGCTTAGGGACCCACTCACAATATACAGTACACATAGAATATACAATATAAGGCTGATTAATAATTAATACAGATAATTACTTCATGGCAGCACAGAAACCAGTGCAATTAGCATCAGAATTTAATAATCAGCCTGTAGCATCAGCCTATATGACAGGCCAAACTCATTTTCTGCTTGATAATTTGCTACGACCCCTAAGCTTAGCTTCTCAACAGCTGCTAAGAGCCCACTGAGCATGTGAGTGTCACAGACACTTTCCAAGATGGTGACCCCCTGTGACGAGTTTGAAGTCCTGGATCATTGTTGCTATTGACAAGCTGAAACTGTAGGCTGGTGCAATAAGTTCAGTATATAAAACATGGCAGTTTTAGCCATATTCATTTTTAGGGTTTAGTTCTCCTTTAAGCCCCTGGGAGGACTCAGTTTTGCCCTTAAAAATTCACACTGCTAAAAAAAAGGGTGATTTTACAAAAATGTTTATAAATATGTAATATACAATACCCAGGGCATCATTATTTCTCTGTATACTGGGCAAAATCAGCTGGCTATTCTGCAGTCTTTCCTTGAAGAAGGATTTTCTTTGACTGTAGTAAAACAACCTACTGTATTTCAGTACAGTACCTCCATTCCAAGTGGAAAACAGTATTTAGGGACTAGTTCTAAATGTGAAAATAACACTCACACTACTATAGTAGTTATGTTGAGGAGGAAATTTTTTTTGCCTACAATTTGCTTTTATTTGTGGAATACAGGTATGGGATCTCTTAGCCAAAAATCTCAAGTAAGTTATTAAATGTTTAAACATTAAATAAACCCAATACAATTGTTTTGCCACCAATATGGATTCATGCAGATTATTTAGGATCACAAAGTACTGTTTTATTATTACAGAGAAAAAGGAAATCATTTTTAAAAAATGTAAATAATTTGCTTAAAATGTCCTCTATGGGAGATGTCCTCACCGATATTCTGAGCTTTCTGGATAATGGGTTTTCAGATACGGCACCCCATCCCTGTATAGCTTTTGCTTATTGCTGAATATGCATCCCAGCCTTCCTTTTTATGTTAGGGGCCCTAAATGTATATTCATCATAGAAAAAGCATCTGAATCATGGTTTGTTTTATATATATTGATCAGCCATAAATATTTGATGCATGAATACAGCTGATGATGTTGAATATATTGTCTTTCAGGGAATATAGGCCTATTATACACTTAGGGAGTTATATACTGTATTAAAGTCAGAATTTTTTGAGAAAAAAGATTAGAATTTTTCAGGATTTATTATACCCCGTGGCGAGGATGAAAAAAGTCAGAATCTGAAAATCCGGCATCTCAGACCTGCCGAGGTTGTACATAAGTCAATGGGAGAATCGTGCAATAATCCAAAGATTTTGTGGTTTCCAGGCGGAAAATTCATATGATTCGAATTTTCTTAGGATTTTCATGATTTTTTGAGTTTTTTTCCCCACAATAGAATTTTTCCGTTAAAGGAAAACTATAACCCCAAAATGAATACTTAATCAACAGATAGTTTATATCATATTAAGTGGCATATTAAAGAATCTTATCAAACTGGTATATATATTTAAGTAAATATTTCCCTTTTACATCTCTTGCCTTGAACCACCATTTTGTGATGGTCTTTGTGCTGCCTCAGAGATCACCTGACCAGAAATACTACAACTCTAACTGTAACAGGAAGAAGTGTGGAAGCAAAAGACACAACTCTGTCTGTTAATTGGCTCATGTGACCTAACAAGTATGGTTTGTTGGTATGTTTGTGTGCACAGTGAATCGTACGATCCCAGGGGGTTTGATTACCCAATGGCACATACTACTAGAAAAGTATATTATTATGAAAATGGTTTATTTACTTGAAGCAGGGTTTTACATATGAGCTGTTTTATGCAATATCTTTTTATAGAGACCTATATTGTTTGGGGGGTATAGTTTTCCTTTAAATGTATAGATAAATAAGGGGAAATAGCCTGTGCAGATTTGGTCAGAGTATATTTCAGAAAATAATGAGATATTTTATGATTTTGATACATAACCCCCTGTTGTTGCTTATAACCCCTCAGTAAATAAATAAAAGGAGGTGTAGAAGAATGCTATAATTTACAACAGCTATTATATTCTGCATCACTGTTCTTTAAATAAAGGAAGTATCAAATTTCACATGTACCTGCATGTATGTTAATGTATTACTTTACCATGTAGACTGATATCTTTGTTGTCAAATTAATACTTCACTGTTAAGGCTGAATTCCTGAAGTGCCTGTGTGCTGTAAGAAAGCAATAGTCTGTGAAGTGTGACCCACTTTACCACCACTGATTTGTTATCAAGACTACTAGAGCTTTTATTTGCTTCAAAATATTCTGTTTGAAAAAAGCACCAACCAAACACTAACTTAAGCCTATTCGTTTCAGCAGGAGAAACCATAACCAAAACTATAGTAACATGGTTTAAAATCTTATGCTATAGGGCAGTATTTTAAATCCAACTGATTAATTCAGATGTATTTTTATTTTTATAAGTTTCGCTTGAGCATTATTGTTGGCAAATAATTGTTATTTGAGGTATTCATGATTAGCGGAGGTGGGAATAAAGCAAGCTCAAATCACATTTCTGTTGTGTCCTTGAGACCATTAGATGATTGTTTGACCCACAGACACTGCCTGTAACTCCTCCACCCATGTCCATGCTTTGTAAAGCATTTTACTCTGGATCAATTAGGATTTAGCTAAGCTGTTTGGTGTGAATAATTTACAGTGATATATTGTGGATTTTTCTAAGGCTCCTCTAGGACAACTATGTATGTTGTGACCATAAAAACAATGGTGTGATATACAGATTCATAGAGAAAGCAAAATAAATATCCTAAATATTTTTAACTACCTAGTCTTAGATTAATGAAATGGACTGGAAGCAATCCCATGGTTCCCAGAGCCGGTTCTGTCAATAGGTGCCCCAGACTTGTGCCCAGCTAACTGGATGCTAATTTCATTGTTATGCAATTATTTTTGAATTTTAGGAATAATTCCTGCAATGTAGATAAAAAAAAAACAACAAAATGGTAATCTGTATTCAAAATCATTACCATTTATACTTTTCTCATTGGCAGGAAATGTAATTGTACTAAAAAAAATTTTAATTTACTGATAGTAACCATCAATTTTTGCTTTTGCCAAAATATTCCCAATAGACCATCATATATTTGGCTGTATAGCTGTACTGTACTCAATTTGCAAGTCGAATTATACACTATACCCCAATCCTTCATTTTGCAGACATTCAGAACAAACACTACTAACATAACATACATTACATAGTTTGATTTATATTCCCAGTATGTAAATGTGAATATGTGTTTGTGCATGTGAGAGCGTCCGGTTCAGCCCTGGCTTGCTTGAGATGCTTTTATAAAAACAGCGTTTGGAATAGTTTACATGTTATTAGAAGTGACTGATGGAAAAGGTTATCTATTTTAATATACGTTGAGTAATTATTTTGGATCAGTGTATTGCCTTCTCCATGACAACTGCTGGGAAGTGATGAAAAGCTGCTGAAATGTATTTAAAAAGTGTGGAATTATTGATAATTAAATAAAATTGATCTCTTTTATTTGATGGCCAGCATCACAGTGCAAATTTGTCCCAGTCCAGTATCCCATAGCAACCAGCCATCAGTTACCCTTAATCACACTAGTCAATTTAGAAGATTAGAAACAAATGTTTGATGTTCTTGGTTATTGGATTGACATATGTGCATCTCTCTCTCGCTCTCTCTCTCAATGTAGCAGATTCACTAAAGGACGGGCAGGGATATCTCCAATTCACTAACAGGCGCAGGGACCGTTGCTAACGTTCATTTGCACTCTATCGCCAGGCGACTTTTTGCTCTTGGAGACGATCGTTACTCTGCAATTCAAGTGCGAATTTTACTGAACGTTACCTCTTTCACCAGAGTTGACTTCGCCAGGCCAGACAAAGTGCTAAAAATAAGTTAGATCTTCCTCGATCTTCTGTCACTTAAATCATATCCTGTGTGCCGAAAATGCATTAAAGTTCAAAAAATGCTGGCGAATGTTCCTTTTTTTTAAGCGGGATTGGCTGCAAAAGTGCTAACTTGGACTTTTTTTTAGGTAACCGGTTTTCTCTATACATTTTATAACATATAGAATATTCATTTTACAGTGGGCTCATGTGTAGGGCATTATATTAACTCTCTTGTCTTTATTAAGGTTCCCTGAACATGTGTAATAAAAAATGTAACTTCAAGCATTTGCACCAACATTTATAATAAAGACTTCCATACAACTTTAAATTACCCACCGTATGCAAATTGACCTAAGCGCAAGATCACTAGCGAATTTTCGGTAGGCACAAATGAACGCTAGAGCATCATCGCTATCAAATGCTTGCACTGCCAAAGTAACCCTAGCGAATAGTTGCCAGCGTTCAACACCCGGGACAAAACTTTGTATTTTAGTGAATTAGCATATTCGTAGCGCATTTGTGCCTGGCAAAGTGGTGCGAAGCTGACGCTGGCGAAAATTCGCCCTTTAGGGAATCTGCCCCTATATATATATATATATATATATATATATATATATATATACACTGTTCAAATGACCAGCAACTCCAAGGGTTTCAATGAAAAATTTTTTTTATGTGTTACAGCCAACGTGACGTTTCGGTCCACTCTGGGACCTTTCTCAAATATATATATATTTTTAAAGTAAGAGGAAAATCCCAAATAAATATGGGTCCACTTTTATTATGAGAATTATAATTACTGTGGCAAAGAACTACTGTACCATAACTCCATAAAGACCTGTGACCTCTGTTCATATACACACTTGCCTGAAGGGTTTAATAGGCATAAGCCTGTTTTTGTAAGGTCAGGGTGTGCCCTTTGATATATGAAGGCCAGAAAAACCAACAAAAACCTACAGTGAAATAAAAGTGTATGGTTTCTTTCCATTTTGTAAAGAATAGTGCTTTCCAGCATATTTGCATTTATACATATGCATGGGAGCTGCTTAATAGCTTGTCCTGATGAAGAGCTGACAACAATAGCACCATCTTATCTGTGCCTAAACAGTTTGGCTCTTATATTTTACTGTCCATTTTAGGAAAATAAATGAAAAATATTCCTTTCATAAATATGTCTTTGCTTTAATAGGAAGACATTTCATTCCTTTCACTCTTTGTTACCTGCATGACAGAAGCCTTTTGGAAATCTTGCTAAATCCTTTCAATGTATTTTTTCCCCCTTTCTTTGCAAACATTACTTTATATGGCACGTTATGAATAATGGATTGCAATTATGTTTTAAGTTGAAGTCCAACAAATATAACATTTAGCCTCAAAAGTAGATTACCAGTGCACAGATTGCCCCTCCTATATAACAAATCGTCAGAACAAAGCGGGAAGAGAGGGAGTGATTTATTTGTAATTTAATTATCTAAATCACAAGGATCAAACATGGAGTAGCTTCAGTTTCCCTGTCAGATTTCATATATATGTATAGATTTAAAAGCAAAAAGTATGTTTGGCACAAGCCCTATTCATTGCACTCATGATGAACAAGTGGGTATGCAGCCCCTTTAATCAGCAATAAAACGGTAGTATTAGTATTAGTAAATGAGTTTTAGCCTTCTTTGGTAATTTGCTGCAGTGCTGTTGTTGCTAAGTAAGGGAAAAAGCTGTGGGCAGTGTGATGTTTAATAATGAACTCCTTGTCCTTCAGTATAAATAAATGTCACAAGCTGCTTAAAGCAGTACTGATTTGAACATTAATTACTAGCAATTGCACCTGTAAATGGCTTGGTTGGAATTGGGCTTTGTGTAATTTTATAGCCCCTTCTTTCTGCTGCAGCAAGGATAAAAAAAAGCAAATTTTTATACACTAGTCATCTGATTAGCCTGTTGAAGCACCAGTTTTGTAGTATAAATAGCCGCTGTATCAGGGGATCTACTGACAGTGTGGCATCAGCAAAAGCAAGAGGTATTTTGTATTGGATTGAGGTAGCCTTCAGGAATGAACCTTTTCACTCCAGCCTTCCACCCACAGTTTGCTAGGCTGTAACACAACTGCGTCATTGTATCTTGTCTCTCTCATTCTCTGTTGGTTGCTCACGCGATCCTTCCTGTAGAGTTCCTGGAATAGGCACTGTGTGGCTGCAGGCAGACTGCGTGATCTAAATGCAAGACTGCTGATTTACGGTGCCAATATAAGAAAACCCTGGGTTTCTGTTAGAGCAATTAAACGCTAACTGGGGAAGAATGAAGGCAGGCCACTATTAAAATAAAAAATGTTCTCTTATGATACTTTTCATGGACAGACAGTACAGTTGAGTAGGTGGCAGTTCAGGGAACAATTCACAAATGTAATATTGGCATTTAGCTTGGCCCAATTGATAATCCTTCCCCCATTGCAGCATTTTCCCATAACTGTTCCCACTAAAAGTCATTGCACAGCATCTTTTGAAGTATGGTACATAGAATTGGTGTCTATCCATAAACCTTACACATATTGCACTTGCAAAATGTTGTGTGTCTGTTGAGCAAGGTGTGGGTGTATACATACACAGCCCTCCATTGTATATAGATTTGCAGGGACATAAAATAGTTCTTATGGGTACAATGCACAAATGTATCCCTATAATCCCCTATCCCTATACATCTGTTCAACGTTAGTAGTAAAGAACAGGTATGGGACCCGTTATCCAGAACGCTCAGCACCTGGGGTTTCCGTAATTTGGATGTCCATACCTTAATTCTACAAAAAGATCATTAAAGCATTAATTCTACTCAATAGGATTGTTTTGCCTCCGCAAAAAGATTAATCATATCTTTGTTGAGATCAAGTACAGGTACTGTTGTATTGTTAGAGAGAAAAAAGCAATCATTTTTGAATTTTGTATTAAAATTGAGTCTATGGGAGGTGGTCTTTCTATAATTCGGAGCTTTCAGGGTAACAGGTTTTCAAATAATGGATCCTATACCTGAACAGGGACCTCTGCACACTGAATCTCACTCTCAGTAACATATGCAATTGCAGGTGAATTATCGCTAGGTGAAAAAAACATAGGAGGAGCTAGTTCCATAAATGATTTTGTCCTCAACTTACAGTAAGTGCCTGTGCCCTTAGGAGTGACACATGGTGGGTTTACAAAACCAGTAGTCTACTACACATGCTACCTAGAAACTCAGTATATATCATTTACATGATATAGCTCTAATTCATCTAAACTAAGATCAAATACACGACAACTGTAATGTTTGAATGAGAATGTTCACTATATAAATACATATGGATACCATGCATATTTTGAATATGAGCAACAGATCTTATCTAAAAATATGAATTGCTAATCTATGCCCTATCAATAGTACAACATGATGGATAATATTTCATTGTAAACTCAGGTTGAGCCTTAGGAAACTGTAGAATCCAAAGACAATCTCCCTTTGTAATTTCCCCCAGTGATGCCCCATATGACTTGTCAGGCAAGAAGAACTATAAAGTAGTAGTTGTGGGAAAAGCATGTACTGTACTACCCTGTGTGAATAGGGAAATTGGTTTTTAAGCTCAATTATCTTTGTAAAGTGCTATATAAATAAAGCATACAAGATTAATAATGGCAGGGCATGGTTGACAATATTTGTATTTGGGATGCACTGAATCCACTATTTTGGATTCGGCCGAACCCCCGAATTTTGGATTCGGCCGAATACCAAACCAAATCCTAATTTGCATATGCAAATTAGGGATGGGAAGGGGGAAACATTTTTTACTTCCTTGTTCTGTGACAAAAAGTCACGTGTTTTCCCTCCCCCGCCCATAATTTGCATATGCCAATTAGGATTCAGGTTAGGTTCGGCTGGGTAGAAGGATTCGGCTGCATCCGAATCCTGCTGAAAAAGGCCGAATACTGGCCGAATCCCGAACCGAATCCAGGATTCGGTGCATCCCTAATTTGTATAAATAGGCCATGCTATCTTGAAAATGCCACATTGTCATTAATTTGTGGGATCAGAAGCCAATATGTAATTTTGTTGCTGAAACAGATCTCAGCAAAAAAGTAACAATGGGCTAAACTTTGAAACCTAATGCCTGCGCTTACCTTCAAGCACAGGCTGATTTTGCAAATGAGACCAATAATAGAAGAAAGCAAGACTGTGTCTCAATTGCAGCTTACATTACTCAAGTGCAGTAGTTCTCAATTGTAAAGTTACCCGGAATTCTCTTTTTTTTTTCTTTTTTTTTTTTTTTTAAATATCACCAGTTTAGGCAGAAAAGAGCCCAGATCAGTCATCTCTGCATTGGCAATCAAATCTTACAGTTTGAGAAATAAATCTCAAGTGCTCTAATCTGTGAATTACACTGTCGGCCATATTGAAGTCAGAAATGGAAGTTTTTTACCCTGCTGAGACTCACTGCAGACTGAATCAGCTGAAATTGTCCAGCTAAAGCACTGATCTCAAGGATATTCAGTAAGTAGCTTTAAATTGATACAAACATACACTACACTTCTTTTCTACAAGATTATTTTGCTTTTTTCAGATGAACTGAAAATCATTCTTTGCACGTAAATTCGTTGACAGAGCTGGCAACTGATAGACTGTGTGTGGGGGTATGCACAATATTATATTCTGATTCTTATCGGCTCTGCTTCTTTCATGGGATACTCATCTGCACAGTGGGGTACTAAACAGAACAACTTAACTTCCTGTATATGCAGACTATAGGAAGGGGAATACTTCCTTTAAAACAGACTGTAAAATTGTGCATGTCTCACATGGGATCACGTTTGCTACAAATAAAACAACTGGACTTGCTGAGTAATCAATGAAGACGTTTCACTACTCATCCGAGCAGCTTCTTCAGTTCAACTGACTGGTGTGGGAAATTCTCGGCATATAAACTCTTCCACTAATCCATTTACAATGGCACATTGTAACTCTTCAAAGAGGTGACATCTGAAGAAACTCACAGAGGTGTTGATTCTGTGTAGTTGTGATAGGATTATCCAATGTGTCATGCAACTCCTAGATACAGGTGTTACTTGTGAGAGTTGCATGAATGGATGTGTGAAGTGTTCTGAATCCGCCGGGTACAGATGTTAGAACAGCATTGTATGTAGCAGACAGGTGGTGTCGAAGGCCCCCACCTCTGTTCAGAGATGGTCTCTCCACCTTGACATGAATCGCCTCTTTCACGCCTCGTTCAAACCAGCGGTCTTCTTTATCCAAGATTTGGACCTTGCTGTCTTCAAAGGAGTGTCCCTTGTCTTTTAAGTGTAGAAAGACAGCTGAGTTTTGCCCTGTAGAGTTCTCCCTCCTGTGCTGAGCCATTTGCTTGGAGAGCAGTTGTTTTGTCTCCCCGATGTATAGATCTGTGCACTCCTCGCTACACTGGACTCCGTATACCACATTGCTTTGTTTTTCTTTTGGTGTTTGATCCTTTGGGTGTACCAGTTTTTGCCTCAGTGTGTTGCTAGGTTTGAAAAACACAGGGACATGGTGTTTGTTGAAAATCCTCCTGAGTTTCTCTGACACTCCAGCTACATATGATGACTATGTTTCGCCTACTAAATTTTTTGTTTATGGTCAAAACTCTCAAATTCAAATTGTGAAGTATCCTAAATTGAATTTGAATTTTCGAGATTTATCAAATTCTGGCACTTTAAATATTCAAAATTCGAATATCGAAATTTATCATGTACTGTCTCTTTAAAAAATCAACTACAAGCATTCACCATCTAAAACCAGCCGAATTGCTGTTTTAGCCTATGGGGGACCTCTTAGAACCAATTTGGAGTCAATTGGTGGACTTTGAAAAATCTAAGGTTTTTTTTGGGAAAAAACGTCCAATAGAATTCGATTGAATGCGCTATTCCTTTGATTCGTACGATTAGAATTCCACCCGAAATTCGGATTTCAATGTTTTTTGTTTTTTTTATTTGACCCTTGATAAATATGCCCCTAAGGGTAGAATTGAAAATTCAAAATTTTTTTTATGGTCAAAACTCTCAAATTCGAATTGTGAATTATCCAAACTCAATTTGAATTTCGAGATTTATCAAACTCTGGCCCTTTAAATATTCGAATTTGACTATTCACCACCTATAACCTGCCGAGTTCATGTATAAGTCAATGGGAGAGTTCCAGGGACTAATTACTTATAATAATTAATTAATTATATTATAATGATAATATTTAAATAATTATTAAAAAAAAAAAACAGGGATGTTACTAGCCTTCCTGACATTCGATTTTGTTTTTGGAGAAAAAAACTCGAATTGAGTTTAATCAAATTCGATTCAAAGTCAATTCGAGTTTTTGAGTCGCATTCATGCGAGTTTTAAATATTTAATTTTTTTAATTAAATCACCCCCCAATCAAATTTCGAGTATATTCGGATTTATTAGAGTTAAAAAGAAGAATCACATGAATTCGAAATTCAACCTTTGATAAATGTGCCTCCCTGTAGCCATGGGTCCAAGACAATACATTTGTATACAGTGATCCATAGAAATAGGCTAATTTGTTTGCTCCAGTCTAAAATGGACCTTGCATAAATTGAAAGGTTTGTATGAGATTAGCCCCTCTGTATATACTAAGGGGCCGATTCACTAAATTCGAGTGAAGGATTCGAAGTAAAAAAAGTTCGAATTTCGAAGGTTTTTTTGGGCTACTTCGACAATCGAATGGGCTACTTCGACCTTCGACTACGACTGCGACTTTGAATCAAAGGATTCGTAGTAAAAATCGTTCGACCATTCGATAGTCGAAGTACTGTCTCTTTAAAAAAAACTTTGACCCCCTAGTTCGGCAGATAAAAGCTACCGAAGTCAATGTTAGCCTATGGGGAAGGTCCCCATAGGCTTGCCTAAGTTTTTTTGATCGAAGGATATTCCTTCGATCGTTGGATTAAAATCCTTCGAATTGTTCGATTCGAAGGATTTAATCGTTCGATCGAAGGAATAATCCTTTGATCGTTCGATCAAATTTTCTGCGCTAAATCCTTCGATATTCGAAGACGAAGGATTTCAATTCCTAGTCGAATATCGAGGGTTAATTAACCCTCGATATTCGACCCATAGTGAATCAGCCCCTAAGCATGGACATACCTCATTGTTACATGTGTTACTAACTAACCCAAACTTCCAGTTTTAAAAATAGCCTCAGGCGCTTGCCACCTTGTATCTCCCAAACGAAACTTGAAAGTGGCCCTCGGCACTTAATAAAATATCTTCAGCAGCTGAGAGGATCGGTTTCACCCTAAAGCTCCAGCAACACTTACATGACCTCGCCTAAAGTGAATTAGAAATGAAAGCAGCTCCCTCAGTATTAATGAAACATACGTGAAACATAGATGATCTGTGATTGTGTGTCCATGCACAAAACAAACATGATTATACTGTAGCAAGTATAAACTAACATATGCATATAGCTCAGTACATGTCTTATATATATCTGTATATATATATATATATTGTGAGCCATCATAGTGTTGAAGAAAGATGAGTGGTGCTTGCTACCAAAAGGATTCAAGGAATTTCATTTTCCTTTTAATTTCAGCAAAGTTCAAAGGAAACCTATCATTACTTTCTTATTATCTTGTCTACCTTTGATTCAGCTTGGAAAAAGTGTAATGTACTTTATTCTGTTCTATAATTGCTCTGGTTTTCATTGATGTTCTTTTGATCAATGTTTTACCACCCTTATATCTTCCAGCCTGCCTAATGCAGAACTAAATGTCTTTCCTTGCAGAACCAAATGAAAAAAACAATGGCTGGACAATCTATATAGAGATCCAGCTGCTGGCCCAAACCATTATAATAATAAACTGCTATTGAACTATACAATGCAGCTTGCGCATGTATTATGCCTATATGTGTTATGACTTCATATTAGTGATGGACGAATAAATTCGCCTAGCACGTATTCGCAGCGAATTTCCGCATTAATTTCCGAGTTTCAAGATTTTTCATGAAAATTTCCGATTTTCACGATTTTTTTGTGAAAATGTTCGAATTTCACGTTTTTTTTGTGAAAACTTTGGAATTTCACGTTTTTTGGTGAAACCGTTTGTATGTCACAATTTTTTTGTGAAAACTTTAGAATTTCAATTTTTTTCCATGAACTTTCCGAATTTACAATTTTTCAGTGAATTTTTCAGAGTTTTGCGAATTTTGCTGTAGATTCACAAATTTTTCGGGAGAAATTCGCCCATCACTACTCCATAATATTAATGGTTCTTCACGATGAGGACAGGGAGGTTTTGGAAATCTCTGCTGAATGATAATGTGATAACAAGTTGTATTAATGTCTTTAAAAGTGGCTTGGATAATTTCTTAATACCCAAGGCTATTGTGATCTTAAGATCTACAGTAACAGTAGTCAATACAGGTATGGGACCGGTTTTACAGAATGCTCAGGACCTGGGGCTTTCCAGATAATGGATCTTTACATTTGGATCTTCATACCTTAAGTCTACTAGAAAATCATGTATCATTAAATAAACACAATAGGCTGGGTTTGCTTCCAATAAGGATTAATTTGAATTGAGTACAAGCTACTGTTTTTTTATTTTAGAGAGAAGGAAATCATTTAAAACATTTGGATTATTTGCAGTCTATGGGAGAAGGCCTATACGTAATTCAGAGGTTTACGGATAATGGGTTTCCGGATAATGGATCCCATACCTGTACATTAAAAAAACAACTGGGTTTAATCCAAGCAACATTCTGAGCTGAGAAGTATTTTTTTTATATTAGTCAGTATTTTTTTTTTAATTGTCAGTTTTGACCCAAACTAAATTAGAATTATTAAATTTAAAATGTGAAATTTTTAAATTGCATATATAAATATCAGGTTTGCTAGAAGTAGGGATCATAGCATCAGATATTATGGGGCATATTTATCAAGGGTCGAATTTCGAATTGAAAAAACTTGGAAAATCGAATTCAAAAAGACCAACTGAAATCAAGTTGAAGTTTTTTTTGTCTAATAGGTCAATTTTTGATCGGCCGAATTCGAATCACACGAATCGAAGGAATAGTGCATTCGATCGAATTCTATCCGAAGTTTTAACCCAGAAAAACTTAGATTTTTCAAAGTCCACCAATTAACTCCAGTTAGGTTCTAGGAGGTCCCCCATAGGCTAAAACAGCAATTTGGCAGGTTTTAGATGGCCAATGGTCAAAGTCGAATTTTTAAAGAGACATTACATGATACATTTTGATATTCGAATTATTTAATTTTTTTCAAATTTGAATTGAATTTGGACTATTCCCTAATCGAACTACACAAAAAATAGCTAAAAATTCTAATTTTTTCATTCGAAAATTCACCTCGACCTTTGATAAATCTGCCCCATTATATATTTGAACGTTTAATAAAATAAAGACCATTTGTGACTTCTTAAACTGACTCTAGACATCACATGATGGGGGCTATTTACTAAAGTTCGGTCGGGCTTTTTGGTGCAAAACTATTTAAAAAAATGTCAAACTTGAATATATATAGAATTTGACTATTCGGGATTTATTAAAGGGCTGCAAAAAGTCTGAATCTGAAAATCTGCCATCTCAGACATGCCGAGGTTGTATATAAGTCAATGGGAGAGGTCCCTGTCCTATTTGCAAGTTTCTGTGGTCTGCACTGGAATTAGCTCATAAGTTGTACTTTATACGAAAAACCTCTGAAAAACTTGTAAAATTTTGTGTTTTCACTTGATTTTATTGAGTGTTCCCCAGATCCGATTAAATCGTGGGTTTTTTTTTAATAATAAATAAAGTCAAATCATGGATTCTATTTTGGTTTTTTAAAAAAAAAATCTGAAAAATCTGCATTTTGATAAATAACCCGCTAAGACCAACTTCTCTTTTAGGAAGAAACTTCTGTTCTAGTTGGTTCATAAACAAAAGACTGCAGAGTCACCAGATTTTTAGTAAAAGGCTGCACAAAAAGCTGTGTTTGCAGTAATGAATTGATCTATGACAGCAAGAAAAAGTCAGGACTTAAATTGCAAAACAATTTGTTATGTTGGAACATATTGTATAACGGCAACCGGCAAAGCATGATAAATATACTCACTGAACCCAGTATATAGTGAGGGCATATCCTGACCATGGGGACAGATTGATGAGGAGAGTAATTTGCTAAGAGATGAATAAGACACTTCGCTAGCGAAAAACCTCAGTGCTAGAGACCTTTCACTCCCTTTCACCAGGCGAATTGTCGCTCAGCTGAAGAAGCACCAATCCAATAATTTATCAAAGTTCTATTGTAAAGATAGAGCAGCTACTTTTAAATCACAATCAACATTGCCCTTTCCATGATAATTTTTTCCATGGCGAAAATTCTCTAGCGAGAATATTCCCTACTACTATTACTGTATATGGTGAAAATTTACTGCTGAATATTCACAGAGAATTTATGAAAGGAGAAAATTCGCTACATTTCTTTTGAAAAAGTGAACTTACAGTTTTTACTAAATGTGAGATGTGTTGTAAAAGTTAATCTATTGGCAGATTTATCAAAGGTCGAAGTGAAAATTAGAATTTTCAAATTTCAAATTTTGAATTCAAATTTTCGTGTTTATTTATGGCCAAAACTGTGAAATTCGACTAGGGAATTGTTAAAATTTTGATTCCAGTTTTTTTAAAAATTCAAATTAGATTTTCGAGATTTATCATACACTGGCCATATAAGAAATCGGATTCAACTATTCGGCAACTTAAACCTGCCTAATTGCTGTTTTAGGCTAAGGAAGACATCCTCGGATCAATTTGGAGTTGTTTGCAGATATTCAAGGTTTATTTCGGAGAAGAAACTAGAATCGAGTATTCGATTCGAATTTTCTGGTCGATCCTTTTCACCCAAGTTTGCCAAATTCTTCTTTTTTTTTTAATAAATTGCAGTTGGTTGAATTACAAGTTCATGGGAGTTTTATATAACTCAAATGAACTCGTAATTTGACCTTTGATAAGTCTGCCCCCTAGTGAAGTGAGGTAGACTTTGGTGAAGTTAGATGAAGAGAAAATTCACACTTTAGTAAATTTGCCCCATAGTGTTGACAGTTTAATGAGTAAAACATCAAATTATTCATTTTTCCAAGAAATGGACATTATCTAGTGGAGAGGGCATTATCCTATTCTCAGTATACTGTAAATGTTCTGATCATTATATGTAATGTGAAACCAGGCATGTAGTATTAAAAGGAGAATTAAATACAACTCTAAGGGGCTGATTCACTAAGGGTCGAATATCGAGGATTAATTAACCCTCGATATTCGACTAGGAATTGAAATCTTTCTACTTCGAATATCGAAGTCGAAGGATTTAGCGCAAATACTGCGATCGTACGATCGAAGGATTATTCCTTCGATCGAACGATTAAATCTTTCGAATCGAAGGATTTAAATCCAACGATCGAAGGAATATCCCATGATCAAAAAAAGTTAGCCAAGCCTATGGGGACCTTCCCCATAGGCTAACATTGATTTCGGTAGCTTTTAGATGGCGAACTAGGGGGTCAAAGTTTTTTTTAAAGAGACAGTACTTCGACTATCGAATAGTCGAACGATTTTTAGTTAGAATCCTTCGATTCGAAGTAGCCCAAAAAATACTGTATATACCGAGTATAAGCCGAGTTTTTCAGCATCCAAAATGTGCTGAAAAAGTCTACCTCGGCTTATACTCGGGTCAGCGGTACCGGACCCGAGTAGCTGAGATTGCAGTCACTTTTAATCATTACTATACCAACAGTACACTTGGGGAGAGACTGCAATATCCCACAATGCCCTCTGTTGGTTATATGAAAGAATAACAGTGCGCCCTCTGTTGGTTATATGAAAGAATAACAGTGACTGCAATATCACACAGCGCCATCTGTTGGTTATATGAAAGAATAACAGTGACTGCAATATCACACAGCGCCATCTGTTGGTTGTATGAAAGAATAACAGTGCGCCCTCTGTTGGTTATATGAAAGATTAACAGTGACTGCAATATCACACAGCGCCATCTGTTGGTTGTATGAAAGAATAACAGTGCACCCTCTGTTGTTTATATTAAAGAATAACAGTGACTGCAATATCACACAGCACCCTCTGTTGGTTATATGAAAGAATAACAGTGCGCCCTCTGTTGGTTATATGAAAGAATAACAGTGACTGCAATATCACACAGCACCCTCTGTTGGTTATATGGAAGAATAACAGTGACTGCAATATCACACAGTGCCCTCTGTTGGTTATATGAAAGATTAACAGTGACTGCAATATCACACAGCACCCTCTGTTGGTTATATGAAAGAATAACAGTGACTGCAATATCACACAGCGCCCTCTGTTGGTTATACGAAAGATTAACAGTGATGGCAATATCAAAGAGCAGCCTCTGCACATGGTAGTGGGACAGTGGGACAATGCACACAGTAATCCGTTTGGCAATTCTCTGTCACTATCAACTTTGGCAAGTCCGGTTGATCGCTGGGGGGGTCACTTTGGCAGAATGCGCGCTGCTGGGAGACAGGGCTGTTGTTGTGTCTAGGCTTATACTAGAGTCAATAAGTTTTCCCAGTTTTCGTATGTAAAATTAGGTACCTCGGCTTATACTCGGGTCGGCTTATACTCGAGTATATACGGTACTTCGAAATTCAAAGTTTTTTTACTTCGAATCCTTCCTATTAATTAAAACAGAAATTCAAAGGAAATAGAAATTGGAGATATAGCGACATAATATACACCATGTACTATGTATATCGTTTTATGCACAGTGCTGTAGAAAATGCTTGCGCCTTTAAACAAAAAATTAAAGCACATCATCTGCCTTAAAGGAGAAAGAAAGTCGTCTTGCACTTGGGGGTGCCAAATGTTAGGCACCCCCAAGTGATTGTATTGACTTACCTGAAATCCCGGGACGGTGCTCCTATCAGCAGAAAACTGCACAGACCCGGGGTTCTTACAGTGAGAACCACTGAGCGATCCTTCTCAGTCTTCTTCTTTCTTCGCGCAGCTGTGCATGCGCAGTAGAGCGAAAAGCCGTATGTTAACTAATTTCGTCTATTTCGTTCTACTGCGCATGAATTTGCCCAGAGAAATTTGAAGAAAGAAGAAGCAGGAAGAGCAATGCTCCGTGGTGCTCGCTGGAATATCCCCAGGCCCGTGCAGTTTTCTGCTGATAGGAGCACCAGCCCAGGGTTTCAGGTAAGTAAATCACTTGGGGTGCCTAGCATTTGGCACCCGAAGTGCAAGCCTTTCCTTCTCCTTTTAAGGGGTGGTTCACCTTTTATAAATGTTATAATGTTATAGAACAGCCAATTCTAAGCGACTTTTCAATTGTTTTACATAATTTTTTTTTTTTTTATACATATAGTTTTAGAATTATTTGCCTTTTTCTTCTGACTCTTTGCTGCTTTCAAATGGGCGTCGCTGACTCCCATCTAAAAAACAAATGTAACTAGGGTTGGCACCTTTTGAAACGGTAGAGACCGGGCATGGGGGTGATAGCGATCGGTGATTGGCTGATCACCGTGTCATTCAAGGGAATCCTGTCCGGTTTTCCTTATTTGGAAAGCCGGCCAGTTTTGACCTGGGCAGCTCTTCAAAATACCGGGCTGTCCGGGTGAAACCTGGACTTGTGGCAACCCTATCTGTAAGGCTACAAATGTATTGTTACTTTTTATTACTGATCCTTCTATTCACGCCCTCTCCTATTCATATTTCAGTCTCTTGTTTAAATCAATGCATGGTTGTTAGGGTAATTTGGACCCTAGTTACCAGATTGCTTAAGATGCAAATTGAAGAGCTGCTGCATAAAAAGCTAAATAGCTCAAAAACCTTCAATACTAAAAAATGAAAACCAATTGTCTCACAATATCACTCTCTACATCATACTAAAGTGTATCTCAAAGTTGAACAACCCCTTTAATTATAAAAAAAGGGGGAAAGGTTAAAATAAAATGGGGCACTAGGTGTGTTGTTTATACAAATGGCCTGTAGATGTCACTCAAGCTCAAGACATACTGTGCATACTTTCTATACAGCTTGTTGCGTTAGAGTTCAAGCAACTGTTGTGTAATGGCTGCATGAACCTGCTAATAAAGCACTGTTATATTCTACTCATCCTCGGCTACCAAAACATAACACTAGGCACCACTTTTTGCACTTTACAATTTGTTCTTAAAAGTAGAATATTCTTCCACTGCAACCTTAAGCGTAGAATAAAAATTACATTGCTATAAAGGAAGCAATAGGTCAGTTAGTGGAAGGGAATAGTGTGAGGAGCAACAATCTCCATGAAAATTCAATCATCAGTATCATCAGTCTCAATATGCTACATGCTGCTTCCAAGAAAAATGTTGTTTTTGTACATAGTATATATATATGATTTTAAGTATGAGGACACTGTATGCACATCATATCTGTTCTTAGACAACAACAATTATATCTTGTATTCTGTGTATAACAACTAGTACTGCTGCATTTATGCAAATATTAATAAACCAGGGTTTTAGATTGTAAGCTATTTTGGGCAGGGCACGCTTCACGTTTGTATCGGTTATTGGTTGCTATGTACTGTATGTTGTTCTGTATGTTCTTTGTATAAACCCATTTATTGTACAGCGCTGTGGAATATGTTGGTGCTTTAAAAAACATATTATTATTATTATTAATAATAATAATAATAGATAAAAAGTATCCTATAAAGATGCTGTGCTCTCGCTTTAAGGGAATAATAAGATAAGCCCTACCATTAATTAGGACACATTTCTCTAATGTTTAGCATGAACATTCCTCTTAAAAAGCATATGTGGTATTATTAGTTCTCGCTGTGTCTGACTGTCATGGTTACTATGGCAATATGACCTACATCTGGGTGGCTTTTTTCAGATTACGACTAGACATGAGCAGGTTTGATGCTAAGAATGCAATCCCCTAGGGGCATTACAGATACAGAGTGACATGACATGCTTGGATTTTGCATGCCAAAGCTGTGTTCTATATGTAGATCTATTATTAATCGTATAGTATTTGCAGATTAAAAATGTGTATCTCTAAAGAAAATCAAAAGACCTTTATTGGCAACACACTAAAATGTAATTAAGAGTAAAGAACTGCCAATTCCAGTATGACGTGTAAACTGTGAAAAAAAAAGTTCAATAAAAAAAGGTCACAAATATAGGTTTCGCTGTACAAATCTATGGCAACATTGAAATTTAAATTAGTGTCAAGATGGTGCTATACCCCCTGTTAGATTAAAAAAATATAGCCCCGATCATTCAGCTAATATCTGGCACTGTAGCAAAGAAGTATAATTGTATGTATATGGTTCAAAGTGTTTAGGAAGATACTCTTCATATCATATAACAAAAATAAACCAAGCAATAAAATGCCTCTATTAGTTTTGCAGGCAGATGGTTTTTAATTGCATTTGCCTTATAAACCTTGCAAGGAGCTAATACTGTACATTGATTCTAAAACAATGTAAAATGTATGCTACCCATCTTCCTTAGTACAGGAGTGAACCAAACATTAAAGGGGGCCCGTCACCCAAAAAAAATATTCAAAATCCTATAGTATCACATTAGTCAAGCAAAATGAACTTTAATTACAATATATAAATTATTTGAATCTTGTTTCCTTCAGTCTGGGAATTCATAATTATAGCAAGCAGGCAGGAGCCATTTTGTGGACACTGTTATTAAGACAAGCCTTGTATCATCTCAGAATGTTGTTTGTGCACCAGAATGGAGGACCTGATATCCATCCCCATGCCCTGGCTACACAATTAAACGGTGAAGAGAATGGGGGAATGTGTGAAGAGCAGTGACATCTAGGAAGTGCTGAATGGAAAGTGAAAGTAATTGTCTGCCCCGCCTAATTTGAAAAGGACTTTTGTTATACAGATTTGTGTGTCTGGGTGACAGGTCCACTCTAAGAAGAGACAAGAGAGAATTGAGGAACTGGCAGATGGTTGTTCTTTTTGCTAGAATAATTTATAATGCATTAGTCCACAAGTCATAGCAAATAATGTTATTTGGATTGAGTTAAAGGGATACTGTCATGGGAATTTTTTTTTAAAAAAAGTGAATCAGTTAATAGTGCTGCTCCAGCAGAATTCTGCACTGAAATCCATTTCTCAAAAGAGCAAACAGATTTTTTTATATTCAATTTTGAAATCTGACATGGGGCTAGACATTTTGTCAATTTCCCAGCTGCCCCTGGTCATGTGATTTGTGCCTGCACTTTAGGAGAGAAATGCTTTCTGGCAGGCTGCTGTTTTTCCTTCTCAATGTAAACATGTTTTATTCAAAACGTATCAGTTACTAGTGCTACTCCAGCAGAATTCTGCACTGAAATCCATTTCTCAAAAGAGCAAACAGATTTTTTTATATTCAATTTTGAAATCTGACACGGGGCTAGACATTTTGTCAATTTCCCAGCTGCCCCCAGTCATGTGACTTGTGCCTGCACTTTAGGAGAGAAATGCTTTCTGGCAGGCTGCTGTTTTTCCTTCTCAATGTAACTGAATGTGTCTCAGTGGGACATGGGTTTTCACTATTGAGTGTTGTTCTTAGATCTACCAGGCAGCTGTTATCTTGTGTTAGGGAGCTGTTATCTGTTTACCTTCCCATTGTTCTTTTGTTTGGCTGCTGGGGGGGAAAAGGGAGGAGGGTGATATCACTCTAACTTGCAGTAAAGAGTGATTGAAGTTTATCAGAGCACAAGTCACATGACTTGGGGCAGCTGGAAAATTGACAATATGTCTAGCCCCATGTCAGATTTCAAAATTGAATATAAAAAAATCTGTTTGCTCTTTTGAGAAATGGATTTCAGTGCAGAATTCTGCTGGAGCAGCCCTATTAACTGATTAATTTTGATTTTTTTTTTCCATGACAGTATCCCTTTAATAATAAAATATAAAAATAGCTGTTAGTAACACCTAAATAAAAAAAGGGGCCTCATTTCACTTGTTACATTTGTAGTGAGTTTTATCATTTTGTAATGTGCCTCTATCTTTTATCTGTACCCCCTTTGTTTAAAAAAAATTATAAAAAAGAATTACAAAAAAAAAAGTGTATTGCTATTCTGTCTGCGTGCCAAACAATTATTAGGGCAGAGACCCATGCTCAGATTCGGAGAGATTTAGTTACCTGGCGATAAATCACCTCTTCTTCAGGGCCCGAACTGCCTCCTGCCGGCTAGAATGTAACTCGCCGGTGGGATGGCACTCGGAGCGATTCGTTTTCTGAATTTTATCTTGTGAGGCAACTTCAGGCGACTTCGGAAAACAAAGTGAACCGATTGCCATCCCACCGGCAATTTACATTCTCACCGGCAGGGCTGTTCGGGAACACAGAAAAAGAGGAGATTTGTCACTGGCGACTAATCTCCCTGAATCTGAGCGTGTGTCTCTGCCCTTATGATGCTCACCTGCTGCCTTTCAAGCAGTCTGAGCGTCCGTAAAGTTTTTTGGCATATAAGATTTTAAGTGCTTGCTAGGCACAATGCTTTGGCAACCAGGCAAGCGGATTGAATGACACACTGAAAGGTATGTGAGGCTGAACTGAAAGGCAGGACAAATGGAAGCAGAATAGAAATGCAATTAATTCAAGAACTGTCAAAAAATACAGGCCATTTACAATTTGTTTTTATTTAAGGTTTCTTATAATGTAGAACAATTAGTTTCAGGGTGATCTTTCCCTTTAAGACAGGGGCAATGAATTTCACATTTCCTCCCATTTCTATGATTTTCTGTCCCCTTCTCTGTGTTCATCCTCCCCCTTGTTTCTGGTTGCCTAGCAACCAATATCATCCAATAGCTGTTACTTCCCTGGTATCTGCTTTAAAATGATAGGATCAGCAGAGGGTCATTTCCCCAGCACAGTGTTATTAGTTTGGACTTGGAAAAAACAAACTGGTTGGTGGTGGTCTGCACGATTTGAATTAAATGTTATGTTCAGCTTCCATGTAGTGGCTCTGTATTTGCAACTCCACTGTGTCAGTAAACAAAAACAAAAAAATGAGGAGAACTCCAGCAGATCACTGCAAAATGTATTCCAGGTTGTGGTTAACACAGGAGGGTAGATTTATCAAGGGTCGAATTGAAAAATCTAATTTTTAAATTCAAATTTTGAGCTAATTTTAGGGGCAAATTCATCAAGAGTCGAATTGAAAATTCGACTCTTGATCAAGAGTCGAATTGAAGAGTCGAATTGAAAATTCTAGGTAAAATCAAATTTTGAGCTATTTTTGTGTACTTCGACTTGGGAATAGTCCAAATTCGATTTCAATTTGGAAAAAATTGGAAAATTTGAATATTGAAATTTATCATGTACTGTCTCTTTAAAAATTCAACTTTGACCCATGCCGAAGCTGCCGAATTGCTGTTTTACCCTATAAGGGACCTCCTAGAACCTGTGGACTTTTTTTTATAAATGTTGGTTGGTCTTTTTTGTATGGGAGTCCAAAAAACTCCCATTACTTTGAAATTTGACCCTTGATAAATCTGCCCTTTAGTGTACTTCGACTATAGGAATGGTTCAAATTCGATTTGAATTTGAAAAAAAAATTGAAAATTCGAATGTCGAAATGTACTGTCACTTTAAAAATTTGACTTCACCTATTCGTCATCTAAAACCTGCCAAATTGCTGCTTTAGCCTGTGGGGGACCTCCTAAAACCTATTTGGAGTCATTTGGTGGACTCTGAAAAATCTAAGTTTTTTTTTTTAAATACTTTGAATCGAAAACAATCGAAAACGATCTGAATGATTGAGTACAGCCTATTCACTCAAAGTTAAAATATTTGATTTTTTTTTTATAAATTTCGTTTGGTCTTTTTTTATTCGAATGTCGAGTTGACGAGAGTTTAAAAAAACTCCTATCACCTTGAAATTCGACCGTTGATAAATCTGCCCCCTAAAGTGTATATTCCGTACCCCTCAAACTTTCCTTTATTGTTATAAAAGGAAAAACACTGAGGGGCAGATTTATTAAGGGTCAAATGTGAAAAGGTGAAATTTTTTAATTCGAATTTTGAGTTTATTTTAGTGTAATTCGACTAGGGATTAGTTCAAATTCGATTCAAATTTAAATAGAATTCGAATTTTGAAATTTATTATGTACTGTCGCTTTAAGAATTCGATTTTGACTATTTGCCATCTAAAACCTGCCAAATTTGTGTTTTAGGCTATGAGGGACCTCCTACAATCAATTTGGAGTCGTTTTTTGGGTGAAAAAATTCGAATTGAATACGTTTAGAATTCGATTCCAATTTGCAGCTCGATCCTATTTACCCGCCTTTAAAAAAATTTGATTTTTTTTTATAAATTTCGATTGGTTGTTTTTTTTTCAGAATTTCAAGTTGATGGGAGTTTTTAGAAATCCCCATAAACTTGAAATTCGACCCTTGATAAATCTGCCCCTGAGAAATAATTGACAATTATATCCAAATCATTTGTATAATTATTGTTAAGTATTTGAATGGTCTGCCTATTTCTGCCTGTATAACTCATGTAACTAATGGAAGCAGATTTCTCCGATTTTTGGCACATACATTGTGAAACAGTAATGGCACAAGAAAGGTTAACAGGAATAAACAGAGCAGTGTTATCTTTCTCCACGTGAAATGGGTCGCACTGGCTTCTAATTCCTTGCTGCCATTTAAGGGCATTCTGCACTCCTGCCCTCACTGCAGTTACATAACACAACCTTTGACTGCACCAAATGTGATGCATGATGGGATGTTTCCTATAGCTGGCCATAGATGTAAAAATTTTTAAAAGATCTGATCGTCATCGTGAGACCACGATAATCTCGAAACGATCGTACGAATTGTCCATCAAATAAAAAGACGATTTGCCAGGAAAAGCTGCCTGCTTGTCCCTGCAAACATAGATAGATTGCACTGGGACCCATAAAGATTTTTTAACCTGGCCGATCAATTTTTGGACAGATGTCGGCCGAAAAATCGTAAGATGTACAATCGTTCGAATCCCACTAACTGCACGATAATTTGATGGATAGGTCGGACTTATATTTCTTAACTGTTTGTGTTAGAAAGCTCTGCTCAGTGTGATGCATATTTTGGCTTTCAGGTACATTCAAAAGTTCTGTAACTCCCAACTGTCCCGTTTTCAGCGGGACAGTCCCTCTTTTGACGGCTCAACCCGCAGACCCCTGTTTGTATTTGAACAACTAAAAATAAAAAAGGAAACAATGTTTCTAACTTAATTGCCTTTTGGCAGAGAGCCCAGAACAGCCACAAGGTTCAGATAAGATACTTTTGTAACAATTTTGAGATAAGCAAATAAGTAATTGTAACAATTTAGATAAGGAGGTCCCTTGGGAGAAATTAGACTCACAGCTTAAAGGGCAATTCACCTTCATTAGCTAAACTGTAATAACTGGAAAAAAAAACAGAAATATGTTCAAACTTTCCTAACCTGCTAAATTTTGTAAAATGGACACGGTAATTAGGGGGTGTGGCCACAAAAATGGGCATGGTTGAAAAAATTCACCCCTCTATTTATTTCCAAAATGTTGGGGAATCTAAAAGAAGCTCTTTATATGCTATGCTATCTGCTATTTATATTGACACTATTCACAAAATATTCCCTAGACACAGGGTCAGACTGGGCTCATGGGCCCACAGGCCCAGACCCGCTACCTGTCACTGGTGCCCCGAACCTCCTCCTGGCTCAGCCGCTTTAGGTAAAGGTTATGAGCACACATGCGCGTGGGGGGTACCAGTGTGCGGGGGGTGGGGTGCATGCTTGACAGGTGCAGGGGCCCAGAGGGGGCTTTGTGGTATGGGCGGGAGGGTCAAAGGGGGGCCTTAAGATAGCAGCCTGGTGGGCCCCGGGCCCCCCAGTCCGACCCTGCCTAGACATATGTCTCTTCTGCCTACCCCTAGGTCCTGCAGGACTAGGGCACAACTTAAGGGGGGCGCTAGGCACAAACCTCTTCTGTCTTCCGACCGGCACGCAATTCTGGCAAAAACAATGCATTTTGGGCAGAAAATATAATGATTTGTCTCTGAATTTTGCACTGGTGTATGAGGGTATTTTTGTACTGCACTCATGTATGAAGGTATGAGAACCCTGTTATATATGGGTGCAGCACCTTCACCAAATGGGGACCACAGATGGATTGAAGTAGTTTAGGCCCAAATTGTTGAAGACTTGTGCCATTTAAGGGCTCTTACACACGGCCGTTCCGACCTGCGCTCCCCTGCGTTCCGTTTTTTGGCGTTCAGCCGCAGGGGAGCGCAGGAATAGACGCAAGTAATTATTTGAAATGGGGCTGTACTCACTCAGGCGCGTGTAGGCGCTGAACGCAGGAAAAATGCAGCATGTTGCGTCTGAACCTGCGTTCGGCGCCTACACGCGCCTGAGTGAGTACAGCCCCATTTCAAATAATTACTTGCGTCTATTCCTGCGCTCCCCTGCGGCTGAATGCCAAAAAACGGAACGCAGGGGAGCGCAGGTTGGAACGGCCGTGTGTAAGAGCCCTAAAGGAGATTTAATTAAAAAAAAAAAAGGGAAAGAACCCCTCTTCCACCCGCTAAAAATCCCACAGTGTTAATCTAAATGACACCGCATAAGGTACCACCCTTAATTGATTACACTCCAAGTTTTACCTTAGTACTGGAGTTTGCCCGATTTTATATTAAAGTGCTAGTGCAATTAATAAATAAATAAATAACTAAGTGAGACACAATTGATGGTACCTTAAAAAAATGATATACAATAAAGTGCTGGTATAATAGTTTAATATGCAATTGATTAAAATGTTAACTCAATTGTTGTTTTTAAAGTGCAGTGCTATTGATGAAATAATTCATGAATTTTCAATATATTAATTAATTTCTTATTACTAAAATTCTCTTATTAAAGTGCAGTGCTAACCAATGATTATACCCATATATTGGTAATTCATTAATTAATAAGTAGCAATGTGACCAAATTAATATTTGAGGATAAATTCATTCAAATGGACTCGAAAATAGTAGGAAATAGAAAAAAAGAGAAGGTGGAGTTGTCCCAAAAACTTCTGCCTGTATTGTTACTAATCCTGGGACACAACAACGAGGGAGAAAGGCAGGGTAACCAAGACTGTGGTCTCAATTTTAACTTGCCCTAACTTTAGCTTGTTAAAAAGCTATCAAAAACCACAAATCATTGGTCCCTTATGAATCCCAGTGCGGGACTGCAATAGAAAAGAGAAGAAGGAGATTGAACCAAATACCAATTCCAACTAGAGCCCATCCTGCCCGACAAATTCCGTTTTTTGATTAAAGGCTTTTAAGCTAAAAATATTTAAAAAAAAAAACAGTTTCCACAGCAGTTCTGCCAACGTGCGTTTCACTAAATGGCTTTCTCAAGGCTAATTTAAAGGAGATTTCTCAAGTACAGCAGGGTGGGGTGGTAATTATTCAGTGTTCTTTTAAGGCACAGGGCACATGGGGCATTCATCTCTACTGTCCCCTCTCTGCCTTTTAATCCTCCTATGTTATACAGTAACAGTTTATAATGATAAGGTTTGGGCAAAGAAAAGGTGGAAAAGCAAGCACTCATTTCCTATATCATATTCACCTCTTCAGGTACTGTATTATGAGTGTAGTGATTAATGAGCTGAAAAATGTCCCTGCTCTTTAAATAGGCATAAAATGCAGAAATAAAATGACTTTGCTTTAAAAAAAAAAAAAGCACTAAAATAACCACTGTAAAAGGACAATGTTTTGCTTTTGTGACTGTTCTACAAGTAAGGTTTTGCTTCTCTGCTTCTAGATCTATTACATGGTCTGGAGCTTTAACAACGGGTCACTATTTCACCTCTGCCAAAGGATTCCTGTGGTCATAGGGACAAACAATTTAGTAATCACACAGCACAAACTGTGATTGCTCTGATCTTTATATGTAAGTTGTGGAGACAAATAAGCAATTGTACGGCTGAAGGAACGCAGGGTGGGGGGGGGGGGGGGGCTGTGCTAGATTCCAGTAGAGATTACTGCATTTGTGAGAGTTTTTTTTTGTACACATGAATATCTCCATGTAATTCCAAATGGCAGCCATATGACCTGCTTATGAGTTAACCCCGCTACAGCTAAAGAGAATCGAATTGACACACTTTGAAAAGAAACATATTTCTCAGCCTAAATACATGGATAATCATGCCATAATATTAAACTTACACACAGTAGCATACAGTACATTCCGCAGCTCACCTGCTTAGAATCACAGCCGTGCACCAGAATTCAATTACATGGAGGATGTAAATTCTCTAGGGACAAATATGTGAGCTTCCCCCTCCCTCCTTCCCAGGAGTAACTTGAACTTCATTCTGATTAGTTTTACCTTGTTTCAATACTTGTTTCGCTGCCTGTGTAACAACATTCCAGTTTTAGATCTTGTATATATTATTCATATAAATAATGAAAATGGCAACACTTCTGGTTTACATACTGCTGTACACAGTGCTTTTTAGGCAGCCAGTTTTATAGTACAGTAGGCTCATGTTGCAACAGGAAGAAGGTCGAATGTCTAGGGGATATGGAGAATAAAAATCGATTGTTTTTCTTTAGGGGGATCTACCGTACAGAGCAGAGCTTTCTTTCATCTTCTGGTACTTGCCTAGGGAATCTTGCAAATGCTACAGGACTCACTGGGGTTTATTTAGTAACACTGGGTAGAGTCCCATACCTCCCAACATTTTGGAACTGTTTTTTGTGTCTCAAAATTGTTACAAAGTATCTTATTTACACCTGTTAGCTGTTATATGCTCTCTGCTACAAGCCAATTAAGTTAGAAACTTCGTTTCTTTTTCTGAATGTTCAGTGCAGAGAAAATAGGGACTTTCCAGTACAAATGAGGGACTGCAGGTTGAGCTGTCAAAAGAGGGACAGTTGGGAGGTATGGAGTCCTGCAGCAGATCGGGTACCCACGGGTTACCCGCAAAAACCTGTGGTACCCTGCGGGTTGCGGGTAGAAGTTCCAGATGCAGGTCGGCGGATCTGCAGGTTGCAGGTCGGGCCACGGGTTTTCTCAATATCGATTTTTACTCCTTTTTTCTGATCACGCCTACTTCCGATGATGTCACTTCCGGTTTACAATGACAGCACTTCCTGTTTACTCCTTTCCCCCCGGATCACGCCTACTTCCGACGATGTCACTTCCGGTTTAAAATGACAGCACTTCCTGATTCTTGATGGTCAGCGGGTCCGGGTTGCGGATGAGGTACTTGGGGGTCGGGTAAGAATGCAGGTCTGAGTCGGGTACGAGTTCCAAAAAATGGACACGCGCAGGACTCTAACACTGGGCAAATGTAAACTTGAGGTGGAAATAAGACAATGGTAAACATGCCTGGTTTGCTATAATCCTAAAGCTAGACATCCATGCAGACGGCACAGCCTCACCTTCTGCACATCTATGCCAGATTAGGGGTCATTTCCGATAGACCGCCCAGAAAGCCTGTAATGAGAAAACTGTCCAGTAATGTTTTACTGAATGATAATGACAGCACAGTAAATATTAGGGTAAATAACTTAGTCATTTATTTTCTATTCACTGAAAAGATTTGCATATGATAAAGTTGAAAAATGTATTCTTACAAGGTACATTTCCCCAAACTGTGAGATGGGAAGAGGATTGAGAGGTTCCTGGTGAATTCTGCTTTGCTTCCTACTTTCCTGACCTCCAGTGACCTACTTGCTATATACTGTAGCTATTGCTTTCACCCTGTATATGAATCCTTCTTTGTTCCCACTTCCTTGCTTGAGTGTTGTAGCATTTATCCCTAGTTCTTGCTGTACACTGTGTTCCTGGTCTTGTTTTTAGTTTATGTGTTACAGTGTGTTCCAGTTTATACACTCTTTTCCTATTTTGGGCCTCTGTACTCTGTGCCTATCCTGACTGCAATGTTTAGGGATTCCCCAGTCAGATATATGGGATTTCCCTTACAGCAGCCTCAGCTAAACATCCCTGTAATTTCTATCAAATGCAAAAACTTTCCTAAATAAAAAAATCATATTTTTTTAAAATAAAATGCAAGCCTAGCAAGCAAGGTACAAGTTACTCTGATAGGGATACTGCACTTTCTTATGTCAAATTGTAATGCATCTTGCAATGATTCCTTCTCTGTCTCTAACTTCTATCACTTGGAACCCTAGCAGCATGATATATACTGTAGGTATAGGACCTGTTATCCAGAATGCTCAAGACCTGGGGTTTTCTGCATAACAGATCTTTCCGTTCCGTTAAGATATTCGTACCTTAACTCTACTCGAAAATCATGTAAACATTGGGGGGCCCATTCACTAAGCTCGAGTGAAGGAATAGAGGAAAAAAACTTCGAATTTTGAAAGGTTTTTTTGGCTACTTAGACCTTCGACTTCGAATCGAACTAAAAATCGTTCGACTATTCGATAGTCGAAGTACTGTCTCTTTAAAAAAAACTTCGACCCCCTAGTTCGCCACCTAAAACCTACAGAGGCCAATGTTAGCCTATGGGGAAGGTCCCCATGGGCTTTACAAGGTTTTTTTGATCAAAGGAATTTCGTTCGTTCGATCAATGGATTAAAATCATTCCAATCGTTCGATTCGAAGGATTTAATCGTTTAAACAATTATTACTTTGATCGTTCGATTGAACGAATTGCACTAAATCCTTTGACTTCGATATTCGAAGTCGAAGGATTTCAATTCGGCAGTCGAATATCGAGGGTTAATTAACCCTCGATATTCGACCCTAGGTAAATGTGCCCCTAAATAAACCCAATAGGCTGGTTTTGATTCCAATAAGGATTAATTATATCTTAGTTGGGATCAAGTACAATCTACTGTTTTATTATTATAGACGAAAATAAATCATTTTTAAAAAATGTGATTATTTTATTATAATGGAGTCTATGGGAGACAGCCTTTCGGTAATTTGGAGCATTCTGGATAACCGGGTTCCGGATAATGGATCCCATACCTGTAAATGGAAATTGAGTTAATTGCTTAAGGTAAACTATAAACAGTAATTGCCTATTATACCTTTTATACCTTTATATTTTGTTGGGCTTACCCTACACATTTCACATAATAGAGAGTAATAGGCTTTGGGTGCCTAGTAAAACAAAAAGATGTCCAGGTTTTAGCCCTATGTTCTCTGTACACATATCTTGTGCTGTTTTCCCCCATGATGCCAGTAGGGTTGCCACCTAAAATATCTAGATATACAGGAAGGCCAGTATTTTTTTTTTTCAAAAAAGGTTGCAACCCTAGATGCCTGGAAGCAAAATCATTACTATAAACACACAGTAGAAGCAGGAGACCAGTGTTTGGTTTTAGACTCGGGGCCTCAGACATGGGTCTTTCCTTATAGTCCCTCTAACAGCCCAGGAGATCAGTCAAATCCAGGTCTGTTACAACAGGCTACAGAAATGTATTGTACATGGTCTATTTTCCCAGTATTTAATCACTTTTATTCAGCCTGTTTCATGTGTCTGTGAAAAGAGCTAGAAACAGCTGCCATGCAGGGGAAAGTCAATACAAATACAGCTTGTCAGCTCATCCATCCAGCTTGCTATGCTAAAACCCTCTGCAGATATTCATTCATTTTCATTGTCAAAATGTTACTTTTATTTTGCTATTTGTAAACGAAATAGACATATAGCTTGCACTACGTGTACTTATTACAGTCAGGAAATGTGTAGAACAAAACACTGCTGAGCTGGAATAAAAGTCCAGTGTCTCTTTACAATCTAAATACATTTCCCTTGCTTTCCATAGAAGGAACAGAGCCTTCACTTTCTACTTCTCTTTACACAGACATTGTTTGGATGTCTGCAAACACTCCAGTTTCGTAATTAGAAATAAAAAAAAAACGTATTCTTACAAGCAGAGTTGTCTTCTTTTTTTTTAAGTTGCGTAATATTTATTAAGACTCACATGACTGATGATTAAGCTGTGGGAAAATACTGATGTGATCAAATACAACCCTTTACCCAGGGGAAAGAAAGCTCTAAGCACTTATACAGAGAAGTGGCTTCTGCTTCAGATATTGTGTTCATGGAGTAAAATGTAATATTCTAGTGCATCTGTTGCAGCAGGTTCCCAAACCTTTGCATAACTATAGGAGCATATCATATATAAAATGAGACTTTTAAAAAATCACAAATTTTTCGGAATTTATTAAACCCCGAGGATGGAATAGTCTGAATCAGAAAATCCGGCATCTCAGACCTGTCGAGGTTGCATATAAGTCAATGGGAGAAGTCAGAATGATTTTTTGATGTGCGCTCGGTTTTTGGCAATACCCTGAAGTTTTCGGAGTTTTCGGGTGAAAAATCATGAAAATCGGATGAAAAATCTTTCTTTAATAAATAAGTCCAAAAAACCTGTGCGGATTTGGTCCGAGTTTTTTTCAGAAAATGTTGAGATAAATTCAGACTTTAATAAATAAATACACCTCATAATGTGTCATTAAAAATATAGGTTGCCAGTACATAACCATTATGAGAAGATACATTGATACACAAAGGGGGTTATTTATTAAAGTATGAATGCCAAAAACCCAAAGAATTCGTGTTTTTTTACCCTAAAATCCACATTTTTAGTTGGAAATAAAACTAGGATGGAAAAATGTAGAATCCAAAAATCCAGCATCTCAGAACTGCAGAGGTTGCATATACTGTAAGTCAATGGGAGATGTCCCAAAGATATCTTGATCTGCGCAGGGTTTTGCGGTTTTCGGGCAAAAATCTGAAAAAATTCTGGGTCTTCGTGAGAAAAATCGATCCAAATTTTTCACACATTTTTCAGGTTTTTTTCCCACACACAAAATTTTTTAGGGAAAATGTAAGGATAAATAAGGGGAAAAAACTGTGCGGGTTTGGTTGGAGCAGTTTTCAGAAAATAATGAGATAAATTTGGACTTTGATAAATGGGCCTCAAGGTGTATTCAGACAGATCTGCAAGAGTCATTTTCAGCTGGATCATAAAGGACTTGTAACAACAATATATTTTAATATAATGTATAGATATTGCATGCCAGTGTTTGTTGCATTAGTTCCATTACATGTAGACTGCCATAATGTGCCACACAGGCAGCAGGCCCCTTTCTATTGCAGAAAATATACGCAAATTTCTAAAATGTATAACTGTGTAAATGTAAGGATAATGGTACATCGGTTACTTTTAAGTAATGCCAAAATATGTTGCCCTTACTGGAAATCACCTATAAGCAGGGCCGGAACTAGGGGTAGGCAGAGTAGGTGCACCTAGGGTGCAATCATGGGGAGGGCGCACTTTTAAGGGGAATGTTTTTTCTTTTTTTTTTAAACCCAGGTTTTCTTGGCCTTTAATAGTTTTTCAATTTTATAAACTGCCTGTTCCAACCCCCTCTTGTCCGTGATTCGTACTGCAGGTAAAAGCACTGACTACCTCCCTCTTGGCAGCTGCTGGCACACAGGTACATATTTGGGGCAAATACGATGGATTTTGGCTCCTGCTGGCACAAGTACATATTTGGGGGCAATATTGTGGATTTTTTTGGCTGCTGCTGGCACAGGTATAGATCGGGGGCAATATGAGGGATTGGCTGCTGCTGGCTCAGATACATGGGGCAATATGGTGGCTGCTGGCACAGGTACACAGATGTTTGGGGCAATATGATGGATATTTGGCTGCTGCTGGCACAGGTACAAATTAGGGGCAATATGATGGATGTTTGGCTCCTGCTGACACAGGTACAAATTAGGGGCTATATGACAGATTTTTTTGGCTGCCATTGGCACAGGTACAGATTGGGGGCAATATGATAGGTGCTGGCAAAGGTACATGGGGCAACATGATGGCTGCTGTCATAGGTACAGGGGCAATATGAATGGTAAGGTGGGTAATGGTAATGCAGGACCGGTTGGGGGGGCACTGATTGAAGCCCTTGCCTAGGGTACCAAAATACCTTTGCCCAGCCCTGCCTACAAGACGTTGTCAGTTGCCTCAAAAAGAGGCAGTCCACTTTTCAAAGTTAATATTGCCTGAAATGTATTTCCAAACAATATCTGTGCAAGTCAATGGAGCAGGTTCTGTTTTTTGTCTACTTAAAAATGCAGTGTAAGTATCAACCAAAAGCAATCTGTGTGCACTAAATTATTTTTAGAAGATGTATCAGCTGCTGTCTCTGGGTCTTAAAAAAAAATCTATCGATATAGCGGGCAATATTCAGAGAAGAGCCAGTAGAGATAAAAGTGCATTTTTCAGCACTTATCCACACTGGCGGCACATCTTTCCTTTGAAGCCCACCACAACTGAAGCCTGAATGAAAGATTTTCCCTAACACCTTGGGAGTTGTGCAAACTGGAAAATTGCTTTTCAGGACATAGATGAACAATTGAGTATTATAGGATGCTTTTAGCTTTGATTGCAGTTCCCATTCAACCATCCTCAACAGTACTTGCACTTTACATCAGTTTCTTTTATTCCGAGGGCCAAATCTGAAGCCCCATTTAGTAGCATGGAATCACATTTGCCCTGTGTGATATTTCCAAGCCACCGACCAACAACAAGATATTTTTTTTTAGTAATCAAGCAACACAGGACAGATCATCTCTAACCGCTAAATGGTTGCTTTCGGTTTCTGCACAAATACAGACTGGTATGCGTTTCATGCACATTTAAATACAGTATAACAGAATATATTGCCTCTTGTTCTGTTACCTCTCCTGTGAGATTTAGCTGTCTTCCTCAATGTGATTCTGTAGATAAGAACAAATGTAATCTTGGTCTTACTGGATCTGTTGTTTGTGTCTTGTATATCATAATGAAATCTGTGAAGAGCTCAAGCAAGCAGGAAACCTTTCGGAATCCAGTTTTATCTGGGTTAGTGTAAGGTGGTACAAAGCTTATTTTCTATTGCCGGGCTAAGAATAAATTATTATTATCACACAAAATATTATTGACCCATTGTTAGCTTTGTAAGAGTCAGTCTATTTCAAAAGTGGGGATAGAATTAGTATCAAATAGCTAACATAAGGTTTGGAAAGCTACAAATAAAGGTAAACATCATTTCAATATAATTCTAATACCGGGACAGAGATAGGTATGAATAATGTATTTTGTATTTATTGAAAGTTAACCCTGCCATACTATTCAGCTTAAAGGAGAACTAAACCCCAAACTAATGAAAACCCCTACCCTCCATAGTCCCCCCTCCCTGTCCCCCCCCCCGCACAAGTGCTCATACCTGTAAATGCCCCTAAGTCTTTAAAGGGATACTGTCATGGGAAAAAATTTTTTTCAAAATGAATCAGTTAATAGTGCTGCTCCAGCAGAATTCTGCACTGAAATCCATTTCTCAAAGGAGCAAACAGATTTATTTATATTCAATTTTGAAATCTGACATGGGGCTAGACATATTGTCAATTTCCCAGCTGCCCCAAGTCATGTGACTTGTGCTCTGATAAACTTCAATCACTCTTTACTGCTGTACTGCAAGTTGGAGTGATATCACCCCCCTCCCCAGCAGCCAAACAAAAGAACAATGGGGAGGTAACCAGATAGCAGCTCCCTAACACAAGATAACAGCTACCTGGTAGATTTAAGAACAACAGTAAATAGTAGCAATAGTAGCAATAGTAGCAATAGTAAAAACCCATGTCCCACTGAGACACATTCAGTTACATTGCGAAGGAAAAACAGCAGCCTGCCAGAAAGCATTTCTCTCCTAAAGTGCAGGCACAAGTCACATGACCAGGGGCAGCTGGGAAATTGACAAAATGTCTAGCCCCATGTCAGATTTCAAAATTGAATATAAAAAAATCTTTTCCGATGACAGGATACCTTTAATTACCCCTTGATGCAGAGTCAATGCAGTGAAGCTCACGGGTGCCATATTCACCATTTCAGAAGTCTTCATTAAGTAAGTGGCATATTGGTACATGCGCAGTTGTAGCAATTTTGCAATCCCAAACAACGGTGTATGCGCCGACGGCCACAGAAATTACCAAAGAGACCTGAAGATTCCAGAAGCGGTGAAGATGGCGCCTGTGAGCTACGCTACGCTGACTCTGCATCGAGGGGTATTTAAAGATTTAGGGGCATTTACAGGTATTTTTAATAAGTAGCCTGCTCACCCCTAAATGTATTGCTCTTTAAAGGAGAACTAAAGTTAACTAAATAAATAGGGCAGAAATGTTGTGGTTGTGCTTCTGTACCAGCCCAAGACAACCACAGCCCTTTACCAGTAAAGATCTTTGTCTCCAAAGATGCCCCAGTAGCTCCCCATCTTCTTTTCTGCTGATTCACTGCACATGCTCTGTGCTGCTGTCACTTATTGAGCTTAGGGACCCACTCACAATATACTGAGTATATATAATATAAAGGTCACAATGCAATGCTTATAAATACATAATTGAAATTATTGGTACATGGAAGCTCAGAAGCCAACACAATTAGCATCAGAATTTAATAATCAGCTCTGTATCATCAGCTTATATGACAGGTGAACCTAATTTTCTGCTTGATGAATTGCAACGACCCCTTAGCTTAGCTTCTCAATAGCTGCTAAGAGCCTACTGAGCATGTGCGTGTCACTGACACTTTTCACAAAACCAAGTTGGGAAGTTCCTGTGACAACTTTAAAGGCCTAGAGCATTACTGCAATAAAGATGCAGATCCTTTAAGCTGGTTTAATAATTTCAGTATTTTAGGTTAAGATTTGCCCATTAACTCGGTTTAGTTGGGAGATACAGATTTTGCCTCCTTTGTATGTATGTCACCAGTATGTATGTCACCAGTATGTATGGCACCAGTATGTATGCCACCAGTATGTATGTCACCAGTATGTATGGCACCAGTATGTATGCCACCAGTATGTATGCCACCAGTATGTATGCCACCAGTATGTATGCCACCAGTATGTATGCCACCAGTATGTATGCCACCAGTATGTATGTCACCAGTTCTTCTGACCAGCAGGTCCCACTGTAAAGAATTATGTAGCTCACCATAAGACTTTTTTGACGTGGTGAAATTTCCAGACATTTTTGACTAAAACTTTTTTGCATAGAAAAAGCCACAAATGATGACAGCCTGCCTGGCCTATTGATCAACAATGGATGATTGTCAGGCTGACAGGAGGATAAGGTTAAAAAAATACTGTATAGAAAGGATCGGTTTCAGTGTGAAACTGAGACTGACTAATTCTACAGAATTGACCTGTCAGTCCTTTAAAGCCTAGAGGAATGCTTCAAGGGGAACTATCATGAAAATTTAATATAAGCTTCCTCATACATCAAGTAAGAGACTTTCTAAATACAATCAATTATTTGTTTCTAAAATATTCACTATCCCTCTCTCAGCATCTGTTTCTCTTCATTCTGTCTTCATGCAGCAGTTGGGTGTCAGATATTCATTGACAGTTAGATCCAATATATCTTATAGGGGGGCTTGTTTCATAGCAGATGTTTTAGAGCTCACTCAAATAACTGATTCCACTATTCCAGTACAAACCAAATCTAAAAAAAACTGCCTTCTGAACAAATTCTGGATGTAGAGAGACAGGATTTCTGGTGATTTTAATAGAGTAAGTTCTAATATATCTTCTAGGCAAAAGGAGCCCCCCCATAACATATATTGGATCTAACTGTCAATGAATATCTGACACCCAACTCCTGCATGAAGAGAGAATGAAGAGAAACAGATGCTGAGAGAGGGATAGTAAACACGGTCAAAGAAAGAAAAATAGTTGTAACTCTTATGTAATACAATTCTGTTACTTAAGTAATATGATGTTCATGTAATTGAAAATAGTAGAGTTTGCAGCAAACTGGATTCTTTTTGTAGGCTGAAAAGCAGTACAGGGGTAAAGTGTAACCTACCATTATTTATGGTTTTATTGTTTGGATTTTTCACTACACTACCAAGTACCACAGTTACACTGATCTCTATATATGATATGAGGCCAGGCTAACAAATCCCCAATGCAGTGACCTCATTGAGTTAATGTTTTTAGTAACCTATCATGCCAAGGGGGTGGAGTTATATGGATTTAAAAACCTGTTTGTAATGTGCACTGATTAACACTTGAGAAAGAGCCACTTTAGCTGGAAACATGTTGTGAAAAATAAAAAACCTTGCAGCACATTACTTGCGGTTTTATGTTCCTGTTTGTCCACAAATCTAAAGACTTGGCATAAACTGGAAGACAAAGGGTAGGGCTAAACAAAATGCTTCATTTATGTTTTGATGTCTTCTTTGACTATATATATATATATATATTACAAAACTGATTGAGTTTTAGGGGGTTATTTACTAAAATCCAAACATTATTTTTTTATTTAAACCAGTTCCAATCCACATTTTACCTTATTTATCAATAAATTAACTTAAAAAAATCTGATGCGGGAAAAGACATGAAAAAATCAGAATTGGATAATTTTTTCAGATTTGCCTCCTGATTATCACCGAAAACCACAAATTGTTTGGATTTTTGTGCGAAACCCAGCGCACATCATGATATCTTCCAATTGTAAAAGGGACATCTGCCATTGACTTCTACATGACCTTGGGCAGGTTTGACATAAAATACTTTTTTATTCTGACTTTTAGCAGTGGGTTTAATAAATCTTGAAAAATTTGAGTTTTTTTTTTTTTCCTATGGAAAAATTGTGTTTTCCCCTTTAAAACTCAGACCAGAAAATGGTCTTTAGTAAATAGCCCCCTTAAAGTTATTTTTTATAATTAAAGGGATCCTGTCATCGAAAAACATGTTTTTTTTTCAAAACACATCAGTTAATAGTGCTCCAGCAGAATTCTGCACTGAAATCCATTTCAAGCTTTAAGTTGGTGGGAAGGTTTAATTTCTGGTTCGGCCAGAATAAGGAAACCACTCTCAGTAATATATAATGCTATTGTAAACAATGAGTTGCCCAGGGAGAGTGTTAAGAAAAAACAATGGGAGACTGACTTAAAACTTAAAATAGATGACTTATTGTGGCAGGAAATCATGCTGTCCATGCATAAGGGTTCTATAGCTACAAAGACCCAAGAAACAAATTACAAACTGTTAATGGGATGGTACTATACTATGTTCCCACAAGCAGATAATAGATGTTGGAGATGTCAAGCGAGTGAAGGGAACCCACTTCATATATGGTTCGAATGTGGAAAAATTAAAGAATTTTGGAGAAAGATTCTGGATAATATACAAAAAATAACACCCCTTGGAAAGGTAGTAGACATTGCGGTTTTGGTCTCCTTACATCTTGATCCAAGTAAAAGTGAAATTATTAAAAATCAATTGACAATTTTCATGATACAAGCAGCTAAAGTCTTAATTCCTAAAAAGTGGAAATCCCCTGATATACCGACAATTTTAGAATGGGTTAAAATGATAGAAGAGATAAAAAAACTTGAGGAATTAACTGCATTAAAAAAAGGGAAAATTAAAAATTTTTGGAAAACATGGGCTCCGTGGGGAAAATTAGGGAAAAACCCAATGCTGACCCTTGATACATGATATAAGAAAGATGAAAGAATTGTCCACCATTCAAGTAACGAGATTAGAATATGGATAATCTGCCAGATAGTGATTCTTTTTTTTTTTTTTTTTTTTCTTTCTCTTCGATCCTTATTCGGTTCCACTTTTGTGATCCCTCGAGATGTATACAAATTATGTACAATTTAAGATTATTAAGGCAAGATTACCATTAACCTTTTAATAAGGTAGATTTAATATATGGATGTGAAACGGAATATTGGATTTCTTTCCCCTTCCTTTATGTTGGTTTTGTAACCTTCCCTCCTATTTTCTTTCTGTACCCTTTATAAAAATTTGCTACAAATAAAGAATTTACAAAAAAAAATCCATTTCTCAAAATGCCAGAAATCATTTCTCTCCTAAAGTGCAGGCACAAGTCACATGACCAGGGGCAGCTGGGAAATTGACAATATGTCTAGCCCCATGTCAGATTTCAAAATTGAATATAAAAAAATATGTTTGCTCTTTTGAGAAATGGATTTCAGTGCAAAATTCTGCTGGAGCAGCACTATTAACTGATTCATTTTGAAAAAAAAAAAATTCCCACGACAGTATCCCTTTAATCATTGCATGTCTTCTTACATTTTATTGAATAGCATTGCATTCTGGGGTATTATGCATTAATCTAAAACTGTATTCATCCTGCCATATGTTTTAAGGAGCTGAATGACATTTCTGGTGCTGTTGCCATATATCACTGCATCATATGAAATAATGTGGCTCCTCAGTGGCATAACTAGATGTTACTGAGCCCCACAGCAAATTAATTTTAGTGCCCACAATATATGTTGAAATTGCTCTTTATTTGGGCATCATGGGGCCCCTTATTCCTCCCAGGCCAGGGTCTGCTTCCTTTGTATTTATGCTTCTATGGCTCCTGGTATGATAAAACAGCACATTGTACTTGATAGTAACTACGGTAAGCTTCATAATCAATATTGGTAGCAAAACAATCATATTGGCTTTATTTATATTTAATGTTTTTTAGATTTAAATTAAGGAAAGATCCCTTATCCAGAAAACCCCAGGTTCCAAGTGTTCCAGATAATAGATCCCGTACCTGCATATTAGAAGTCACATTCACCATCTTTGCTAAATTCTAAGACAAAAGGCCAAATGACTAGTATTTTCATATGCTATGCTATGATAAATATAAAGTCTAATCTCAATCTCAACGTACCATATAATGTCCTAAAAAGAGACTTCTGGATCCCTTGGGTAGGCCAAATGCCATAGTAATTCCTTATAGGTTCATATATCACCATACACTTAAGTGCGGCAGCCATGCTTTCATGCGGTGATCCTCAACAAGTGGCTTGTGAGCAACATATTGCTCACCAAGTCCTCTGATGTTGCACCCAGAGGCTTCAAAGCAGGTGCTCATTTTTGAATTTCTCATTTGAAGGCAAGATTTGGAGGCATAAAGACCATGCGTACTTCCAAACAGACTCACCTGTAGGCTGCCAGTCCACATAGGGGCTGCCAAATAACCAATTAAAGCCCTTATTGGGCACCCTCTAGCAACTTTTTTCATGGCTCCCAACTTGGGTTGCCACCTAGGCGGTATTTTACCAGCCTGGTTGGTAAAAATTATGGTGGATCCCAAAGTTCTAAATAGGGGAAAAAGATAAATATATAGGAATTTTTTTCCAGAAAGGGGGGCAACCCTAACCCAACTTTTATAAAATGTAAATGTGGCCCATGGTTAAAAAAGATTGGAGACCCCTGCTCTAGCGGGTAGCATACTGACTTCCACTTGGAAAAGGTATATTGATACTAACAAGGCAAGTCAATCATGGTCTGAATCACATATTGGATCGAAATTAGCTCTTCTCCTACTGGCTAATGCAAAGTAACGTTCCACATACACCTATTTCTCAATATTAGCAGATGTTATTCTGATATTAAGGGTCATGTCACCACATTCTTCAATGGTCAACGTTGAAATGTTCCCCTGTGTTATCACTGGGGTTGCACAAATTATCTGAGAAAATGACCAGCAGATAAGAAAGATATCTGGAAACAGCCCTGAAATCCAGCCTAAATGTCTGTCTAAAGGTCAGGACAATATAACAGGACAAACAGTCAGAGTTAGTTGGAAGTATTCCTGATATTCCGTCACAGCTGGCAGCCACGTAGGTCACACGTTTGTAATATCAGATCTGTATTCAGCCTCCATGTTATTAGTGCATAAATTAAGGAACTTAGGAAACTTGAGCGCATGTGTGACAGGCTCATTTTTACACCAGTGAATTTCACAGTTCTTTCAATGTACTGAGACCCTGAGCTCTATGATTTCCAGGAACAATCACTGGCAAGTGGCAACAAGCCATTAGTTTTACAGATATACAAGATGTGGGGTAAACAATGAGCTTATCAGTACAAACATTCACATGCAGTAGGTCCCTGACTGCGGCATAATGCAGTATAATGCACAATTATATGCTCCATCTGTGGTTAGGAAGGTGGGGAAAAAAAACGCCTACATCTATTACAACCCAATAGTACTACTTATCCTTTGTAGTTTCAAGGTTAATGTTTTGTTAAAAGCTGCCTGATTATGAACTGCAGCATATCTTTTTGAGATGTATAGCTCAACGATGCATCTACTGTATGTTTAGCCAGAGGGACTTGCCTGCATAATACAGTGTATTATTAATACTGGAAACCCTCGAGGGAACCACATTGTGCCACCAGCTGCTATGGGATAATAGCCATGTTGTGAGAGATAGTCATTATACAGTGAATTACTAGCATTACTCCTGCTGGGACTCATTTATAAACCTACAACAAGATGCCAGGCTGTAGAAATTAGTCGATGTTACCTTTACTGCTTTCATATTTGCTTTATATGATTGGTGCAACTGTGATAGTTGGACAATTGATTTGCAAGAAAAAAAGATTCTGTATTGGAGCTTTCACTGCATATAATGACCACATTTACTGGTGTACACATCTAGGGGCACATTTACTTAGCTCGAGTGAAGGATAAGAATAAAAAATACTTTGAATTTTTTTTGGCTACTTCGACCATCGAATTGGCTACTTTGACCTTCGACTACGACTTTGAGTTGAACGATTCAAACTAAAAATCGTTCGACTATTCGACCATTCGATAGTCGAAGTACTGTCTCTTTAAAAAAAACTTCGACCACCTACTTCGCCATCTAAAACCTACCGAGCACCAATGTTAGCCTATGGGGAAGTTCCCCATAGGCTTTCTAAGTAATTTCTGAACGTAAATATTCAAGTCGAAGGATATAACTTCGATGGTCGAATATCGAGGGTTAATTTACCCTCGATATTCGTCCCATAGTAAATGTGCCCCCTAACGTCTATTGCAATTTATGCAATTCAGGTTCAGATTCTGAACTGTTACAATTTTGCAACATTGAGTCGATACATTTCTCAGCAGCATCTCTGGAGTCTTAGCAACTATTGTATCAATTCTAACGGCCGTCATTAATGAAATCCAGAGATTCTGCTCAGCAGGGACAAAGATAAGCAATGTATCAACTAAATGTATCAATTTAGAACAGTTTACAGGGCCGGCGACCCCCCCACCCAGAACTGCTTTAGAAGGTGAAAAATGACACTTTACACGTCAATATTAGAAAAACGGTGACACGTAGAAAATAGAAAGTAATTGGAAAAAGTTGTTATTTCTGGTGATCTATCTGAAAATGACTAGTTGTTTTAAGGTGAACAACCCCTTTAAACATTTTAACTCAAAACAAACTTTGTCAGTGTAGGGGGCCTGCATTGATTCTCACTGGGTATACTGTAATTCATCTTCTCTGGATTGTAAATGGAAAGCAATGTGGGTTCTACTTACATTTCATCTTCATAATGTTCTGTATTCTGATATCTTATTGGTTGAAAAAATTCCTCCAAGACATGACATCAGCAGGTGTGTGATTTCTAGGGAATAACATATAAAAATTGCAGCTCGTCTGCTTCTTAATGGCCAATTTACTGACCCAGTCAAGAAGGTGACAATATGCATGCTTTCATGTGCACACAACGTAAAGTAGTAGTTGAGCTCATAACTGACTTTACTGATGATAACATTCATGGCACTTTTTAAGGTTCTATTTGGTTGGTTTAAACAAACCACTACCACAGTGGGCTGAAATAGTGTAGACTGTGGGCATCCACTGCAACACTTTTGTCACAATTTGGCCACTGGGATCACAATTTAATTGGCATCTAAGGAAGATCTTTTATTTTACTAATGTAGAAAAAGGTTCCTCCCCATAGATCAGTGGTTTTCAGATTATTTTGGTTCTAGCACCCATTAGCTGACCAAAATTTGGTCAGGATAGCCCATACCTATTAACCTAATAGTCTTATAAATAAATGAAAACATTGCTATATAAACCAATAAAAGGTCCATATGCCAGCCAAATTGACCATCAAACTGGAATTCCAGGTCAGTCTAGTGAAGCATGGGGCTTTTTCTTCATATCATACCCCAGCTGGCTTAAAGTGTGCTCTTAGATCACCTAGGGGTGCCATTTTGGAAGCACTGCTATAAATATTAACGCACTGTAATATAAATATGCATTAGAATAAGATATTATCATTTTATATTGCACCCATTTTAAAAAATAAAAACCTACCTGTATCTGGGAACATGGACACAATTTAGGGGTGGAATGTAGGCTGTTAAATATACTATTGATATAATGAGTTTTATTCCATTGCACACTTACATACTTTACATTTTTGGACAGTTTTTCTCTGTTTTATTATTGCCTTTGCTATTTTACTGCTCTTGATATTGATACAAATATTTTTACAACTGTAACCTTTATTGCAGGGATGGCAGGGATGGCAGTCCTCTAGATCGTTTTGATCCGAACCTTCCAGGATCCCACTAACTGCCAAAAGCTGTCGAGTGCCTTCCAAAATGGGAAAGGTATATATGTCTGCTGTAAACTCAGTCTTTGTCAGTGGGTTGTAAATTTCATTTCTAATTCTCAGTAACAGGATAACATAATGCTAACTGGAGAGCTCAGCGCCATCAAGTGGAAGATATATTTGAGAAGCAGAGTGCTCATGTTTGGGTCGTAGGAATCTTTCCTCTGGTACAGTTTACAAAACAATGGGGCAGATTTACTAAACGGGGAAGTGGACGTCTCTAGCAAAAATTAGCCAGAAATACCATCAGCAGAAACGTTGCCAATTTACTAACAGGCGTAGAGGACAATTCACTAGCGAAAGAGTACATCACTAGCGTAGTTTAGCGCCCTATCGCCAGGTGCATTTTCGCTCAGGTGAATTCACTAAAGTGCGAATTTTACAAAATGTTACCTTCACCACCTTAGACCTGGAGAACAGATACTATGAAGCTACATCCTCCTCTATCTTATGTCAGTGACATCATATCCTGTATTCCGAAAAGTCTTAAAAATTACAAAAAACACGCTGGCGTTTTTTCATATTTGAAAGCGGGATTGTCTTGAAAAGTTGTATATCTAGTATAGGTCAATCTAAAAACAACTGGACTTGCTGAGTAATCAATGAAGACGTTTCACTACTCATCCGAGCAGCTTCTTCAGTTGAACTGAAGAATGATTACTCAGCAAGTCCAGTTGTTTTTAGATTGACCTATACTAGATATACTATGACCTGGATGAATGAAAATCTTCATAGTCATATTGAAAAGTTGTAACTAATAAAAAATTTTATGTTTACATTTTTTTTACCATTTGAGGGGCATGCCACATTTGTTTTACGGTGGGCTCATGTCTAGGGCATTAGAGGATCTCTTTTGTCTTTATTTTGCTTCCTTGGACATTTGTAATAATAAGGGGCACATTTACTAAGCTCGAGTCAAGGATTAGAATGAAAAAAACTTCGAATTTCGAAGTATTTTTTTGGGTACTTTGACCATCGAATAGGCTACTACGACCTTCGACTTCGAATTAAAAATCGTTCGACTATTTGACCATTCGATAGTCGAAGTACTGTCTCTTTAAAAAATACTTTGACTACATATTTCGGCAGTTTAAACCTACCGAGGTTCAAAGTTTTTTATGATCGAAGAAAAATCCTTTGATCGATCGATTAAAATCGTTTGAAACATTAGATTCAAAGGATTTTATCGTTCGATCAAATGATATTTACTTCGATTGATCGAAGGATTTGCGCTAAATCCTTCAAATTCGTTATTCAAATTTGAAGGATTTAAATTCGAGGGTCGCTTTCGAGGGTTTATTAACCCTTGAAATTCGACCCTTGCTTCGCCAGCATTCAGCTGCCAAGACGTAACCGCATTTTAGTGAATTAGTCATTTTAGTGAATTAGTCATTTTAGTGAATTAGTCATTTTAGTGAATTAGCGTAGTAGTATTTTCGCCTGGCAAAATTCTGCTAAGTGTGGCGAAGCACTTTAGTGAATTTGCCCAAATGAGTTGCTTCTACTAGAAATCCATCAGCCCTTCCATTCTATACTGTGACATTGAACACAGGTATAACTTTTACATTTATCAAGGTATCACAGGGATATACTACATACTATCATTAGAAACTAAAGTTATTTAAGGGCTAAATATCCATCAGTGCAAGAGTATATACTCAAGAATATTTTTCAGAACCTCAAATAGTCAGTATTTATTAAAGAAAAAACCTACGAAAAGTTGCTAGAATAAACTTGGCAAGTAAAAGCTAGTGAGGTTCAATAGCAGTCAATGGGAATTGTCTCAAGAATGTCATTTTTTTTAGCATGGAAAATGAATAGAACAATGTGATTCTCGCGAAAATGTTTGTATATTCCTATATTAGGGTGATATGTAGTAATAGGTAGTTCCCCAGTCCTTATTTGAATTGGACTGGAAGTCTGGCCTACATATAAGTGCTATGCAGCTCTAATAAATCTTACACTTGATTCCACTGACTGAGCTCTCTGATGGATTTCATTATGTTTACAACGGCCATCAAGAGTGTTTACTTTACCACCTTGTTTTTGCAGTCTGTAGAGTGTTGTAGTTGTACAGAAAGACAGTCTACAGCTGCTCAAAATATTGTGCTAGTCCACATCTAAATACACACTAGGGGGCAGATTTACTAAATTCGAGTGAAGGATTCGAATTAAAAAAACTTCGAATTTCGAAGTGTTTTTTGGGCTACTTCGACCATCGAATGGGCTACTTTGACCTTCGACTACGACTATCGAAGGATTCGAACTAAAATCGAACTAAAATCGTTTGACTATTCGACCATTCGATAGGCGAAGTACTGTCTCTTTAAAAAAAAATTCGACCCCCTAGTTCGGCAGCTAAAAGCTACTGAACTCAATGTTAGCCTATGGGGAAGGTCCCCATAGGCTTGCCTAAGTTTTTTTCATCGAAGGATATTCCTTCGATCGTTGGACTAAAATCCTTCGAATCGTTCGATTCGAAGGATTTAATCGTTCGATCGAATGAATAATCCTTCGATCGATCGATTGAATTTCCTGCGATATTCGAAGTCGAAGGATTTAAATTCCTAGTCGAATATCGAGGGTTAATTAACCCTCGATATTGGACCCATAGTAAATCTGCCCCAAAGCATCAGTCCAGCTCCCAGTGGCACATCTGGTCCTACTGCTGTTGCCTGGGGCAAGGGGAGCCAGGATTTCTGAATTTTTGGATTTAAAAAATGGAAACTCAGATGTTAAAGTTACCAGGTAAAAGCTTTTTGCTGCTCCTGCTAAAGTGTCATTGGAGATAAAGTTCTCACCCTTCCTCATGGAAGAAGAGGCTAAAGCAGAACCTGCTGCACTATTGACATTGACAAGGTGCCGTCTGCGATTGCTGCTAAACCTTCCTAATGCATTTGACGCACCCCCTCCTTCTTGATAATATTATCATAACAACTATTTAAGGACTGTCCTATCTGATTGCTTTAAGTAATGCAGCAGAACCTTTTTCAAATATTGTACCAATTTCCTGAAATACTACTACTACAAAAAAAAAAAAATACTAAAGGTATATCAGGTATATAGGTGTTAAGAAAGAGCCTGCGCCTGCATTTGAACATGATATAACTATATGGTTTCTGAGTAGAGAGGTGGTTGAATAAATGCAGCCACTAGTTCTTGCTATGCAGTTCTATTCTAATCTTGGCCACAAATCAGAGCTTCTCTTTAGTCTTGGGTCCCCGGATACATCATAAGTAAACAGAATGGGAGATGTAATTTTGCTTTAGAAACATGCATATTACATACAGCATATTGCATCCTTTATTGGAATAAGAAACAATGGGGCACATTCACTAAAGCACTAAGAGGCTAATGCTAGCACATTTCGTTACTTTGCCGATTTACTAACAGGTGCTGGCGTAAATTCGCTAGCGAAGTGGACCTACTCTAGCGCTACTTCGCACCCTTATGCCAGACGAAATTGCACTATGGCGAAGGGACGTAACTACGCTAATTCACTAACTTGCGCTTTTTACTGAACGTTACCTCTTCAGGCGAAGTGCAATAGAGTAGATAGGGATTGACATTTTTTTCTAAGACCCTTCACTTTTTTAAGGGTGATATAAAGATAAGATTGTAAATTTTTTTGGGGGGTACCCTCCTTCCCCCCCTACATTTCCTAACATATGGCACATAAACTATACAGTGGGCACATGTATAGGGCAAAATAATAACTCTATTTTATTTTATGAAGCTTTCCCAGGCTTGTGTAGTGTAATGTATTTGCTGCTACATATACGTCCATTTTGTACTTTAACTTGGCGCCGTATGCAAATTAGGCATCGCTAGCGTAACTTCGCTTTGCTTGATGAATTAACGCTAGCGGAACTTCGCTACCTTTCACCTCCCTGAGCACAACTTCGGATTTTAGTGAATTAGCGGCATCCTGACGAAGTGCGGCGAAGGCATCGCTAGCGTATTTTCGGCGCTTAGTGAATTTACCCCATTGTTTTATTCCAATATAAGTGATGTGTTTAAAAAACTTTTTTGATTCATTTCTGAACATGTTGTCTAGAGTACAGAAATAAGCTAGCAAATATAAATGCAGTCAAGTAGGCTGGATAATTTCTCTGTTATATTAGCCATAGTTATTGGAATACAACACTTGCAACATTTCAAAATTGCTTTTCAACCGACCACCGGATAAAAAAACGGCTTACATGTCATTCTTTCAGTGTAAACAATTTCCCCAACGAGTGGCAACCATTTTTAGTGTATATTGTGTATATTCTACTTTAATTGTATATACAGTTTGGATGGTTCTGTTTTTATTTTTATTGACTTGTAAATGGCAAATTGTTTGCCTGCACGGACTTGATGAATTTTAGGCCTCTAGTAAGTATCTTTCGACAAACTCATAGCCATCCCACTTAGTATTTTTCTTTTCTTTAGTAATGTTTGAACCTTCGATCCATGGGCACAGGCATTTTACTGAGGACAAAATACTCAGCTGAAGGTTTACGCCTTTAAGAAAACATTTGACATCACGATACCCGATCAAAGTTCAGCACAGTGTTCAGCAGTGCTACAAAACAACGATTAGGGACACATGATATCAGTGCTTGTCAAGAGATAGTTACAGTATAGTATCACTGAGATACACGCTTATATTTTGCATATGCACTAATTTGCTGATGAAAAGTCAAAATATAGTAATACATAAATACACATTATAAACCCAAGTCAGGTGTGAGACTTTACTCTTCAGTTTAAGGGTCAGGGCACATTCTCAGATTCGGGGAGATTAGTCACCTGGCGACAAATCTCCTCTTCTTCAGGGCGACTAATCTCTCGCTGGTTAGAATGTAAATTGCAGCGGGATGGCACTCAGAGCGCTTCGTTTTCCAAAATCGCCCGAACAAGAGTAGATTTGTCACCAGGCTACTAATCTCCCCGAATCCGAGTGTGTGCCCTGACCCTTAGGGTAGGACTACACGGATGATTTTGGAGTGATCCGAAGTGCTGCTCAAAAACACAGGCGTCAAATCGGACGCAAAGGAAATAAGATAAGTGAATGCATTGTCGGATGGTGTAGCAGTATTGATCCTATGTGACACAGCTGTCGGATGCAGATGCATCGCGCATCGATTCGGATCGCTCCAAAATCGTCCGTGTTGTCCTCCTACCCTAAGGGGCCGATTCACGAAGGGTCGAATTTCGAAGTTAAAAATACTTCGAAATTCGACCCTCGAATTGAAATCCTTCGACTTCGAATATCGAAGTCGAAGGATTTAGCGCTAATCCTGCGATCGAACGATCGAAGGATTTTTCGTTCGATCGAACGATTAAATCCTTCGAATCGAACTATTCGAAGGATTTTAATCAAACGATCGAAGGAAAATCCTTCGATCAAAAAAAGGTTAGCAAGCCTATGGGGACCTTCCCCATAGGCTAACATTGACTTCGGTAGCTTTTATCTGCCGAAGTAGGGGGTCGAAGTTTTTTTTAAAGGGCAAGTACTTCGACTATCGAATGGTCGAATAGTCGAACGATTATTACTTCGAATCGTTCGATTTCGTTCGACTTCGATCGAATTCGATCGAATTTAACCAATTCGATGGTCGAAGTACCCAAAAAATACTTCGAAATTCAAAGTATTTTTCATTCGAACCCTTCACTCGAGCTGAGTGAATCGGCCCCTTAAAGTTTGCCTGAAGGCCAGAGCTCCATTAATTATGACACAGTCCAATCCAGTGTCCCTATAAAATCAGTGGCGTCTGGCAGCAGCATGTAGTTCAGTCCTTTTCAGTCTATTTAGCACATCCCATCCCTTTTAAGCCTTACGCTTATCTGATAACTACAGATCTGTATTCAGCAACTGGGTTATAAATAAACAAAGTGCAGGTGCTGGATTATGAACTTGAGTGAAATCTGACAGGCTTGTTTATGCATCTGTGAGCCTCTGCGCAGAGAACCATGACTAACACATTTCCACAAATTACTATAGACTGTGTCCAGTCTATAGTAAAAAAAAAAACAACAACTGCATCTACCACTTCAGATCTCACATATAGTTAAACACTTAAAGGAGAACTAAACCCTTAGAATTAATATGGATAAAAATGGCATATTTTATAAACTGAACTTACTGCACCAACCTAAAGTTTCAGCTTGTCAATAGCAGCAATGATCCAGGACTTCAAACTTGTCACAGGGGGTCACCATCTTGGAAAGTGTCTGTGACACTCACATGCTCAGTGGGCTCTGAGCAGCTGTTGAGAAGCTAAGCTTAGGGCTCGTCACTAATTATCAAGCAGAAAATGAGGTTGGTCTGTAATATAAGCTGATGCTACAAGGCTGACAGTTAAATAGTAGTAATTATCTGTATTAATTACTAATCAGCCATATATTGTGACATTTCAATTCTATGTGTACTGTATATTGTGAGTTGGTCCCTAAGCTCAGTAAGCGACAGCAGCACAGAGCATGTGCAGTGAATCAGCAGAAAAGAAGATGGGGAGCTACTGGGGCATCTTTGGAGGCACATATCTTTACTGCTAAAGTGCTGTGCTTGCCTTGGGCTGGTAAAGAAGCCCAAAACTTAATGTACAATATTTCTAGCCTACTTCTTTGGTAAAGCTTTAGTTCTCCTTTAAAGCAAATGTCTGTATTTACTAATAAGGCACCTTGCCAGTGCGAATGATTGTTGAAGAGCAAATTAGTCAGCTGTACTTGGAATCATTTGGATAAACTGAATATTGTGTGGTGCACAAGTTAAAACCTGGAGCCCCGACGTAACTACCATACAGCAGACCCCACAACTGAAGGGGGGGGGGGTAGGCATTGGGCTCTGCTGAGGATTTTCCTTCTCCTGGCCTTTTGCCTTTAATTCTGCCTTTTATTTTCTGGCTTGGAGGCAAGTTTTAATTGCATATACAGGTAAACCAAGTTTATGGCCAAACAGAGCCACCTTTAGGCTGCCAATCCACATAGGGAAACTGAATAGCCAATCACATCTTTTATTTGGCACACCCCAGGATGTTTTATCATGCTTGTGTTGCTCCTAAACTCCTTTTACATGTGAATGTGGCTCACGGGTGAAAAAAGGTTGGGGACCCCTGCTTTATGCCATGGTTCCAGGAGTGGGCACGGCCATTGCTAATGATTGACAATATTTTCTCCATACATTTATCTGCTGTACTTCACAAATATGGAAGCCTTACTCACAATGTGTTATGATTTTATCATTCTTCACTCCGGAGAATAGTCCCGTTAAAGTTTAACCGATATAGACAATGACTTGTTTACATAAAGTGAAACGTATTAAGGTAACTCATATTTAGAAAGAGCAAATGATAACCTTGATTATTTACTTATCATTTATCCACTTGCTTAGAGGTAAAGTCTGATTAAAAAAATCAGTATAATCTAATAAAGTTAATTAGAGGAAAAGAAAAGCACCCCACTTCTATCATTTACAACACTGGTCTCCAAACGTTGTTATCTTTCCAATTCTAAAAACAAGGACTGCAGGAATTTAAAGAAACAAGAACTATCAACTGTTCAACAACACCAATTCAATAGTAATTGGTGGTCAACCTTTGCTTAACCTAAACATTCTTAATAAAGTGCAATTGTTTCAATTTGCTAATTATCTACTTGCAAAGCAATTGGTTAGTGCCTCCTTATGATGAAATAATTAATTAATAACTATATGAAGTGCATATGTAGGAATTCATTAAAGATTAATAAAATAATTTGCTATCAATCAATAAACATATAAATATAAAGTGCTGTGCCAATAAATTATAGTTAAATTAATTTTCCAGTCGATTGTAATTAGTACTAGTAGAATTAATTGGTGACCATTAAAAATATTGGATAAATTAGTTCCCAATCAGCTCAAATTCATAAGAAATAGTAGGAAAAGGAAATATAGAGAGGTGGAGTTGTCCCGTTAGCTACTACCTATAATTTTTCTATCCCTGGGATCCCACAAACTAAATAAAATAAATAAATAGCAAAGCAATAAACACTTTTACCTCCAGTTCACACAGGGGAATTGCAGTGCTGGGAACTTATCTAATACTATAAATATTCTAGATTATAAATGATCGCTGAATAAACAAGGAGAGGCAGTACCACCTATAAAACAGAAAAGTGCGATATAATAAAATACCGACGGAATCTAAATCATAAAGATCAAACTTTAGAATTTGCAGGTCAGCATGACTCAATGAAATTCACGAACTGGCCGTCATTAATAATAAGCACTTTTATTGCTACACTATAATAATATTCTATGTTAAATCAGGCTGTGAATGCAGAGTTACACCCTTTTTCTTTTCTGTCACTGGGAGTTTTTGCACAGCCGTTGGCCTATCATCTTTTTGCAGGGGTTGTCGCCTTTTGTGTTCCACATGTGTCAGGTGCTTACATGCTCCTCAAATGAGTACAGCCTGATCAGGAAGCATGGCCTGCATTTGTTCCTGCGCCCCCCAGTGGTGGAACTAATGAAGGATTAAATGAAGTAGAGACAAATTCCTATGTGTAAGGGACAGGGCTGGAACTAGGGGTAGGAGGAGGAAGAGGCACATACCTAGGGTGCAATGGCTGGGGGGCGCTGTGCACGTTCTTACTTCAGACCATGGAAGACCTTAAATTCCGGCAGCAATTTTCTGTACTCTTTTGCCCCCCACTCCCTGCTCGTCAACACTTGCGTGTACACACTTGTGCATGTTCGTGCATTGGAGGGGCGGGGAATGGGCACAGACGAGGATGGTTTGCCTAGGGCACTCATCTAGCTTGACCCAACCCTGGTAATTAATGTGGTCTAGTGTAAATTATCTACAGAAAAATATGGGTATAACAAACAGTCACTGATTAATAAGTATAATATATACAAACAGTGTATACTTCTTATATTTGCTATGATACCCCATCCATATGCTTATTATCCTTAGTGATGTTGATTAATACATATGCAGAGTAGGGGCTTTGTTATATTTTTGTTAGACTAGAAACACTCCTAGGAAAAGGGCATGTAGAAAATCCCCCAGGGTTATGGTGTGTGATGTCAAACCTATAAACATGCAAATGTTATGATCCTATATTCTACGATCACTTGCATCAAGCAGTGCATGCACAGTATTTTGACTACTTTGGGTGGACGCAATTGTGCTAAGGGTTCTGGGGATGTGGTGCATTGTGGAGAGGAACATGGCTGATTCTTTAGATTTTTTGTGTTTTACACTTAGGGCCCCTTAGTAAATATAAAAAATAATATATAAATAGTAATGGACGAAGTTCTTTCGAAATTTGCGAAACGGTGAAAAATTCGGGAAACTCGAAAATGAATGTGCGTGCCAAAGTCAATGAGCATCGGAATAGTGTTGACATGCGCAATTTTGACGCAAACAACTTTTCGGATGCACATCCAAAATTGTTTGACGTCTGCGAATTTTCACGGGAGTTTCGCAAATTTATTCTGTGGCGTCAAAATGCAAAAATGAATTCTTAAGCTGCCTTTTCATACCCCAGTTTAATAATCCAAAAATTCCTGCAGTTATCCTTTTATGATATGGGGTGCCAGATCAAGTTACTATCTGGATCTGTTATCCGGAAACCCATTATCCAGAAAGCTCAGAATGATGGAAAGGCCGTCACCATTTTAATTTCCAAATTTATAAAAATGATTTCCTTCTTTCTCTGTAATAATAAAACAGTACCTTGTACTTGAGATATAAGATATAGTTTATCCGGATCAGAAGCAAAAGCAGCATATTGGGTTTATTTAATGTGTACATGATTTTCTAGTATACATAAGGTATTGTATGAAGATCTAAATTACAGAAAGATCTGTTATCTGGAAAACCAAGGTCCCTGGATAACAGGTTTGATACCCGTATATTGAATCCAATGCATTTGCACTCCCATTGGCATTCAAATAAATACTGTATAAACACTATAGAATTACTATACATACCTACATTATACAGGCACACTGGCTTGTTTCATGCTTGCCAGCTCCAATCTCTGTTTTGCTATATAAGATAACAGATGACATCTGGTCAGGCTTTTAGGAAATGACAACTGATAGCGGTGATATTTTAAGCCATAAAGACAATTTTGCATTTCTTGGAAATTTGGGAAGTGATAAAGTCAGCCCCTTTAACAGAGATGCTGCAATGTAATAATATTAAGAAGGGTCTATTAATATTAAACAGTATCGCCGTGGGTTTGAAGATTATATAGATATAAAAAAGTAGACAAATCCCTTAAAAACCATTTCTATCTTTCAGGAGACAGTGCAGATTTCTCTTGTTCTAGATGTAAAAGAAATTAATGAGCCCTGGGGACTTTTAAGTTATTGCAGCCAGTTTCAGTGATTTTGTACTCTGTTTATATTAAGTGCTGTTCATACATTAAATCCTTTTTACCTTTCAGAAGATAGAGAGGATTTCTTTTGCTGGATATCGAAGAAATGAATGAGCCCCAGGGAAGTTATTGTAGCCCGGCAGTTCTGTTAAACAAAATTAATATGGAACAAGAAGAAAATGTAGGAATGGGTGCATGCCCTTTGGTAATCCTGTTTTCCACTTTTAAAAAGCTGCGGGCCTGCGGCAATAAAGCTCTCACTCTCATAGGGATTTCGGAGAATTGAATGTAAAGTGCTTGGTAGCACTGTTTGTGGTCCTGAACATTACAGTTTCATCGTCAGCAATTTGATTATGATTGTCTGGCAGTCCCTAATTAACCTTTAGCCAAAAAAAAGATATAATCAGCATTAAAAATGATTGAATTTAAGCCCCTGCATCATGGTCCTATTAGTAATAATAACTTAAATGCATAGTATTAGACAAATAAACTTTACATAAAAGTGTTGTTTCCAGTGCTTTTCACAAACAATCCTCAAGTTAGATGGTGACTACAAAGCAGTGATTCATTAGCTAATATGAACCAGCCCACTCCCCAACAGCAAGTCTGCAAAGCAGAACAGAGGGTGCCCCTCTCTAAAGTGCATGCTTTTTAAGAAAATAACATTTCACTATACTTCCATGTAGACTGGGAGCAATGTAGTTAAATTACTCCCTACACTGAAGTATAGTGAAATGCTATGTTCTAAAAAAGCATGCATTCTTTCTAGTTAACCGGTTGTCATGTGGTAGTGCCTCAGGTTCTATTCTGTTCTTCTGTTTAAGATGCTGATACTAAAATATAAAGTAAATTTGTACAGGTATGGGATCCGTTATGCTGAAACCTATTATCCAGAAAGCTCAGAATTATAGGAAGGCCATCTCCCGTGGGCTCCCATTATAAAATAATTCATTTTTCTCTGTAATAGTGATGGGTGAATTTGTCCCATTTCCCTTCATCGCGAAATTCGTGAATTTCCTGTGAAATTCGTGAAACGGGCGGAAAAATTTGTGAACCGTCACCAGCGCAAACATTTTTTAGCCGGTGTCGAAACGCAGAAATTCACTGCAAATTCGCCCATCGCTACTCTGTAATAATAAAACAGTACCTTGTACTCGATCCCAAACAAAACAACCTTTTTGGGTTTAACTAATGTTTAAATTATTTTTAGTAGACTAAAGGTATGGAGATCCAATCTCCTTATCTGGAAAACCCCAGGTCCTAAGCTTTATGGATAACAGGTCCCATACTTGTATTATTTTACTGGTCTGTACCACAAAAGTGATTTATGCAATTATATGGAGTAAAGTTTGCCTTGATCCAGTAGCAACCTAACTTGCAGGAGTGTATTTGGTGTATAGCAACCCTGAGGGTGACCCTCGGGTGCCTCTATAGAAAATAAAAAGGTGATTTTAAAAAAAAAACCTCATTCCACCCCCAGATCCTTTAATCCATAGACACATAGGTGGCTGGAGTCAGAGGTCCGGTGCCTAGGGTAGCACTGGGCTAAAATAAGCATCTGCAGCTGTAGCTGGTCTAATGGAGTTTGGTACTGGACAGAGGTTTAAAGTGGACCTGTCACCCAGACACAAAAATCTGTATAATAAAAGTACTTTTCAAATTAAACATGAAATCCAATTTCTATTTTTTATTAAAGCATTCATAGCTGTTGTAAGCTCATTTAAAAATCTCAGCTGTCAATCAAATATTGTCTGCCCCTCCTCTATGCCCTGGGCATAGAGGCGGGGCAGACAATTACTTTCACTTTCCATTCAGCACTTCCTACATGTCACTGCTCTCCCCACATTCCCCCCGTTCTCTTTACCATTTAATTGTGTAACCAGGGCATCGGGATGGACATCGGGTCCCCTATTCTGGTGCACAAATAAGATTTTGAGATGATACAAGGCTTGTCTTAATAACAGTGTCCACAAAATGGCTGCTGCCTGCTTGTTATAATTTTGAAATCCCAGACTGAAGGAAGCAAGATTCAAATAATTTATATAGTGTAATTAAAGTTCATTTTGCTTGACTAATGTGATAAAATAGGATTTTGAATATTTTTTTTGGGTGACGGGTCCCCTTTAATGATAACACAACTCTGGAGGTATTATACAACACTCTAGGGGGGTTATTTATCAAAGTGCGAATTTATTTCAACATGTTCTGCCAACTCAGATTACATCCGCTCGGGCTTTTTCCACTTATATATTATTAGATTTTCTCGAAAATGTGAATTTCACGATTTTTTCCGATTTTCCAGAAAACTCAGAAATCTTCGGGGTATTGCATGAAACCCAGCGCACATCAAAAATCATTGCGACTTCTCCTATTAACTTATATGCAACCTCAACAGGTCTGAGATGCCGGATTTTCTCATTCCGACTTTTTTCATCCTCTGGGTATAATAAATTCCGTAAAATTCGTGATTTTTTTCAAAGTCTGATTTTATACTAAAAAATCACCCATTTTTCATGATTTTTGCATTCAGAGTTTAGTAAATAACTCCCTAGACGTGTGACTTTTCTCTAGTTATCTTTGACCAGACTCTGATCTACATTAGAATACACCACAAGGTTAAAGATAGATAAATAATAGCTATATATTGAAGTTAACCAATACATTTCAAAGATGTATTAGTATAATCTTTACCCTCTAATATCATTTTTTGATTTATGACTGCTGCTGTTATTTATGATGAACTATCTGGAATATTAATGATCCCATATGGAACCATCCACAAGCACAATCAATAACGCTCCAATAAATAAATTCTATGACTGACTCAATCCAATTTTGTGCTAGTAAAGACTTTCACTTTTGTGACCTCCACAGCCCTGGGCCAGCATTTCGAGAGATATTTATGAATAACCATGAAGCAGATCAATTCAAATTGTCATTAATAATATACATGATAAACATTTAAAAAAAAGCAGACTGTTAAAAATTAAATGTCATCATTTTCCAACAGTACCTTTCTGGATTTCATTCCTGTTGTTTGTCATATGGAAGCTAAAACATTGATTTTTAGCCGTATGAGTTATGGGGTGCTCCTATGTATTTGAAATGCTGTTATACAGTACCTTCCAATTTCTTAAAATCTGGTCTTAAAATTAAGACCAATTGCAAATTCTCAGAATATAAATATCTATACCATACTAAAATTTAAAAAGATTGGGTCATAATTTTTATTGTGCAGTTTTAATTAAATGACATGGAGTATTTAAACTTGTATTCTTCAACCAATAAATATATTTTTTAGCTGTAATATTGGTGTGTAGGCAGCCAGCTCGGGTCATTGTGCCTGGTCATGTGCTTTCAGAAAGAGCCAGCATTTCACAATGGAACTGCTTTCAGATAAGCTATTATTTCTCCTGTACAATTTAACTGAAAGAACCCAGATGAGGCTTGGGTGTTTTACTACTGAGTGCTATTCTCATATCTACCAATAGGTGGGACATGGGAACATTTTTAGCAATGCAGGTGCCAGGGAGCTGTTATTTTGTTACCTTCCCATTGTTCTGTTCATATGCTGCTGGGGGGATAGGGATATCACTCCAGCTTGCAGTGCAGCAGTAAAGAGTGACTAAAGTTTATCAGAGCACAAGTCAAATGACTGAGGGCACCTGGGAAACTAACATAGTAACATAGTAAGTTAGGTTGAAAAAAAGTTCAACTTTTTTAACCTGCTTAACTGCCAGTTGATCCAGAGGAAGGCAAAAAAAAAAACCCCATCTGAAGCCTCTCCAATTTGCTTCAGAGGGGGAAAAAAATCCTTCCTGACTCCAATCGGTCTAGTCCCTGGATCAACTTGTACTATGAGCTATCTTCCATAACTCTGTATTCCCTCACTTGCTAAAAAGCCATCAGACCCCTTCTTAAAGCTATCTAATGTATCAGCCTGTACCACTGATTCAGGGAGAGAATTCCACATCTTCACAGCTCTCACTGTAAAAAACCCCTTCCGAATATTTTGGCAGAACCTCTTTTCTTCTAATCGGAATGGGTGACCGCGTGTCAGCTGGAAAGACCTACTGGTAAATAAAGCATTAGAGAGATCATTATATGATCCCCTTATATATTTATGCATAGTTATCACGTCACCCCCTTAAGCGCCTCTTCTCCAGCGTGAACATCCCCAATTTGGCCAGTCTTTCCTCATAGCTAAGATGTTCAATACCTTTTACCAGATTAGTTGCCCTTCTCTGGACCCTCTTTAAAACAATACAGCCAAGTTTATCATCTACAAGGACTCCAAGGTCCTTTTCCATAATGGATTTGCCTAGTGCAGTCCCATTAAGGGTATAAGTGGCTTGGATATTTTTACATCCCAGGTGCATGACTTTACGTTTATCAACATTGAATCTCATTTGCCACTGCCCAGATTGCCAGTTTGTCAAGATCCTATAAGAACATGTCTAGGTCCATTTTAAATATAGAAATCAAATATGAAAAAAATCTGCTTTTTTGAAAAATGGATTTCAATGTAAGAATCTACTGGAGGAGTGCAAATAACTGATGCATTTTTATGAAAAAAACAAAGCACATTTTCCTATGACAGAATCCATTTAAATTAAACATTATTGGTGAAATGCACCATGCAAGCAATAGCAGGCAAGAAGATGGCTACCTGAATACATGTAATTGCACTGGGGTACACTAAATAGGATTATTTAACCTAAATAAGACGTTTGCAGTATGCATCATAAGTATATACTGTTCCAGCTTTCATTTGTGGCCTGATGTTTTGTTCACAATCTGGCAATGGACTGACATGGATTCTGTGATTCCGCAGCAAACAAATGCCATCTGCATTGTGTCACACTGGCATGGTAACTGCTTCTGCTGCAGCATGTGTTGAGACTCATTACAATTGTGAACATGCATTCAGTATGATGTATATTTTTTCTGTACAATCCTTTCTCAGACTTGGAAACATTTAGCAATAGCATTGGCTCAAAAACGTCTTTGACTCATTTGCTCTAGGTAAACGAACTGATAAGCAGAACATTCAAATGTTTACAGTGTAGTGTGAGATAGACCTTCCTTGAATAAAAACATGTATTCAGTCTAATAGAAAAACAAAATACATCCCGGATTCTGCAGAAAATAAATGTATATTTATTTCTTTTTATACAGACATACCAGATTCCACAGATTGAAAGCACTGCGTATCTTGACAGCGCTATATAAATAAATGATGATGATGATTAAGAAAAAGCCATGATTTTCTGACTGTGACTCGCATGGTCCATATCACCAACCACCTTAAAGGAATTGTTAAGTATAAAAGTAAAAACATTGTAAATAGATAGGCTGCGCCAAATAAAAAATGTTTCTAATATAGTTAGTTGGCCAAAAATGTAATGTATAAAGTCTGGAGTGACTGGATGTCTAACATAATAGCCAGAACACGACTTCCTGCTTTGCTGACAGTAACCAATCAGTGACTTGATGGGGGTGGTGCACATGGGTCATAACTGTTGCTTTTGAATCTGAGCTGAATGCTGAATGCAAACTCACTGAACAGATATGTCCCATGTGGTCCCCCTTCAAGTCACTGGGGGTCATTTATAAAGTTCGCGCAGCGCATATTTTTCGCAAATGGTTGTATTGCGCATGTTTTTTCCTGAACGCTAATATATTGCACTTCTCTGCCCATCTTTCCAGTTTTTGCGAATTCGCAGTGTGAATATATTTTCGCAAATGGCGCGCAAATGAGACAGGAGTTTGCGCGTGCGCACCCAATGTGCGAGGTTGTTGTGCGCGAAAATAGCGTTGCCAGTAACTTATATTCACAGTTTGCAAAACTGTTTTGCGAATATTTTACCCGCCACCAAAGTTGTGGCGTAATTGAGTCGCAGAGTGTGCGCATAAAGATTTGCAATTTGCGAATTGTGACATATTTAAAAAGCCCCTTTTGACATTCGCATTGTGAACAAAAAATTCGCAATTCTGTATGCACCCTCTTATTCAGCTTTATAAATATAACCATGCGCAGGGCAAATATATTCACTTTGCGAACCAATCTGCCCTGCGCAAAGTTTATAAATGACCCCCACGACTAACTCAAAGTTAGAGAGCTGAAAAGCAGGAAGTAGTGTTCTGTTCTATTCAACATCCAGTCACTCCAGCCTTTATACATTACATTTTTGCCTAACTAACTATATCAGAAACATTTTTTATTTTGCACAGCCTATCTATTTACCCAGTTTTTATTTTTCGCTGAACTGTTCCTTTAAGCTAGCAGGGTCATTCTACCCTTCTCTCGCCTTGTTTCATGTTAAAGTCACTTCCGGTTTGCAGCAACATCACTTCCTGTTTAATGATAGTCGACGGGTTGCGAATCGGGTTGCGGATAAGTCAATTACAGGTCCATGTCGGGTAGCGTATCAAAGAGGGTAAATATGCAAGTTGCGGTTCAGGTCGTGGATTGCGGGTTGTGGGGTTTGGGTCTTATAAATTGGTTCCGCGCAGGACAGAGTATACCAGTACCTAGGACACAAGAATTAGGTAAGCACTGAACACTAAGGGGCAGATTTATAAATAAAAATTCAGAAAATTTATTCGATCTTAGGATTGCCAAATTTGGCGAAAAAGCGTCGAATTCGATATTCGAAGTTTTTCAATTTGATGGCCGAATTTCGACGTTTTTTGTACTTCGAAATTCGACCCTGGATAAATCTGCCCCATAGTGTCTAATTGTCATGACCACTTGTAACTTGTACCTAATGCTCCTTATGTATCACTTCCATGTCTTTTAAACCATTTTTTTCTTATGAAGGCACATTCCGTTTGGGTATTAATTTCCTTGGAAGCTGTTACTAACAAAATATTTTAATACATTCATCTTCTTTTAACCAAATCATTTGTTTATCTTGTCATACAATCTTTATCAACTAAAAAATTCCTGAATGGTATCCAGCCTTCCAAGTCATTTCATACTGTATACAAGGGTGGAACCGGGAAGAGGAAGAAACGTGTTTTATTAAGAAAAAAGATAGAAGTGAAGCAGGTATCACCTTCAAATTAGTTTAATAAAGAATTAAAATGTCAGCATTTCCTGTAGGAACAGATATAAATTAGCATGTCAGGCTTCTTTAGGCCTTAATGAGCCCTGAAATGAAGGAAAACTGAATCCACAGAAATATACAAGAAAAACTCTTTTAGTGGGAGGGGGAAAAGTTCTTTATTAGTTTATTTATTGTTCTTTTTCTCTGTAATAATAAAACTGTACCTTGTACTTGATCCAAACTAAGGTATAATTAATCCTCATTAGAAGCAAAATAAACCTATTAGGTTTATTTAATGTTTACATGATTTTCTAGCAGATGTAAATTATGAAGATCCAAATTACGAAAAGATCCATTTTCCTGAAAACTCCATGTCCAGAGCTTTCTGGATAACAGGTCCCATAGCTGTATAAATGGCCACCAAGACCTAAAGGGAATATAATATAATAATGAATAATAATATTAATAATAATATAATGGGATCAATTATACGGAAAGCTGTTATCCAGAAAGCTCCGAATTATGGAAAGACCATCTCCCATATACTCCATTTTATCCTAATAATCCACATTTTTAAAAATTATCTCCTTTTTCTCTGTAATAATAAAACAGTACCTTGTACTTGATCCCAACTGAGATATAATTAAATTTCATTGGAAGCAAAACCAGCCTATTGAGTTTATTTAATGTTCACATGATTTTCTAGTAGAATTAAGGTCCGTATATAAACTGTATATAAACTAGTTTTCATCACACTTTGTTATAATGATCTTTTTTACATGCCTCATTTTTAGCGATGGGCGAATAAATTCAGCTGGCACGAATTTGCAGCAAATTTCCACGTTTATAAATTTGCAAATCTCCAGCGAAAATTCCGAAAAGTCGCTTGCGACAAAATCGGCGCACGGCAACACTATTCGGACGCCCATTGACTTTAATTCCAGTGTCAGCTTGGACGCGGGAGTCAATTTCCAATTTTCATGAAAATGTTTGATTTTCACAATTTTTTCGTTAAAATGTCTACGATTCACTTTTTTTTCGTGAAACTTTTCTCCGATTTTGCACGTTTTGAGGGAAATTCGCACAATTTTTCAGAGAAGCGGAGAAATTCGCCCATCACTACTCATTTGCAATATAATAGCAAATTATCTAGTAGGTATAAAAAAAAATTCGTTTTTGTGGTACATCTATTGGGAGTAAAGGTGTAAGTTAAAAAAAAAGGAGGAAACTATGTCTTCACAGACTTTTGTATTGTAATGCAGCATTATGCAGCTGTGATACCAAGCCTACTAGGCAAGCCCTCGCCGAGGGAAATGCACATCTGAGACTTAATTAAAAATGTGGCCTCTATAGGATCTTGTCTAATAATAGCAGTAACTGTAACTAAGACACATTAGGGTAAAACTTCATCTGTGTTCAAAACTGAATAATGAGCCTATCTCAGCTTGCAACATTTTTAGTAAATCTAGGGCAGCTTATGGATACATGAAAAATAAAAGCTTCACTCCTTCACTCTCCTTAAGAAACTAGGTTAGGGTGTACTTGAGGGATTTTTATTTTTTTTTTCAAGGTTTTTAATAAAGGGATTTTAAAATAGAGGGAATAAGTTGGAATCTAATTTACTCAAGCAGCACTTTTGAAGTAACTACTGCACTAATGGAAAAAGAACAATAAGCACAATTTGCTGACCTGGTTAAATGAAAATAAGATTTTGTCATTCCTGCTTAGTCATTTTTTTTGTAATTTCCAAATGACTTTGACAGTATAACTGAAAAAGGTTTGATGGGAAATGCTGAACATTCATTCTTACTTCTAAATGGAATAGGAAGGGAACAATGTACAGGCTGTTAAAAAAATTGAGACGCTTTATTGAGGACAGAGTTGCTGCTTTTGAGTCATGTTCTCAAACCTGCACTTGTCATATCGTAATCTATTATTGAAAAAATGTCAACATACTTCTTTTAAATAAAAATAAAAGGGTGAATATTTCCTAAATTCAGTTGGCGTCATTTCAATAATTTGCCTTCATTTGGCATGTAATATGTGCCCCCTTTGTATGTTCATTCTGGTGGATCGACTTTGGGCTTGTCACCAGTGATGGGCGAATTTATTCACCAGGTGCGAATTTGCGGCGAATTTGCGTGATTCGCAGCTGGTGAATAAATTCGCAAAATGGCCGGCATCCTTTGCACCGGCTTCCATTTTTGGACTCCGGCGCATTTTCACCAGCGAATGTGCACCGGCGTCCAAAAAAAAGGACGCCGGCGTCAAAAAAACAGATGCCGGCGTAAAAAAAACTGTTTCGGGAATTTTTCACCGCGAAACGGCACAAATTTGCCCATTACTACTGGTCACCCAAACTGGTGAGACTTTCTACTACTCATATAATTGCGATATAATATTGATTAAACGTAAAAAAGAACCTTAGGGGCAGATTTATCAAAATGTGAGTTTAGAGCTTAATAAATAAAAACTCACCCATGTTTGATTCCAAACAAGTAAAAGATCCCCAAATAACAGTTTTATCTTTAAAACTGACTCTTTGGTGGGTGGGTTAGAAAAAGACCCTTTCAGTGTTGAACTAGGATAAGTAGGTTACATTAATATCTTATGGGTCAGTGCTCCAAATTCTACATATGTGAACATATGGTTCCCTCTTCCCTGTCAGAAACATGGTACCTTCCATAAAAAGTTATCATGTGCACCAATTGTGGCATATCGATTTAAACTGCACAGATCCTTAAGGCCACATGCTCTGCTGTCACAATGAGTCTCTGCTTTATTCCCAGTCAGTCAGCATCTGGGAATCCAGCCAAACACTGAATTAGTGTTGTTGTCAAACCATACGATACCCCAAATATCTATTAAAAACCATATTAAAGGAGAAGGAAAGGTTAAAACTAAGTAAGCCGCCCTTATCAGAAAGGTTTACCTAAATATACCAGTAGTAATGCTGCTCTGAGTCCCCTTCAAAAGAAACATTGCATTTCTTTCCTTCTATTTTGTACACATGGGCTTCTGCATCAGACTTCCTGCCTTCATCTTAAACCTCCTTGCCCCGGGCGTGAGCATGCTCAGTTTGCTCCTCTTCCCCCCCTTTTCTGCTGTAATCTGAGCCCAGATCTATAAGTGAGCTGGGAGAGACTCAGGCAGGAAGTGATGTCACACCAAGCAAATATGGCAGCTGCTATCCTAAACAAACAGAGAGCTTCTAGAGCTTTTTACTCGGGTATGGTAGAACATTCTACAGAATACAAATAACATTCTAGCTTGCACTATTGAAGCTAAAATGCCTCCATAGCTTTCCTTCTCCTTTAAATAAAATAGATAAACTATCCAACAGAAAGAAAACAACCGTCATGTTAAATTTTTTTTTTGATAAATATTAAATATGGGTAGGGCTGTAGAAAAGTCCCTGCAGACTCTAGTCTGGGAAACAATATTTCCCAAATGGTTTCTCTTCATATCCAGAGAAAGGAGTCGATTTGCAAAGTCAGTTATCAAAAGGTAAATAATACATGAAATAATATTGCCTAGGCTTGACCACAACAACAGAGCTCATGTACAACTGCAAGAGTATTTCATTGTATATATTATGTCCACATAAGCACCGTTTTACATTCATTTCATAAGCACTGATAAGCAATTTTTTTGTGTGAGTCCTTGGTCTTGTACACTTCTTAATGGGTTAAGTATCAGAGTCCGAATTTTTCTCAATATTTTCTGCTTCAAACTCCGATCAAATACGCTCAAGTTTTTTATTATTATATTTACGCATTTATTATTACATTTTCCCAAAAATTTGCTTTGCAGGAAAAAAACGATTTCCCAGATTTTCTCGGATTTTTCCATCCGATTTTCACCATTTTTTTGTGATTTTCACCTGAAAACTCCAAAATTTTTGGGGCATTGCACGAAACCCAGCGCACATCAAAAAATCATTGAGACTTCTCCCATTGACTTATATGAAACCTCAACAGGTCTGAGATGCTGGAGTTTTTGATTCTGACTTTTCCCTCCTCGGGGCTTAATAAATTCCGAAAAATTTGTGATTTTTTTAAAAGTCAGATTTTATAAAAAAATCACGCCAAAATGGATGCAGTTTGTGAATTTGCAAATGTGACACAAGTTGCAGGTAACATTTTTTTGTAAGGGTAGGATTAGCACTCAATGTTAAAACAACTTCACTTGGGATTCTTTTGGTGCAGATCTGCTAGGCCTATTGACCAACTTTGGGCCCTAGTGAGACCAGGCAGGGGAGAGGGTGATGTTGGGGCAGAGTCAATGACTTCAGGGGCAGGATCAGTGGCATGGCAATCAGCAATTGGCCGATCACCTAATCAGTCCTGCCCAGTTTTCCTAATTTGGAAAACTGGGCAGGCAGTTTTGACCTGGACAGCCCTCCTGGAGACCTGAATGTCCCGGTCAAAACCAGGCAGATGACAACCCTATTACAGGCATGGGATCCATTATCTGGAAACCTGATATCCAGAAAACTCCAAATTATGGCTGCATCCAATCGACTTCATTTTATTTTTTTTAAAATGATGTCCTTTTTCTCTGTAATAATAAAACAGTACCTTGCACTTGATACAAACTAAGATATAATTAATCCTTACTGTATAGAGCTAGCGATGGGCAAATTTGTCCCGTTTTGCTTCGCCGGAAAAAATTGCATGCATTTGGACAAATTCGAGAAACGTCGAAAAATTCGAGAATGGCATAGAAGTCAATGGGCGTCAAAATTCCCTCGACAATTTTTATTGCGTGCCTAGTTTGTCCAAATTCATTAAAGTCAATGGGCGTCCAAATAATTTTGACGCTGGGGAATTTTTATGCATGTGACTATTCTTACGCTAGCCAAAATGTTTTAAATGCAGTGGATTTTTTGCTGGCGAATTTTCGCCGCATGTTTCACAAATTTATTCGCCAGCGGAAATTTGCTGTGAATTCGCGCCTGGCTAATTTATTCGTCCATCCCTATATATAGAACAATCTTATTGGGGTTAATGAGTGTTTAGATGAGTCCTTAGTAGACTATAAGGTGGATCCAAATTACAGAAATCCCCAGGTCTTGAGCTTTCTGGATAACAGATCCCATACCTGTATTGACACAACTGGCATGTTCAGGATGGTGGTGGCTGTAGGGTTCCCCGGTGTCCATAGGCTCACTTGCACTCAATTCAGTAGAAAAGGCAGGACAGAAACTCCTATACAGATGTGCAAGGAACATGTTTGGATGCACTTTACCTTTAATTAATAGGATCAATACATGCCATAATTGACTCCATTTTAGCACAAGGCCTTCTACCGTCTCCTGTTGGAAGGTTATTAACTGATACAAAGTAGAACCCCCATTTTAAATTTTTCAGGGACCAGGAAAAAATTATGTAAAATCTGGTTAAATGTAAAATCAGGGAAATGTGTTAAAGTAACTTTTTCTTCAAGTACTGAAAGGATATAAGCAATGGAGTCTGTTTTATTTTGAGATACAATATTTACTGTGTTAATAACAAGGGTTAAGCATTGCAGGGTTAATGTTACACTATGGGGGCATGTGCAAGTCTCAGTCACATACACAAACTAAAGGAATAAGTGATTGGTGCAGGACTGTATAAGAGGCAGACTAATTGGAATTGACCATTTACAGGCAGAACCAGGGCAAAATATACATCTGGTTAGTATTATAAACAAATAATTACATTCATAGAGGAAAAAAAGTTTTTGGGAACAAAATTTTGATGTAAAATCCGGGAAAACAAAAAATCAGGGAAATGCACCCAATGAAATGCATTATCAATTGGTGGGACCACAAATAAAAAATGTAAAATAGGAGAAAACTGCAGGAAAATCAGGATACTTAAAATCGAGGTTTCATTGTTTTAAAATGTGGCAGAGGCAGTCGGTCCCTCCAGTATTCACTTGGTCCATAAAGCCTGACAGCGGGTAGAATGTGACTATTAAAGAGTAGCATGTGATCAGACTGTTTTGGCCATTGTCTTAAATTGGTCAGTGGTCAATTGGTCAGTCTGTACAGCTTCAAAATGCGTTCAGAATCAAGTTACTATATCAGTTTAGCTAATGAGTCAAGGGTCGGACTGGGCTGGCGGGACACCGGGAAAAAAACCCGGTGGGCCCCCGGCTCCAGTGGGCCCCACTGGCCCAGACAGCACCCTGGTTTTCTTCTTTGCGGCAAAAAATAGCAGCATGTGCACTGCAAGTGCGCTCTGACGATTGCTGGCGTGCATGCACTGACACAAGCAGATGTACATGCGCGAGTGTGCGCTTGCGCACACGTGCATTGGGTTGCTGGACAGGAGTCGCTGAGGCAGCATCCCCCTGGGTCCAGAGGAGGGCCCTTAGGCAGAAGCCCCGGTGGACCCTGGGCCCCCACTCCGAGTCTAATCTAATGCAAACATCGGGGTTTGTGCCAGAGGCACTTCTGGTATAGAAATCCATCAGAGCAGTCTTGCAGCACTTTAGTTGCTTGATGTTCATGCTGGACAAAAAGGGAAAGTCACCCCTGTAAATGAAATAACATCTCATAGTTCCATATATGCTTGCTGCTGCAAGCTGATGCAAAGATAGTATATCTGGGAGCATAATATTAAAAGTAGTGATGGGTGAATAAATTCTCCAGGCGCAAATTTGCGATGAATTTCCACATTTTCACTATTTGGACGCCCATTGACTTTAACGCTGGTGTCAATAAATTCGCAAAACTCCCTCGAAAATCCATGTGTCGGAAACTTGCTCGCGTCAAAATCGTCACTTGTCAACACTATTCGGACGCTCATTGACTTTAACGCTGGCGTCAAAATTGATGCAGGCGTCAATTTTCGAGTTTTACTAATTTTTCAAGAGAAATTCGCCCATCACTAATTAAAATTATTTGATTTAGTACTTCATTTGAATTATTACCTCCCCATGAAAGTCCATATTTTTTTTTTCTACTGTGGCCCTGACCAATGAAGAAAAGGCCATTCTTTATGTGAGGGAGACTTCCCAGCAGTCGTCCATTTGCCTGCTTATATATCCCTGTTGTTTGGTTGGACGCTGCAGTAATATAATCAGGGGAATCCATTCAGTGATGTCAGCAATTGCTGGAGCCTGCAGGAAGGCTATGGATAAATGGAATACGTGTCACCGTCAGAAAGGCTGAAGGTGAATATAGGAACATGAAATGAGAGTGAGGAACATCAATGCAGCGTGATTAACCCCAAACCCCTGCATTAGCAGAGATAAGCTTGATGTATAATGCAGATATAAGCATGCGTATGCACTGACTCTTTAATGCTGCATTAAATGGATCCTATTGATACATGAACTCCTTTTTTATTGCAGTTTTACTCAAATACTTTCTGTTGCTTTAGTAAATATAGAGTATTTTATGATTTAGTGGTCATTAAACTTCATGTGAAAGGGTTAACCGCCATATCTCCCAGACTGGCTTAGAAAGGGAAAGACTAGCCCAAGCTATCTCTGCATACACATATATCATTATTATTATTATTATTATTATTATTATTATTATTAATAAACTCCCACCATCTGTTCAGAAGTACAGTCATTAATTCTGCATTATAACGTTGCCTAATATCCTGACTGCAGCCTATCACATTTGTGGCACAGGAAAACACATGGATTATAGGCTACATTAGTTAGTACAACAAGTGGCCTAATCATGATGCTCCGCAGAGAATCGTCAGGGTTCTGTGAAATTTTTCATAATAACTGGATGATCTGATTTTGTGTATGGGTCGGTCTATGGGTCGAGCATGTTGCCTATCGTTATGTAAGATGCATACCCCCCCAACATTTTGGAAACAGAAAGAGGGACAAAAAGATTTGCCGCAGTAACACACCCCTTAATTACCATGTCCATTTTACAAAATTTGGTAGGTTATGAATTGCCCTTTAAGCTGTGAGTCGTCGTATTTATCTTATCTAAAACTGTTACAAAAGTATTTTACGTATGTATTCTGGGCTCTCTGCCAAGAGCCAATTAAGTTAGAAACTTTGTATCTTTCTCTGGCTGTTCAGTGCAGCAGATCAAAGAGAAACTCAGGGAAATAATCAGTACAAATCCGGGACTGTGGGTTGAGCTGTCAAAAGCAGGACGGTCCCTCTCAAAACAGGATAGTTGGGAGGTATGAATAAACATGGAACTCTGTAAATCAGTATTTCTTCCTCTGATTCTGACGACTGATTTAGCAGAAGTCATTTCTTCAGGTGTGTTCATCAGCTGCTGCTGCTACATTGGAGTCAGAACCAGCAGTGCAGACTGTGAATAGACAGATGCTGCTTTCAGTAGCAGTAATATTCATACCTTCCAACATTTTGGAAATTAAAAGAGGGACAAAAAAGTTAGCGCGCACAGCGCATAATTTTTTTTGACCACACCCATTTTTGTGGCCACACACCCCATGTTCATTTTACAAAATTTGGCAGGTTATGAAAGTTTGACCATATTTCTGTGTTTTTGTTTCCAGTTATTACAGTTTTGCTAATGAAGGTGAATTGCCCTTTAAGCTGTGAGTCTAACTTCTCCCAAGAGACCTGTTATTTTATATTGTTACAATTACTTATTTGCTTATCTCAAAATTGTTACAAAAGTATCTTATATGCAGCTGTGTTTGTTCTGGGCTCTCTGCCCAAATCCAATTAAATTAGAAACTTTGTTTCTTTTTCTGGCTGTTCAGTGCAGAGAAAATCAGGAACTTCCAGTAAAAAACAAGGGACTACAGGTTGAGCTGTCAAAAGAGGGACTGTCAGCGGAAAACGGGAGGTATGAAGATGCTAAATGGGTATCACATGGGTATTGTGGCGTCACCCGAATGGATTAAAAATAGGATGTGAATCTTCTTTTCTGCCTCCTACAGCAAAAATGCTGGAGGCATTTCCTTGCAGAAGAATCCGATTCTCTGAAATACACTAATGGAAAAGATATATATATATATATATATATATATATATATATATATATATATATATATACTGTACACACCAGCAATCGACATGTTGAATCTCTGAAGAATTGATATGCTATGCAATAATCTAGGTTAGGGGCCAGATGATTGGCAGGATACAGAAATTAGATTTCTATACTAACACTAGGTATAATAGAGCGCTATGCATTTCCAGCAATCCCTTTAGTCTAAATACCGTGACACAGATAATTTCCCCTCCCGGGTATAGGATTTATTCTCTTTTTCCCCTTTTTTTTCTATTTGCTGTTTGTGCCCTTTCATTCTCATATTCAGAGTCAGTTGGTTGCCAGGCAGCGGGAGGATGATTTTGCAGCCCATTGGGATTATAACTCTGGATAAGATTATTCACAGGCAGCTGCAGTCAGTATATAGGCAAATGTGTGCACATTTCATTACATGGACTAGTTACTGGTGAGGATGTGCACAGGAAAGGGAGAAATAAAAGTACTTACAAGCCTTTTCTGCTTTCAAATAAATGCTAAATGGGATATAAAGTTCTCTACAACTGACACTTTAGCACCCCCTAGTGTCCTAAGTAGGTGTCCCAAACTTAAAGGGGAACTATCATTAAAATAACATCTGTACAGCATTGAAAAGGTAAATAAAGAATGTGGCAATTAGAGGCAACTGAAAATGATACATTATAACAAAGTTATGCCTCATGTAACCCACACTTTATACCTGACTCCATGATCTGTGTCAGTGAAGGAAAAAAATGAGTGACAGGACAGAGTGATTTGCTGTTGTATGATAGGAGGCCACATCTCCAAGAGTTTAAAAGATCATTTCTTTATTTGCAGGCATTTACTGCAGTAAATGTGCAGTAAATGCCTGCAAATAAAGAAATGATCTTTTAAACTAAAGAAACAAGTGCTCTCCGGCTACCTCTTTTAGTATTAGTAACCTTGGCATTCCAACACGGGGATTGCAGCACGTAGAGAAGCACACCCATACGGATGGATACATAAAGGACCCTTTTTATAGTTGCACATCTCCAAGAGCAAACTTGAAGGTAACAGAGCAGGAGTGGAAATGATCCTAAGGATATAATAGCTACATTGTCGCTATTATATATGACTTTTATGATTTTCTGGACAGGGATGTAAACAGCACACATCAATATTACATTCACTTATGTTAAAGGTTTACTTATCCTTTAAAGGCAAAATTGAAAAAAATAGCAGTTTTCACTGTTAAGCGGATGTTCATCTTTAAATTAACTTTTGTGATGGAAAGATTAATATTCTGAGACAATATGCAATCGGTTTTCATTGTTTATTATTGGTGGTTTTTAAGTAATTTAGCTTTTTATGCAGCAGCTCTCCAGTTTGCAATTTCACCAATCCGGTTGCTAGGGTCCAAATTACCCTAGCAACCATGAATGAATAATATAAAGAGACTAGGCTATGAATAGGAAAATGCTCAAATAGAATGACGAGTAATAAAAAGTAGCAATAACTATAAATGTGTAGCAATTCATTTTGTAAGTTATAGAGAAAAAGAACCCCTAATTAACCAATGTGTTAAATTACCATTCCCTAATTAGGTTTACATTCCAATTTCCTTGGAAATTGGAATTTAACCATAATTAGCGAATGGTAATTTAACATATTGGTTAATAAGGGGTTCTTTTTCTCTATGGGTAGTACTTCACAACGCAGCTGTCGGATGCAGATGCAGCGTGTCACCTTTGCATCCGACAGTTGTGTTGCGTCGGATCAATGCTGCAACACCATGCGACAATGCTATCTCTTACCTTATTTTTGTCGCATGCATTTTGTCGCAACGCGTGTCGGATCGCAAAAAAATCGTTCGTGGAGTTCTACCCTATAACTTACAAAACGAATTGGCACAGACACACGTCAGACCCTGGGTTTAATCAAGAGATTTGGAAGTGGTTATTGCAGGCAGATCTAAATCGCACCAAGTTATAAATGTGTAGCCTCACAGAGTATTTGCTTTAAGATGGGGTCAGTGACCTCCATTTGAAAATTGGAAAGATTCAGAAGAAGAAGAAGGCAATTAATTCAAAAACTATAAAAGAGAAAAAATGAAGGCCATGTGAAAAGTTGCTTAGAATTGGCAATTCTACAACATAACAAAAGTTAACCAAAACTGTCCCTTCACGGTTTAGTTGATTAGCGTGAAAGTTCATGGAGGGGAAATTCTGCATGTGTGGCTGCTGCAGAGCTAAAAACCAAGATTATCCCCAAATCACTGACAAAGCACAAATATTATATCACAGATATTTGAACATGTATGCATACAAAATGGCAATTTGTAGTATGAGCACACAAGCTTTGGCTGCTGTTTCCTGAGCTAAATGAAAGCTGGAGGTTCGTACCCCTTGGCTTAGATATTACGGCTGTTAATGGGAAGTGTCCAGGTCCAGCCCCTGGTATTTCAAGGACACAGATTCCCAAACAGGCCCAATAAACAGTGACTGTGTATGGCATCTTGCAGCAGCCCCTCTGGCATCCTTACACTGGAGTGATCTGTACAAGACCATGCATGACAGGACATGAGATGCTGCTGCCAATTACAGCTCAACACTATCTGGCTACAATATGCAGATTTATGACCAAGATTGAAAATGACAACATGAACGTGAAAAGTAATTATAAGGAGCTGATTTAACATCCATCAATATTCATGGTCGGGCAAAATGATTGCAGAAAAGTAGAGTGACTTCCAAAACTCACTCACTCATGTTTTCTGCAATAGGTTTCTTTTTTGCAATACAGCATTTCTTTTTTGCACTTTGATCTCTGCCCTGCAGGATTTTTTTGTACCAGATTTTTTATCAGTGCAGCCAGACCCCCAAACATAAGTCCCCTCTGAATGAGCAATAAGGGACACACTTTTGCAGCCCTTAGTTCTCTTGCAATTCTGCCCTGGCTCTAACTATATGACCCCTATAAAGTCTTCCAAAGTTCATGCTAACCCTTAGTGACTGCGGGCCTATAGACTGATGCACAGTCTAAAGAAGCAACACTCTGCATTAAAACTTCTGGGTTAATGGCCCCTCTGATAGTGATTTGATTCTTCAGGTTTGTGCACTCTTCCGTGTGGCCAATTAAAGGGCAACAATGTTTGTGAGTTTGAACCGTGAAAGCAAAGTGAGTTGCTGGTAAAACGTAGCCCCCGTGTTAAATGTATAATGAAGCAATAGAATTCTTAATGAATCAGATGCAAGTTGAGTGTAGGACTAGTCATATCAGAGATTGACTAGTTGGCCAACTTAAATATATTGCAATATATGGACAAACAATCCCTGTTTTGTTTAAAAGGGGAGGTTATTTTTAGTAGCTGTATGCACAAAATGTCTCGATGTCTTAAAGGAGAACTAAATCCTAAACATGAATATGGCTAAAAATGCCATATTTTTTTATAATGAACTTATTGCACCAGCCTAAAGTTTCAGCTTGTCAATAGCAGCAATGATCCAGGACTTCAAACTTGTCACAGGGGGTCACCATCTTGGAAAGTGTCTCTGAGCAGCTGTTGAGAAGCTAAGCTTAGGGGTTGTCGTAAAATATCAAGCAGAAAATGAGCTTGGCCTGTAATATAAATGAATGCTACAGGGCATCTGTTAATACAGTCAGTCTGTACTGTTCTCTAGCTCTGATTATAAATAAGACCCAAACTGAAGGCAGTTTACTCCTTAATGTGGGAGTTTTTTTATATGGCTGATGTAAAAAAGTAATGATTTTTCCTGGCAAATCTAATTCTCCATGTCTAGTGGTTTAATGGTGTGGGCTGGTTATCTGACATATCACATAGTCAAGGGACAGATTATAATAAAATGATGATGTCATACAGACCATTCTGAACATTGGGGGCTCAGTGGGACAACCCTATTCTAGGTGATACATAGGGCAGCCATAATAGGCATGAATTTCTGAAATGTTTCCAGCAGGGGGGGGCCTGCCTTAATTCCCAGCCATGCAGAACTCAAGTAGTTTTGTTTATGATGATCCCTAAGCAGCCCAGACCACACTGAGCATGTGCACAGTCTTAGTCTTGCAAAGATGTTTAACAAAGTTACAAGATGGTGACCCCCTGTAGCCAACTTTGAAAGCAAAAATGATTTGTTTGATTAGGCTTGTGGTGCAGTAAGTTCATGTTTATATTTAGTATACAAAATACAGCATTTCTAGCCTTATTCTATTTTAGACTTTACAAGGCTTTTAAACACAGATTTCTGAGCATAAATAACCTAAATTACCACTAGATGGCGGTCAAAGCACATTATCGATACTTTGTAGCACTCTAATGTTGGATTGGCACGTAAAATGTGATTTTTGTCTCTTTTATTGGATTTGTGTGGTTTTATTAGTAACGTTTTTTAAGGTGACATAGGGGTCGGTTTACTAAGGGGCTATAAGCAGCGATAGTAGTCTGCGCCACAAAAAATGCCAGAAAATCCACAAGAGCAAGTTTACTAAAGTGCAAGCACTTCTGTCTACCTAGGGTTGGGGTCCTAGCAAAAAATATATATACATAGAAACCCACCTCTTAGTACATAACTAGAGGTGAAGCATATAATTGTAGGGGCAAATGTCATGTATGAATAAACACAATCATTTAAAATACATCTTCCTTTGTTTAGGCCAATTATGAGTTTAGTCATTCTTCTTTTCACATACAAAACAGGAAATACAGGTATGGGATCCATTATCCAGGAAACCCGTTATTCAGAAACTCCAAATTATGGCCCGTCTTCCATAGACTCAATTTTATCAATCCACCTTTTTCAAAATGATTTCCTTTTACTCTGTAATAATGAAACAGTACCTTGTACATGATCTAAACGAAGATATAATTAATCCTTATTGGAAGCAGAACCGGCCTATTGGGGTTATTTAATGTTTAAATGATTTTCTAGTAGATTTTAAGGTCCAAATTACAGAAAATCCGTTATCTGGAAAACAACAGGTCATGAGCATTCTGGATACCTACGTAAAAATTAAACAAGGAACAATGTTACACAACAAAAAGATAAACAATGTAACATACAGAGCTGAAGTCCCCTTTAGTAGGGATGTAGCGAACCGCCGACAGTGTGTTCGCGAACGCCGTTCGCGAACACCGGCAAAAAATGCGAACAGTTCGCGAACAGTTCGCGAACTTCGAACATCCGAAAATCGTTCGATTCGAACGATCGAAGTATTTAATAGTTCGATCGAACGATTTCTGTTCGAATCGAACGATCGAAGCCATTGGATCGAATGATTTCATTCAATCCAATGGCTTTGATCGTTTGATTCGAACGAAAATCGTTCGATTTTAGCGATCGAATGGTCGAATGGTCGAACGATTTTGACGCGAACGCCTATTGGCGAACGTCGCGCGACGTTCGCGAACTTGCGGCGGACGCGAACAGTCGAAGTTCGCGCGAACTAGTTCGCCGGCGAACAGTTCGCTACATCCCTACCCTTTAGTGTCATCTTCGTGGTTTTGATATAGATGAATCTCTTTATAAAGAATTAAGTATCTGCTGTGCTTATGATTTACCTCTGTAGAGGTGAGTGAATCAACCTTCCAGCACCCTGGACAGCAACCTTTCGGGGCAAAAGCTGCATTTCCAGGCAATTTCAGTTTTTTGAAGTTTTGTTTATAAACAACCACCTTTATATAAACTCCATCTGAGGTTAAAACAGAATTAGGATGTTCTTTATTATACTGACAATACATTACTTTTTGTATATAGGGATGGGACCTGTTATCCAGGATCCAGGGATCTTCATCTCTTAAGGCTTCTAAAAAAAAACATTTAAACTTTAATTAAACCCAATAGGACTGTTTTGTCTCCAATAAGGATTAATTATATCTTAGCAGGTGCAGTTTTAATATTGGAAAAAAGGAAATTATTTTTAAAACAGTGAATCTATGGGAGATGCCCTTCCTGTTATTCTGAGTTTTCTGGATATCGGGTTAAATATATAGGCTAGAGTAAGGTTCCCATAACCTACACCAATTACAATGGAGCTCATTTAAAAACACTGGGCAAATTTGCACATGGGCAGTAACCCATAGCAACCAATCAGTGATTGGCTCTTTTCAGCCAGCTGCAGGTTGAACAATGAAAGCAAACATTTCATTGGTTGCCGGGGGTTACTTCCCAGGTGCAAATTTGCCCAATGTTTATAAATGAGCCCCAATGTCTTTTGTTTTTAAAGGAGACATATAGGAAAAACCAATATTGTAGGCAATTATGAATAATAAATGGTGTTGATTTCAAATTGTGCTAAAAATGAAAATGATCGTTAAAAATGGCCCCTTTTTTGGAGCTTCCTATAGATGTTCACTGGTCCCTGTTTGTGTCTCAAATGAGGGGTGGGCATATAGTAACAGTCTCTACCAGAAGCACAGTAGGAAGGGGACAGCCAATCACAGCCCTGCAATCAGAAAGGCAAAGACAGGCTTTAGTTCCCTATTTGCTGATTGCTATTCTACAGTACAGTGTGCTGAGTGCTGCCAGCCCCCCTGCACAGCCTGGGAAAGGAGGCAGCAGGAAGTGGAACAGATGAGTGCAACGAGTAGCGATTTGGCAGAAATTTACACAAACAACTTTTTCAAGCACATTCCTTCTATATCTAAAAGAGTAGAAATGAACCGGTACATTTTTGTTTTTATACATATGTCTCCTTTAAACTCAAAAGGTGATATTGGGAGAGAACTCCCCATGCTGCTTAGTTCTGTTGCTTCTATTATTTAAAGTTCATTGCCTGGTTACTGAATTGAGGGCTGTTTTTTTTCTATGCAAAATAGTTGTTATAAGCCCAAATAAAATAATGAAAGATATCCCAGGAGGTACAACTGTCCTACCTGCATCTTCTAAATAGATTTGTCTCTACATTTGGTCCATATATAGTATCTATGCTATACTACATTACACGTCTCAGTGTAGCTCCCGATCCATCTGTTCTTGGCTGCTTATCCTAAGTTCTTTTTTGTCTCTTTTGTCCTTTCTTCCCTTATATGCAAGAGAGAGAGAGAAATGTTGATCATGTTTGATGAAGAGGTTTCAGCAGGCATTCAATCAAATCCCACAACAGGAGAAATCAGTGTCAGACTGGGCTGGTGGAACAAAGGGAAAAAACCCGGTGGGCCCCAGCCCTTGTGGGCCCGGCCGGCCCGGACCCGGTCTTTGCGTGGAAGCCTGAATCGGCTTCCACCTTCCCTCCCTGGTCCCTAGCTCTGCTGAACGAAACAGAAGGTAGGCTGGGGGAGGGGGAGAATTGCGGCTCAGGGAGGGGGCCAGAGGATGCTTTGCTCCTGGGCAGTCCCCATTCTAGACGCTGGGAGAAATAAAGGAAAAGTAGACCTTTATTTCAAGCAAATGTAGGACACACCATAGCAGTCCAATTCATTTGAGAATGGAGCAACTACCCCGACCACCTCGTGCTCTCCTTGTGCTTCACGTATAGCATGACCCCCACAGGCACACACATATATGCATTAGTCAAAAAACACAGAGCAATCAGAGGGAGCAGAGAAAGTGAT